>JAVTVJ010000582.1:0-264098 GCA_034509425.1 Eopsaltria australis
GTATATGTTAAACCAGTCCAACTGCTTTTTCGATTTGTTTGGCAGAGGAAAAGAAAAAATTCCACTCAAAACTAAAGGCTAAAGCAATTATTCCTGGCTGTATCTTTGTTTTCTGGGAAATGACAGCAGGGCTGGTGAGGAAAACCAAGTTATTTTTTTAGGAAATCACGTACAGTAAGAATTGGTGATTTTTCTGCACTGACCATTGCAAATGATGGATGCCACGATCCTCCCCTTTCAATCATGGGATCAGTGAGGTTGGAAAAGATCTCAAAGATCATCCAAAGAGTCCAAGCTGTGCCCAATCCCCACCTTGTCCCCAGCCCGGGGCATTGAGTGCCACCTCCAGCCTCTCCTCGGACACCTCCAGGGGTGGGGACCCCAAACCTCCCTGGGCAGTCCCAACAATGTGACCTCTTTGGACACCTCCCCCATATTCCTAATGTAATGACATTCCTACAATTGCTGGAAAGTGCCTTTTATCCTTCTTTTTCTCCTTTCTAACTTTCAGATGTTATGAAGGTATTTCAACCGACACCCATCTGGTGCTTTCACTGGGATGGGCTCCCACACCTGAAACACTGAGAAGTTCTCTTCTTTTTGGATCAAAATTAAGGATTTTTTTCCCTGGCTTTTGGATTCTGACATACAGAATGTTGTTTCTCTTTCTTCAGGAGCTGACATTTCAAGGTTGGACAGGGCTTGGAGCAACCTGGGATAGTGGAAGGTGTCCTTGCCCATGAGAGGGGTGAATGAGATGGGCTTTAAGGTTCCTCCCCACCCCAAACCATTCCAGGACTGTGGGGTATCTGATAAACCCCTCCCAAGCCTCTCTGTTCTGTAGGATTTAATGCAGTATCTACATTAATCTTTCTCCTCACACATTCTAAAATTGGGCTCCCTGCTTCACTCCCACTGATAAAATATGGAAATCCATCTCAGGAGATCTCACACACCCTTTGGGCAAGCCCAGCCCTGATCCTGCAGCAGGACCTGAGCTGGGAAGCAATTCATGGGCAGAACCAGAGCCCAGGAGCAGCTGTAGCAGTGAAAATCCTGATCTGCCTCCCTTTGCCAGGAATAAACTAAAGCACAGCTTAAAATCAGGGATTTTTCTGGGCAGCCCACTCTGACTGACCTCGCTTGAGATGACCTAACTCAGTGTGGGAAATTCTTTTCTGGCATTTGCTGAACAAGACTAAATCAAACAAACAAATCAGAAAGCCACCACGTATTCAAGTCTGACCTGCTGCCTCCCAGATTGAACCAAAGCCAGATTCTGCTTCAAATCCAGAGTCATGAATAAGTTCTCTGTCAAATGGGCACTGCTAAGCCACATATAAAATGTAATTAAGCACAAAATCCAGCTGCCTTCATATTGAGGGGATAAAACAGCACCCAGCAAAGGAAAGGACTGAAAAATTGGGCCCAAAACTTACATTTAAAGCAGTTTACATTTAAAAAATTATTTAAAGAAATGATCATGTAATGTGAATACTCTATTTTGAAAAGTAGTTAGTGCTCACAAAGCTTCACTACCCATCAGCTGGGAAGGGGCTGCATCCATATTTGAAAAGAATATGTTTGAACATATTAAGTGGGCATCTGTCTTCAGCTGGAGAGCACCAGTTTGATATTATTCTGTTGAAGCTGACAGTTGTTTGCTGACTGCTAACAGTAGGAGCTGTATTCAGACAGGAAATTCCCAAAACAAGTACTAAACATGCTGCTTTCAGCCTGTTTTGGGGAGGTGGGATAACCCCTTCCCAACCATTGCAGAGATTTTCTCATTTTAATTGTGATTAGAAAACAGGGAGAAGTGGTGTCATTAGTGGTCCCACCTAAGTGTCTTCATTTGGATTTAATTTTGTGTTTTCATCCCTAATTGCTCAGAGTGAGATGCCTTTCCTGGTTCGAGCCTTGATATTCAGTAATAACCAAAATTGGGTTTAGTTTTGGGTGTTCATCCCAAGTAGCTCAGATTGAGATCCCTTTCCTGGTTTGAGCCTTGATATTCAGTAACAACCAAAACTCACCTTCAGTAATAGTTTTTTTTTTCCACTGAAAACTCTCCCAAAACCAACGAAGCAGCCAAATCTCAGAGAGCTCTGCAGGGTACAGCTCTGACACAACGCTCTCAGTAACACTAATACATAACAGACAATAAACCACAATTTGTAGGAAGCCAGACCTCAAGGCTACCTCCACACGACTGTCCTTTGCTCACCCTGAAAGGCTTTTAATAATGCCGTGGCACTGCAGACGTGCTTACACCAGCTGATATTTATTTACTGACCCCAATCCCGTGGCACAGCTCGGGGCTCTTTGTCACACACCAGACAGGGCCTTGCCTACTGGCTGCTGTCAGAGTCCTTAAGTCTGTTCTCATTTATCTCCGTGAAAATCTCGCCCGAGTCACGAGCTGCAGGGCTCGACTCGCAAAGTTTAGAGCAGGTTCATTCCTCAAATTAAAATTTTATAGGGCCCTGGCTGTCAGAGCAATTTGCAGACACGCCAGGCTCCATCAGTGCTGTGACACCCTCTGCCTCCAACCCTGTCTGCAGCCCCTGGCTCTGCTCTGCCCCGGGCTGGGCATCACCAGCAGCAACTTCTGCCCTTGTTTGCCTTCTCCTTCACCCCAGCACATCCACGCTGCCCTTTTCCTTTGGATTTCAGGCCACGTATTTTATGCAGCCAGGTTTATGATGGCTATTTATGCCAAGTCTCCGTGGTGGGTGCATTCATCAGCCCAGCTGACAACAGGTATAAACCATTCCCTTAAATACACTTGTGAGCGCAGAGCCAATAAAAATACTGTAATCCTGGGATGAAAGCATCTTTTTGGAGGCAAACAAACCCAAAGGAAAGAGACAACTTGATTTGAAAGTAAACTCCGCGAAATAAAATTATTCCCGTGGAAAGCTCCAATAATCTGGTTTTAATATTTAGACTGCTTTGAACAGCATGCAGATTAAATTTGATATAGATGGAGCTGCAGCCTCTATTTATTTGTATTCATACATACAAGAGCAACATAAAAACCCCTGGAGTTTGTGGAGGAGTCTGTAGCGAATTTGCAAATAACCATATCTGCAGCAGCAGTGCATAATGGACCAGTATAATATACTGGGGAAAGTTGTCACTTGTTTGGCAATTAACACTGATATAGGAGGGAAAGGAATGAGAGGATATTAACAGATTAATCTTGGGGCCATTTAGACTGCGCCGAAGTGAAATGATGATTTTTCTCCCACTCCTGTTAGCTCAGTGCCCTCTGCTGCTCAGTGCCTGGCTCCAGCAGCTCCACTCTGCAGCACTCAAGAACCAGCTGAAATCCAGCCACAGCCTGGGATTTGCATCAACAGGATGGGAACCTGCAGGGATTTGTTCCCTCAACACTGTCCTGCCAAGGAAATACAAACAAGGAAATTTAGCAACAACCTCTCCTGACAATATTGCCTGGAAATACCAGCATCTCTCCACATCAGAAAATCATTTCATCGTTTCATAACAGGAATCAAACCCCCTCTGGTTGCTGCTGAACTTCATCTTTCTTTCCTTCCTGATCAAGTGAAACATTTTCAGTGCATTATGAGAAAGTGATTTGCATGTTCATATTGCAGCTGTACATTGAGATAAACTTGGCAAACAGCTCCTGACACGAGACTTGGCTGCTCCAGGAGTGAGGAAATTCTTCAGGTGAGTCAAACCAGCCCATGGATTCATAAAGAAATGGTCCCTGACTTGTTTTCAGCACTTCTTACTCACAGTCAGGATCTTGACTGCTATTGAGTGATGCCAAAAATGGATAAAGACACAAAAGGTTCTATTAGCTTTAAAATACCCCAAAACCTAAAAAACAACACCTACGAGAAAGCAGAATATTTACAAAAAGAGAAAAAACAAAATTAACTGGGAAGTTTGACAGCACCCTAAGTTTAAACACTGAAGAAGAAAAAAGAAAAGGAAAAGGAAAAGGAAAAGGAAAAGGAAAAGGAAAAGGAAAAGGAAAAGGAAAAGGAAAAGGAAAAGGAAAAGGAAAAGGAAAAGGAAAAGGAAAAGGAAAAGGAAAAGGAAAAGGAAAAGGAGGAGAAAACATTACTCCATAAAGTCTACAAATGCACATAGGAGTTATTGGAGTCTATTAATGAAATTTATAGGAATTTTCAGTTTATAAGCTCTCTACAACTCCCTGAAAGGAGCTTGTAGCCAGGTGCAGATTGGGCTCTTCTCTGAGGCAGCAAGTTGTAGTCCAAGAGCAAAAAGCCCTGACTTGTGCCAGGGGAGGTTTAGATGGGATATTTGGGAAAATTTCTTCACCAAAAAGGATTTTAAGCCCTGGCAGAGGCTGCCTTGGAGGTTTTAAAAGATTGCACATATGGCACATGGAGACATGGGTCAGTGCTGGAGGAACAGCTGGGCTCAATGACCTTGAGAGGGCTTTTTGAACCTAAACAATTCTGTAATTCCATCCCAAAACATCTCCGGGAAATAGAGAGGGTCTTCAGAACTGTTTCTTTTCCTGAGCTTTGCTACTCCTCACCTCCTCCTGTGCAGGATCCTGAGCACTTTGTCACTGTTTTCCCTTCTGCGCTATGAGAATCTCTTGTGCTTATTCCAGTGGGGTGCTGATATTGCTTGGGAAGCACTCAGGAAAAAAAAACACTGACCATTAGAGTGAGGAGTGGAAATGAGGAGCTGACAGCCTCTTTACCTGTCAGGAATCCTTTTAAATGGAGTGAACACACGTGGCAAGGACACTGGGACGTGGGGACAAGTCTCAGTGTGTGGCTGAGCATCACAAAGAGCACGTCCTGGAGCATCCAGCGCATCCATCTCTGGGCCAGCACTGCAGAGAAAACTCACCAAGCACAGCTGCAGGGACAAAGGGAACAGATCTTACACTTCTGGGGGTAAATGGGGACACCCACACTGGGCTCTGAGTGCCCTGGATGCCACCAGCAGGCAGAAATTCAGTGCAGGGCCACAGCCTGGAGCCGAGCCAGCAGCTCCCACACAGCACATCCACAGCAGCTGCTGGGAAACCTCAGGAAAACACAGGAAATAACCTCTCGCCGTGCTCTTTTGTAGAACATGCCGGTTTTTTCTGCACTTCCATGCTAATTAAGCTGCTGGCTGTGCCTCTTCCTCCCCGATCCTTCCCCTTCCCTAAGTGAAATGTCAGGATTAGTGCTGAATCAGTGGCGCTTTCGGGAGCTAACATTTAAACACAGCCGTGCTGCTGGCAAGGCCCTCCTTGGCACAAGGAGGGCCAGAAGTTTGGCAACTCCAGGCCAACATGGGCAGCAGATGTTTTTAATGCCAGCTTCCCTCTAATTGTGAAGCAGCAGCAGCAGCACAGCGGGAAGGGAGAGCGCCATAAATCTCCAGCGTCGGCCTAGCCCACGAGCACATCAATTCTGCCACTTGTTAAGAGAATTTGCTGACAATCTCCGTGCCCTGTTGAGAAGTACGGGGTGTGCAGCCCCATCTGGCTGCCTGAGGATGGGCACAGCCAGCTCAGGCCGGGCTGGCAGGCCCAGGTTGCCATGAGAGGGTTCCTGCCCCATGGAAAAACCACAGGCGCCGATTTGGAGCACGTGGGTGAATCTTGCAGAGAGCACGGCCTTGGTGCCAGCACCTCTGCTCAAGGTGAGGGTTGGCACATGGATTCCAGCTTCTGGGGATGTACCAGCCCTAACAGGCTGTTCCTCCACCTGCAAACAAAGCCCCCAGTGCTCCTACAGCTGTGAGGATCGAGTCGATGGAAAATGTTTGTCCTACAAATAATTTTGGCTTTGTGCCTTCACTTCCCCCATGCAGTCATCCATCACCTGCTTTCCTCTATCCCACTGTACAAACAGAAATTTTCTTGTGTGGACAGAAGTGTTCTGGACCTCTCAGGAGGCTGGTGAGGCTCCTGTAGCACCTCTGCTCTTTCCCCAGGGTGCTGAATCTGCTATAATGTGTTTTCACAGCGTTGGGAAACCATTTCCTCAGATTTTTCCACCAAGTAAATCCATGTGATGATACTCTTCATCCTCAAGATTATGGCATCAGTCTTTCTCTCCAGTTTTTCCTGGCTGGAGGCATTAATGCCACAACAGCCCCAAGAATATTCCCTGCTCCTTGTGCTGCTTTCTCTAAACATTAAGGGTTAAACCATCAACATAAAATCATGCCTTGGAGCTGACCTGGAAAGCAAAGTTTATGAAACATTTATTTGCTGCTCTGACATCTGGAGGGAGATGCATCATTTAGGTCATGAATTTTTCTGTTTGGATCCAAGCTGATTGCTCACCCTGCCACACTCCACCCCCTGCTCCCCTGCACCTTGCAGCACACAACTAATTTTAAAAAGAGGGGAGGTTGACCCTTAGGAAGGTTTGGAAAGTAAAGTGTTTTCTTTTCTTTTTCAAGCAGCAGGAAACAAGACTGTTCACGAGAAGAGAAAAGGTAAGGAACGAGCGTTTGAAGAGTGAGGAGTCAATAGGAAGGTAATAAAATATTGTATATTTATGAGCAAAATGAGAATGTGTCCTTTTGAAACTTGCAGGCAGAGGAATCTGAATGGAGTTAATCAATCACCAGACTATTGATAGGGGGGAAAAAAGGATTTATCAGTGAGCAGCTGGCAAAGGAGGCAAAGGGAGAGTGAGACTCACCTTGTCTAAACCAGCCAGGACACGTCCAGCAAATCCAAATCCACACAGCAACATCCTGCTCAATACAGCTGCACTGAATTCCCCAGGCTAAAGGTGCTGCTTGTCCAATTTTTGTTTATAAAATTGAAGGACAAGGACTTGCCTTGCTGTGGTCAATGTCATTGCAAGACGTTCTCTCTTTGTCGGCAATGCACTCTCAGCCCCCATAAATTTTATGGGAAAACTGGAAGGGTATTTGTGAAGGAAAGGGTGAAAACTGCCAGAAAAAGTCAATTTCCATCTACTTCTCCCCATTACAGTGCTTCCCAAGACAGAATCCCCTCAAGGAAGAGGCTGTGTGAAAACAGGAACTGCTGCTCTCTCTGACACAGAGAGGATTGACAGATTCTGTATTTATTTTTAAAGAAATGCCTAACTAAGCATCATTAGTCACCCATCATCCATATTTCTCTCCCTCAATGAGAGTGCACAAAGTTACAGAGTCTCCAGAGAAAGCAATTACAATATTAATTTCAACTAAATGACAACTAGGAGAGAGAGAAAAAAAATTCAGCTGGTTTAAGGAGTTCTCTTAGATCCTGATTAAGAAAACGACTTCAGCAACACTGAAAACCACCAATCACCAATTTAATCTTTAAATGAGCTCCCTGGAAGGCACTGCAAGGAGCAAGTTCCATGTAGGAATACATTTCAGCAGGAATGAACGTGCAGGTTTTTGAGTGAGTCACAAAGTTTGAGCAGAAAATAGGCTGGGTGCTGGAGGTGGGGACTGTGTGCACAGTCAGGCTCATGGTCCAGGGAGTTCTGCTGGAATCTGGGCATTTGAATCCATGGAGATGTAATTTATACCCCACTCCAGGGTCTGTGACCCCTTCCATGAAATCCTAAATGACTCCTGCCATTAAAATCCCTTAGACTCATAGGAATCATGATTGGAAGGGACTGCAGATCACCATTTCCCCATTCAAAGTAAAGCTCTTCCTGCTGGATTAAGTGAAGTGCAGCTTTTTTAACAATTAAATTCTGCAAATCTGCAAGGATGGAGGTTCTGCAGCTCCCTGGGCAGGAAGCTCCAGAGCTGCTGGAGAAAATTTGGACAAAGGGCTCCTCATCCTTTTCTGAACAGAAGAGCTCAGTAATGAGAACCAATTCTATACCACCAATATTTTCCTTGTTATTTTCCTTCTCAATAATCCTGTGGTCTCTCATCCTCTGAACAACACCAAATATTTTATCTCAATTTTATAGCTGCCAAGTACACCCTGAAATAAGTTCCTGCAAACACCAAGACTGATGTGATGTTGTATTTTACCTACACTGACTGGTTCTTGACTTGAGCTTTGCTGTTATTTTTTTTTTTTTTCTGGCAAAGTAGCACGCATTAAAAACTGGAATAATTCTAAAATAGCCTAGAAAAAAAGGAAAAGAACAATTCTTGGAAATATTTCAAGGGATTTCCCATTTCAAACCAGTCTCTTAGATCATCAAGACCTGTCTAAAAGTTGTATTCAAAAGGAAAAACCAACAAAGCCAAAACACCCTCAGCTTCAGGAAGTTCTAGATATCCATAATTTGTTGTGGAACTCACCCTTTTTTACAAAGACTGCAAATGTCTCAGTTCCTCTCTCTGATGGGTTAAATGTCACCTGGTTGAACACAATTTCTGGGACACAGTGAAGATGGGAGAATTTCAGTATTTTTATACGATATTTGTTGTTGGCTTGGAAAAATAAGTGCAAAAGCTGCTTCATTCTCCATCATTGCCACGTAATATCACCCAAATGAAGATGTAAGTACAAGGAGCAAAATAGGAGCTGTATCCTATTTCTTGAAACTTCTCTCTGTGCCTTCAGATGTGACAAATTCAAGTTTCTGACCCCAATTAAGCAGCTTCATCTCCATGCTTCAACCCAGGAAACAAATAGGTAGAAGGGGCTCCCATATGTTTGGGGTTTCAGCTCATTAAATTCTTCATCGTGCAAAACCTTTTGAGAGCTACTACCCCATAAAATTCATACAAAGCTATAGTTTGTGTTGTTTGGAAGAATCTTATTAACCACCTTCTCCAAAGAAATATTCCAGCCTTTTGAGAATCAGCATGACACTGCCATGAATTATTCACGCACGGCTCTGCAAGATGGGCAAGTTTCCTGCCAAGACGTGCACAGTGAGGGGTGTTATAAAACTGAAATTGGAATGGGGAGAGAACTGATGGAAAAAATTTCAAAGATCATCTCTGTTGGAAAAAAAAAAAACAAAAAAAAAACAACACAACTTCAGACCTTTAAACTTGCTCCTTCACAGTACAGAGCCTCCTAAATGTCCTGCTTCACATCCATGCCCTAATCCCTCAATTTTAGGCTGTGCTCTCACAGAGACACCAGCTCTTAAAGGAAGCCACTGCGTGATGGAGATGTGATTTCTGAGAGCTACAGACAAAATTATTCCAGGGGTTCTTAATGAGGCTGAATCTCAGGTAACTCTGGGGAGGTTTCTTTTGTCATCTTCGTGCCCCAGCTGTGGGTGGTGTCCCCCAGAACCCCCCGAGCCCTGGGCTGATCCCAGCAGGAAAGGGGGGTTCTGTCCCCATGTTCGGGTGAGACCCCACCTGCAGAGCTGCCCTAGCACAGGAAGGACCTGGAGCTGCTGGAGAGAGTCCAGAGGAGGCTCCAGGATGAGCAGAGGGATGGAGCAGCTCTGCTGGGAGGAAAGGCTGGCACAGCTGGGATTGTTCAGCTGCAGAGGAGAAGCTTTGGGTGACCTCATTGTGGCCTTGCAGGGCCTGAAGGAGCTGCAGGAAAGATGAATCCTTGATTGTCAAGGGATGGAGGGACAGGACACAGGGAATGGCTTCAGACTGAGAGAGGGTTTAGATGGGATATTTGACAGGGATTGTTCCCTGTGAGGGTGGGCAGGTCCTGGCACAGGGTGCCCAGAGAAGCTGTGGCTGCCCCTGGATCCCTGGCAGTGCCCAAGGCCAGGCTGGATGGGGCTTGGAGTAGCTTTGGGACAGTGGGAGGTGTCCCTGCCCATGGCAGGGGTGGCACTGGATGAGTTTCAAGGTCCCTTCCAGCCCAAACCATTCCATGGCTCATGGGGAGCACTCCCTGCTGACTCCAAGGGGCTCTTCCTAAACCACCCCAGCCACACAGAAGGAGAGCCAGAAACCCAATTAGGCCTAACCCCCAAATCCAATCAAATTAGTTGAGCCTAACTCAGAAGCTGACAATTAGAAAGAACCAAATAAAAATCATAGTCCAAAATTTACTATTTTTCAACTGATATGTCCAGGTTTAGATGCTGATACAAACAAATCAGGATTTACTTTGTCCCCCACAAATGCACGGCACTGAATAACTGATGAAAGGGACATTTTAAATAATACAAGGGCCAGGAGAAGGTCTGGCCATCACTAATGCAAAGCAGCCCAGCACCACCTCTCATTGTTTTGGTGGTATTTGCACGAGGGGAAAAACAGCCCTGTAAGCACAGAGAATTGATGTGAGTGATTGCTGAGCACATTTTAATAATTAATTCCACAAATAAGCGAAGTCTATTTTAATTTCACCTTAGACAGCATTGCTGTCTCAGTGCAGGGAACTGCAAACTCTTCTGTTACTGTACCCAACACTGACACTTTGGAAACATTACAGAAACAGCAGGAAAGTAATGAAAAATATATACAGTGCTGCAACTTCTGAGCTACCCAAAGTGCTCCTGAAGATCCTGCAGATAATCTTCAGGGAATAATCCAAACAGCTCTGTTGTATAAAGTTACATTAAATGACTGCACATCACGCTGTGATTGAAAAGTCATGCCCAAAAATGCTGATCAGTTTGATTGGACATGGATTCGGTTCCAGTGCCTCCAAAGGCCTGTAAAGAACAGCTTAGTAAAGAAAAACAGAATGACTAAAGCCACCAAAGTGATCGTGCTTGCATGTTTCAAACAGCAGCTTAATGGAATTATTTATCTGTGAAGGAGCTGCTAAGAGGATCGGGGGTGAAAAAAGAGTTTGGAAACCTCTGTTTTCCTTCAGCTCAGATAAAGCTGGTTTGTTCTGTATTTTGACTTCTCAGGAGTTTCTATAGAGGCCTTTGGCATCGTGGCTAAAACCACAACACTGCTTTGCAAAGCCCTATCACGGGTCCACATTTTGGCCATGAAGAATTTCACACCCACAGAGCAGCTGAGGTGGACATTTCCGACAAGGGAATGTTTCTACATTTCCTCAGCTTCTTCCCCAAAAAATGAGAGTTAGGAACTCACAATTTCCAAATACATGCCCTTCTCTCATTTGGAGAAGTATGATTTTTTTTTCCCTTTTTTTCTTCCAAAGGGAGTGGGTTTCCTGTTGGGAAATTATACTTATTTGGGGAGAAGCTTCTTCCCCAGGAGCAAGTCCTGCTTGGAGAGTGAAGGGAGTTCACTTTTGGAATAAATTAAGGTATTTTCACCTGTATGAGGTCACTAATGTTATTTCTCTGGTACCTGAGAATTCATGGCCCTATTCCAGTTTCACAAGATGAGTATCTGTGGACACACCATCCGTGAGCTTTTCTTGTAAGAGACAAGCTACATTTTCTTACAAGATCTTTGCATTTTGAACCAAAAGGATTTAGAACCTGATTTATTATTATTGTGTCAGGTACTGATCTTATTCCTGCCACTCTGAAACGCTGCACTTTAAATACTCAGATTGTACCGGGGACCTTTGTCCTTTTCCTGAGATAAAACCTTTGGCATTTCTCAGAGATCAATCCACACAAGCAGAAGAAGTTATAAATGTGTTACTGAGCTGTCCCAGCCGAAAATATATTCTGCAAATACCTCTCCTGGTTCTGTAAATAAGGTTACTACACATAATCCCACAGGTTCCAGTATTATATGTACATAATAAAGCTGCAGATCTTATTCAATTTCCAGGTATTTTGTGAGGAGAGCTGCTGGCATATCCTCAAGGGCCAAATATTTCATTCAAAGGCAAGGAGATATTATCATACTCTGAATAGACATAGTAGTTAGTTTGTACAGCATCTCATAAAAGGGTAATTTGCAAGACTTGAAGGGAAAAAAAGAGCTGCTTTAAGGAACACAGGGAATATTTATGTAGCTACACAAATTACTTGGTTGAGTATTATTCCAGAGACTTATTTTAGAAACTGAAATGACTCCTTACAATGTAACTTTTGCCATTATTATTATTATCTCTTGCACTTAAAGACATTAAATCCTTGCCTTGAAGTTTGCCTCTTGAACAAGCAATTATGATTAAAGCACTTCATCTTCTTGTCCCCTTAATTCATCACAGCAACTCTCCAAATTCCACACAAAGTCTGGGATAAACGGAGCTGGCCCAGGCAAGCTCAGTGCAGCACAGCAAATCCAACCACAGGGTGGGCACATCCTTGTTTTCCTTCCAGTGGCAACATCCCTGCTTCTTAAATGTTCATTTTTGGATCTCAGTCAACACCTTGCAAATAACAGATGAATCAGGTTATCTGGAAAATGAAGTGATTTTCCCATTTTTCAAACTAATTGTTAAAGTAAAGTTAATTATTAATGTGAAGGAAACAGGTTTTCTTCATGCTTAGTCCAAATTGCTCAGCGTGGGGTTTTCATTCCTCCTGTTTCCCTGACTCCCAGAAGAGCATGGAACATGTTATCCTGAAGGTTATACTGTTGGAAAACTTGAATTAGATCTCAGTGAATGCAAGATTGAAATGCTGCTGCTCACACAGGGAGGCCGAGGGGCTGCAGGACTCAGTGTTAATATGTTCACTTTAATAATCAAGTTAATGAAGGCCATTGCTCCAGACAAGATGTGCCCATCACGGTTGTATCGTATCTATCTTTCAAACATTTAGTCAATATACAATGATGCTGAACATATCTGGGCAAACATAGCTAATTTTTTAGCCTGAAAGCTAATCAATAATATTTCCTTTAGCAGGTCTCAGTTAACTCTTGGAAACAAGGAGCTGGCAACATGTAACTGATGCTTCCTCCCTGTCCGGTATCTGGGGGTTCTAAAGCCGTGTTAAGATTATTGCTGAGCCTTGTGGTGGCACCTCTGCACCGTGCAAAACCCCAAGAGATATTCTGGAGATGTTATTGGAAAGATATTTGCTCTGCATGAGGTGTTTTAGAAGATTGGGATAACCCCAAATAGCTCTTGATCAGCTTCCAGTGTCTCACGGCCCTGGAGACAACAGGATCAGTCCAACCACACACAGGCAGCAAAGGAAACCCCCAAAATCCTCAGCCTTCAGGGCAAGCAGGAAGGCACTGTCCAAAAAAACTTCTAAGTTTCATGGGAGCAAGGACTGGGGATCTGTGTCCTGGGAAAAACCTCTCTGAACATAGAGGTGAAACAGCCCCAAAATTCAGGCGGTGGCTTTTATCTGTGCCACAGCACCCATGGGATGCTGGAGAACACAACTCAGGGAAGTGACAGGACTGAAACCCCACAAACTAAAGCTGCCTCCACACTTTCCCCCCTCACTCTGTTGTGTTGGCCACAAACAGGAATTGCAGGACTGGGATTCTTCTGTGAAGAACATGAAACAACCCCATCAATTGATAATGATGGGAGCAGGACCACAAAGTAATGACCACCATGAAATAATGACCCCCACGAAATAATGACCACCTCCTAGGGAAAACAGGGATGACAGAAATAATAACTTGCAGAGAATGAAACAGAAGGAATATATTCATGGATAAATAAGAGCTGGGGCTGGAGCCTTTGAGCTGAGCTCACATCCCTGGGTGTGCTTTGATCAGCAGCATCCCAGCCCTGGGAGTCTTTGCTCTGTCTCTTTTTAATGCCACATTTCTTTCTCAGCTTTTTCCTCTCTGAAGGAGATCCTGAGTTTGATCATTTCAGCACAGCAGAGACCCCCAGCTCATCCCAGCAAGCAGCAGAGGACCCATGGTGGGATGTGCTGGTCCTGGCCAGGACACAGACAATCCTCCACTCCTGTTCTCCAGTTTAGAGCTCCAAAATGTCCCAGTTCCACAGGCAATGACACAGAGATGCTGCAGGATTGACATTCCTTAGAAATCCCTTCCTGATGATCAATGCACCCTGTGAAATATTTATATTTTATTCGGTTCTCTGGGTTGTAATTCTCCATAAGGTTAAATAGAAACCCAAGCCAACAAATAAACAAAACCAAACCACGTTGGATGTTCAAAGTTCCATATTAAGTTCCTGATAATTTCCTCCCAAGTCGCTCAAGTGGAAACCAAAGCTCCTAAATAAAATTACAGCCCCTTGGAATTCACAGCCATTTGCCAATTAATGTATTTGAGCACCAACACCAATGAAAGACAACCTGACACCACTCAAAATATGGACATTTTACAATAATGAAGACTTCATTAAAAACCCTACAAAAAGTGCTTTCCATATGGTTCACAAAAAGTGGGATCCCTGATCCTGGGTTTGCTCAGTTGTGGAAATCACATTTGGAAATATTAAGAGTTAAAGAGTTAATTTTATCTTTTTTTAAGACTTGGAAACTGAGTACAACCTGTCAGCTCATCAGAGAATAATTCTTTAGTCCACAGCAACCTGAAGTGACCATTTTCTTGACAAAATTCTCTCCAAAAATAAGCCTGAACGTTGCTGGTCTCTTTGGAAAATGCTGCTTTTGCAAAGGCACTGACTTTTGGCAGAGGTTTCTTTAGTGATAAGAACAAAGAAACACTCATTAAAAATCCAAGCCAACAAACCAACCACTGTTAGATAATTAAAAGAATGTTTGTTTTCTTAATTTTAACACTAAAGAGCTACAGAGCACACTAAGAAAAACATTAAAATAAGATTTGTGGGGTGGTGAGCGCTCAGAAAAAGGAAAAAGGTGTTTGATAATGGATTTGGATTAAAAAGTGATGTTATCCTGCCAGTTGTATCCCACTGAGCTGGAACCTGTGGATTAAAAGTTAACTTCGAACTCTGACTTGGCTCCACCTAAATCAACAGAATTCCATTTACTCGCTGGTGGAATATTGATAATCAGGCTCATCAGCTTGAAATGAGCAGAAATTGATTTACCAGGCAGGAGGAGGAGCCAAAGCAGACCCCCAGATAGGTGCTAATCCTTGGAACCCTCCTCAGAGAATTTTTGCACATGAACGAACCCAATAAATATTTTAATAACCTCACTAAGAATAAAATGAGGAAGCTCCAAAGGATTATCTCCCTGGAGAGAGGGAAAACTGGAATGTTGAAGGAAGGGAAAGAAAGAGTCAAAGGAGAGTCTGACAAAGTGAATTTTTGGGAACAAATAAATTCTAGAGGCTGTGGGAGATGCAAGCTCAGCACAGCAGGGGAGAGAGGAAAGGGTTTGGAAAAGCCCTTAGGAGCCATTCCCACATTTAGAGATCCACATTCCAACCTGATCCTCTGCTGCTCCCAGGGACTTCCACCTCACAAAGTGGTTTTGACTCCTAGCTAGGTCTGAGAAATAAATATTGGCCTAGTTTGTGAGAAATATCAATATCAAATTTCACCTGCCAAGGAATGAAATGAAAGGTTAAAAACTTAACCTGGGGGAGAATGGGAAAATGGAGTGGGAAAGTTGTACTGCAAATATTGAAAACCAGAATTTCCCACTAGTGAATGATTTGATGGACTTCACTTAGATTTCATCTTCCAAAAGATGGATTTAAATTCCAAACAGAAGTTGTCATGTAAACCCTGAAAAGCAGCTCTTCAATTAAATACAGTCAAACTATACTTCAAAAAGATAGGGTTTTATCACAGAAATTTATCAAAAGCATCTTTATTCCCACCACACCATTTTATTTCCACATCCCCTTAACCCCTGGTGGGAAATCAGGGTGGGATGAAAATCCACTACTCTGCAGTGTCCAGAAGCCCTTCCACACTCAGCTCCTACGGAACTCTAGGATTTTAATGTTTTTGGGTTTTTTTTTTCATAAAGGCATTGGCAGCTCCTTTTGAAACACAAACAGTTTACAAACCCAACATTAACGTGCAGATTGTCTCGGTAATGCGCAATCCAAGCCCCCAAAATGCAACAGCATTTTCATTCAGAAGATCCAACAGCCAATTAAAGGGGAAAAACAGGGCAGATATTGCTGTTGGTAATTTTGTCAATTGAATGAGAAATGAATCTGGAAAAATATAGATACAGAACAAGATTTTGGTGGTTAAAATCATGAAGCTCACGAGTTTTTGAAGAGAAAATAAAACAGATAAAACCTTTCCTCCGTGGCTTAAGCAGACTCCGGTTTTGTGTGGCCAGATTGCAAAATCTTTCATCATTCTGATGAATTTTCCCTGAATTTCTGAGCATCCTCATGAATTACAGACAGAAAACCAGGCCAGCAGCATCCCCTGATGGAATTCCCGGTGGCAGAGTGAGGGATTCTCCCAGCCCTGCTCAGAATTCTCCTGCTGTTCCGTGCTGCTCCTCGGGATAAGATCTCCTCTCCTGCCTGTTCCAGCTCCGTTCATTATTCCTGGATAGATGACCTTACATTTGGTGCTATCAAACACATATTGATTGAGCTCTCATCTGACAGCCTTGTAATTACTCAGGTCAGCCCATTTACCCTCTTTAAATAATGGCAGAGCACGAGCTTTCTCTCAGCCTACTGAAACTTCCCCTGCGAGCCAGGACTTATTAAAAATAAACATTAACGATCCAAAGAGTAGCTCAGATGGCTCTTAAAAATTTTAGGTGCCAGTTAGGCAGACTTAGTGATTTAACAGAGTCTGATGAGAGGAGCTGCTGTTTAACTGCCTCTTAATCACTGCTGGGAGATAAATTATTCCCTCCTGTGAGGAGGCAGCAGCATCACCCTCCTCCTTCCCAGGGAGAGGGCAGAGGCACCAGAACTCTGGATCCACCTGAAAATGGGCTGGTGCACTTCTGTTCACTCCTATCACATTTAAAGGACATTAAGAAACAAGTTTAAACTTGCTGGTCTTACATTTTTTTCGTGCTTTCTTCTCAGTCTTATCCAACTCCTCATTTCCAGTCCCTGCCATGTGCTCCTGATCACCCCGCTTGCCATTTACAGAGGATTTTGCCAGGGACAGGAGAGGGATGGAAGAAGTCGGATTGTTTTCCTCATTGTGAAATTGGATTTTTGGAGAACAGTAAATAAATGGAGATTTTTTTTTCCCCCATCAGCATAAACCAGACACAATCAAAGTGAGCAGCCACTAATTTCCAATGCATTGATCAGTTACTCTCTTGCTGTGGAGATGGGATCTAATCTAAAACTCCTTCCTGCTGGGTGTGATGCACCTTGAATTAGGAAAATGTCAGCCACAGTTTTTGGGAAACACTCAGAGCAGTCTCCCACCAGCTTCTCCAGACCTTCAGTGTTGGCTTCCCAAAAATTCCATGGTCCTTCCCCAGTCCCTCCCAAAGCCCAGACCTTCTATGTTGGCTTCCCAAAAATTCCATGGTCCTTCCCCAGCCCTCCCTAAGCCCAGCTTCTTTTACCCTGCAAAACCAGAGCACAGAGCCCCCCGTGGGGTTTATTTTCCTGGCAGCCACAGCCCAGTGCCCCATCCTGTATTTCAGCCATCAGAAAGCTGCCCCCGGCTGCTGATGGCTCATTTGTATTAATTGCCTGGGACTGACAGGCTGCTCCAAGTGCCATTTCCCTGGTCCTGCTTCCCACTTGCTGCTCCCAAAAGGGCACAAAGAGCCTCTCATTGTTAGATTCAATCCTCTCTCTTTCCTGCAAGCAATACCAATTTAATTAAATTTACATGGTTTTAAGTGACCAGCTACAGCTCCTCTCATGTGTTTATGGAGGTCACTAGAATTGATAAATCTCCATTTCATTGCTGACATCTCCTTTTAAGTGCTCCCTTATTCCCCTCCTGACCTTTCAAAGCTGTTTCCTCCCCTTCCTGCCCAGCTGAGAGTGGTTGAAATAGAGGTTCTCCCTTTCCCTAGGAGGCAGGACAGCAATCCATAAACCCCCAATCCCATTGTGTGCCATCACTGCCGGGGGATTTTCCTTAACACTTGGAGCACGAAGTGCCTCTGAAGAGAAAATTTGAATATTTCCCTTTTTCTATCCATTTAAACCCACCAGAGGCATTCAGAGCTGAAACCAGAGGCTGCATTGCCATTACCCTCTACAGAAACCATCATCATTGTCACCATGGTGCCACCAAAGCCTGGCACTGCTGGTGATGCCCCAGCATGGCAAAAGCTCAAATAACAGCAGGGAACTGTGCTTCCAGAGCCAGGAAGGCACAGCTGCCCACAGGCCCATCCTGTCTGGTTTGGGGCTCAAAGTAGCAACATTTTCTTGGGCTGTTTTGAAATATTTTTCACAAGATTATATATTTGTGTTTCTTTTTTTTTTTCTGGCACAAGGGAGAAAATATCAGCACCACTTTTAAATCGCTTTTATCTGAAGGTTTTAAAGCTTTTTTTTTTTTTTTTTTTTTTTTGCAAAGGAAAGGATCTCTGACCCCTTTTTCCTCACCTGTCCATGGAGATTGTTTTCAGAGTGCCCCTTTAGCTCTGGAGATGTGCTGGATATGGAGCAGACTGATTATTGTGTGCTCAGTCAGAGACACAACTCAAAGCAGCCAAAAGGCAAATCTGGCCCAGTTTCTCCTCTTTCCCTCTGGGGAGAGTTCAATCAAGAATTGATTAATGCTTGAATTCTCATCAAGAATTAATAAGTTCCTGATGTGGTGAAAATGAATAGTCTCAGGGAAGCAGCTAAGCTTGTTGTTTTGTATGGGGGGAAAGAAAAAAATTCCATTTATTTGGCAACTCTGATGCAGTGGTGAAGTTACAGAGAGAGATCCTGAATTCCCTGACTCCCTATGATATTTTAATAATCTAATGAATGGATTCACTGAAGGCCAGAGATGATTTGGCTTCCACCACTTCCCTCAAGCCGAGGTGCAATTCTTAAACTCCACTTAAACACATCAGGACAGATCCAGGCACAGCCCTTCACAGCCTCAGCAGGGACCAGGTCCCACTAAACTGGGAACACAGGGACCTTCCAAGGGTTTAAAGTTTGGTGCCTTTCAAGCAATTTTTGCATTTTATTGGGATGGTTTTTAATTTGCTACAAGGTTGACAGATTTAATTAAAGCCCCTACTCTTGCTGCTCATCCCTCATTTGGAAAGGGATCCTCCAGCCTCAGGTGGGTGAAATTTCCATGTCAAACTCCCTGTCACAGCGGCCTCACTCCCAGGGTACCTCGGTGGAGGCTCAATCCCACCAGGACAGGAAGGAGGAGAATATAGAACAATATCCACCTGCCTCAGTATCCTGAAGTGAAGCCACGAGGATACAGAAACTCCAGTGGAATCCCTCCCTCAGCTGATGCACGAGGTGCTGGGCATTGTTAGGAGAGAGAACTTTGGGATCCAGACCCAGCAGAGGAGGCACAGGGAGGTGCTGAAGTTTAATGCTAAAACACAGCTTATTTATGAATCAACTAATCTGAGCCCTCACATCTCAGCACTGCACTCAGGAGCTTCGGCTGCTCTGAGGTTCCTAAATCCTCAAGCAGCAGGAGTTCTGAGGTTAAAAAAAACAAAACAAGCAACAGATGCTGAAATCCAGTTGAAACTCAAGAACTGGAGGCTGGAGCAGCTGGTTTTGAGGTGCAGGGATGCTGTCATAAGTCCAGAAGGAAAATAACATTCACAGGTAATTTGTTACAATCAGGAGGGCCTCAAACCCTTCCAGAGGACACAGGCAAGGTTAGGAGGGTGATTATGTGAAGAGACACAGAACAAGCAACATCCCTGGCACAATCACTCCTTGCAATTATCTCCAGGCTTTTCCTGGAAGAGCCCCCGTGCACGTGGCAGCTTCTGCCTCTTCCCCTGGGGTGAGCCAGAAACCTCCCTCCTCTGCTCCAGCTGGACAGGAACAGAGGGGATTTGGGATGATGACAGCATGGAATGCCAGGTGAACACTGAAAAATGAAATTCCAGGCTGCATTTGTTAATATTTGCTGTTATGGAAGGAGTTATCCAGTGGGGAACATCAGGAATTAAAACTCCAAGTGTGACTCTCCTTGGCATCACCAGCTGCTCTGCTCCCACCACAGCCTGGAGGGATGGGATTGCAAAGTTTAACTGAGGGGCACCTCACCCTGAGGGTTAAAATTAAGGTGGAACTGATAAAATCTCATTGCAAGACAATAATTAAACTCTAGATCACATCTGTCTCGTGCAGGAGAAGAGGTTTTCCTGTTTAATCCTATTTTGCTCCTCATTTTAGGGTGGAAACCATAAAACAGGTTTGTTTCATTTCATATATTTTGTATCTCTGTATAGACATTCATTTGTACATCCAACAAAGCAGCAACAAAATCCAATCCAAGCAGCAACAAAATCTATTCCCCAAAAACTTTTATGGAACACGCTGGATTTCCACAAGGAAAATGTGCAAGGGAATTCTGGTGTGCAAATATGGGGGAAAGGAGGGAAAGGCGGGTTTTAGACCCCTGGAGTTGTTTCTATCCCCTCCCTCCATGACAAGATGCCACTGATTTTATTCCACCTCCAACAAGTTCCCTGATCAGGGAGTTAATAAATAAGAAGAGAGAAATCCACACTTAATTTAGGCCCTGGTTGATGGGAATTTTCTTTCATTTAAAGAGTAAAATCAGAGCAGAATTTTCTGCTTAAATCCATAGCAATGCTTTTATTTTACACAGAGTGGGGAACAAATCAATCTCCATCTCCTGGCTGTGGACACACAGAACACAAGATTTCTGTTCTTCCATTCTCCCAAACCAAACCCTGGCCCTTTTGTGTGGAAAACTTCCACTAAAAACCCAGAAAATGTATGCTCTTCTCTCTGCCTTCCACATATTTGAATATATGAATACAACAAAGCTTCTGGAACCTATACCAAAATCCTCTATTATTTTTTTTCCCCCTGGAAGGATCCAGCTCCAAAGGGAACAGCTCAGGTGGGGAGCACTGGGGATGCACCACCACCACCACAGAAAAGCCATTTCTTTGTCCCCAAAAAGGTGTCAAGTAAGAAAAATCACAAAGTCAATCCTTTGTCATCAAAACCCTCCTCAATGTATCCATACAGACTGAATAAAATGAGACCCAGCAGGTAATAATAATGATAAAGGTAAGAAATATTTCGTGACATTTTTCATCCTTCCTTTGATGGGCTGGAGAGCTAAAACACCTTAAAAAAAAGAGAAGAAAGAAAAACCCATGATGCTTTAAGACTAATTGAACCAATAATCAAAGGCTGCCTCTAATTCCTGGAGCAGGAGGTCAATTACAGAAATAAATCTGGCAGCAGATAGATGGGAACAGTGTGCAATTACCACTTAAAGACTTGATAATTATGGCAAGAATTAGTCTGCATTTTCAACGGCAGCAAAATCCATCCATTCTTTGCAGTTATTATCTTGATTAGAAGGAGAAATGGCCTCAGCTCTGTCTCAGGCTGACAGAAAGCTCCAGGTACAATTGGGAGCTGAGAAGTGGCTGATGAAATGAGCCCACGGAGCTGGAAGTTTCCTTAAGTGGAAATTTCAATGGCAGATGTGAGAAAAAAATTAATATTTTGCGAGGAGAGGTGTGGAGAGATTTAAATTCAAATATAACAGGGCTGAGAAACTTGTGTTTTTATGAGGTTTGCCGAAATTAGTCCAAATATGGGCTTTGCAAATATTTAAATGCTCAATTTTGAAAGGCAGAGTCAACAACAGAGTCACAATCCTGAATATTTAAAGAATTACCACATTCTTCCTCCGTTCCCCCATGGCTTTATGAGGTCAAAAGGAAGAGGTTTTGTAACTATTTCTTTTTAAATAGTGTAGATCTGCAGTGTAAAATCCTTAATAAATCACATTAAACCTGATGCCCTTTATTCCTTCAGGTACGCTGTACTTCTATTCCTTCCTTCTTGAAACTATCTGAAAGCACAACATTTAAATTCCTCCTCTTTTTCATAATTCTGCCATTCTGAGACTCCAGGAGCTGGGAAGTTCAGAGAAGTTGGATTCAGGTGAAGCCAAGGAGATGCTGCTGCCCTGGGAGAGTGAAAACCTGGGCAGGAAAGTGGCTGAACCCAGGGGAGGAAAACAACACCCAGAAAAAAGCCTGAGAAAAATGGATAAAGAGGTCTTGGGAGAGGAAATAATCTGCAGCCTTTGAGTCATTAACAATGCACTAAAAAAGTGAAGAGTTTTTGGTTTTTCAGTAAATATTTTCCAAGAAAATAAGCAAGAAATTTTAAGTTCTCAACAGCTGATGACAGCAGGGAAATGAAACGAAGGAAATGTCGTGAGGAGACAATTTCCTCCTCAACTCATCCTCATCCTGATGAGGCAACAATAAAAATGAGTGGCTTTAGCAGCTTCCATGATTTTCCTCCACCTCTCAATGCCACATTCCAGACCTATTCCCACTCCACTTGTCACTGCCACTTCCACTCCTCTTTGCAGCAGCTATTTTTCCTCCAGAACACTTTTTTTTTTTAAATTAGGTGAATTACTGTGTCAAATGATCTGATTTCACTGTATTTTTATGTAAATTTATTTACTTAGTGGCCTCTGGGCTCCATGCTGAGCTTGGAAAAATGTACTTTTTCAAAATTATAAATAATTAACCAGAGCTCCTGCACCACTGGAAGTTGTTACCCTGCTCTCATTTTGAATAGTCCAGGAATATTTTTTTAATGCATGTTTCACATAAATTGCCTCTTGGAGGAAAATAAATGCTCAGAACGGTGACTGCCTGAAGTCATAAAGGCTCACACACAGCGAGGTGATTCTTATTAGAAACTGCATTTATGCTTTTAATTATTTAATAAATAATCATTAAAAAGACTCATTCCAAAACAGCAGCAGCCTCCTGTGTCCAGCCACCTGCAGAGATGCACAGGAGGGAGCAACAGCAGCAATTCCTGGGTTAAATCCCACACCAGGAGCAGGCTCAGGAACATCCCCACACCTGGGGAGGGCCTGAACACCTGCCCAGCTCTTCTCTACATCACCCAGAGGAGCAAACCGGAATTGTTTTGGACAAATTCTGTTATTTTTTAAAAATATATCTGATTTTAAAATTTTTTTTTAAAGTACCAAAATTCTGGCAGCTCAGACACCTCGATCCATGCTTAATTCAAAACCCCAGGTGCATCTGTCAATGGAACACAACTGCCCCAAAGAGATGAGGGAGGTCACAGATGATGAGAAATCTGCGTGGAGAGGAGGAAGCCTCAACACAGCACAGGTACAAAACAGGCTGGGGCTTTTCCAAGCCCAGGAACAGAGGGCTTGGATCAACACAGAGAAATCCTGATAGAGCCAGGAGGGGGAAGAAAATAACAAAGATTGTGCAGGACAGGCAGACCTGCTGCTTTAGACCTGTTCTAGAGGAAAGAGTACAGCAGTCAAGGAAAAAATGGGAAAAACCAACCCTGGTACAGCAAAACTCCTTGAGAGGGATCACAGCCCCCTAAACCTCCTCAGCAACGTCTCCTGACCCTCTTGCCTGAGTTTTCCAGATAAAGCAGCACCAAACCTCTCCTCCCACTGCTGGTTATTCTCACCTGGTTCACCTTCCCATGGCAGCTCCATCCCCAGCCCAGGAAAGTTTGGGGAGCCACGGCCTCTCCTGTTCTCCCAAGATGAGCTGTAACACCAAGGCAGAGCTTCCCCATTCCAGAGCTGAGGGAAATTCACTTCTCAGCCATGAAGGGAATTCCAACCCAAAGCAGAAGGAAAAGCTGATTTTCCACCAGGATAATTAGTGAAGATGCACCTCATTACCTCATTTGCTTCAGGAGTGATCCAGTTCTGGTCCCGTGCCAGCCACAGCTGCCCCTTGCTTCCCACCCTCCTGCTCCTCACCTCCATCCCAGGCGAAGCACAGCTGCCAAAACCATCCATTTTTAGAGTTTTAAGTCAATAAAATACTGCAACAAGTTTTCGGACTCCCACACAAAACCGGGTGGTAAAAGCAAAAACAAACCCAAACTCGAGGTATTGCTGCCTATTTTGTGGTTTGAGCTATTCCTGGCCCAATATTCCAAAAAAAAAAATGGTGAAGAACATGCTGCAACCCCTGGGCTGGGATGGAGATGCAGCCTGGAAATACAAAATCTACAGACAAAGAAATTCAAATGCAAAGAGTGGTGTTTTTTTACAGAAATGCCCATTTCTACATCCAGGGCACGGGGTGGGGGAGCTCTCCTGGGTGGCTTGAGCCACATCATGTGGGCTTCAAGCACCGTAAAAACAACCCCCAAACTTTGTTAAATGATTTTAGGAATCTGCAGAGCATTTCATTTTAGGAATCTCAGGCATTTCAGCAGAGTGGGACTGCTGGTGTTTTCCTAGGGGTGGTTGAGTGATTCCTCTGCATTTCCAGCTGATTAACAGATGCTGAAGTGGAAGAGTGATGACATTTCCTTGTGAGACTGAAGAGCAGAGTGAAATTTTTGAGCATCAGAAGGAAAGCTCTGCCCCCAAAACAGGTCTGATAATGTCCCAAAAGCAAAATATCAAAAAAAAAGAATGTCCTAAAATAAATAATGTCCCAACTTGATCCCAAAAGCAAAATATCATCTATTTTCAAAACTATAAATAATTACCAGAGCTCCTGCACCTCTGGAAGTTGTTACTTCATTCTCATTTTAAATAGTCCAGGAATATTTTTTTTAATGCATGTTTCATATAAATTACCACCTAGAGGAAAATAAATCCCCTATTTTATCCTTTAACTTCTTTGGGATCTGCTCCCACACACCTGACGGTGGCAGCAGCACCTGAATTCTCCCTCCAGTGAAGCACATGATTGCAGGGCTTCTTGAGGAAAATAAATCTCATTATTCCAAGGTATGAATTATAATAAAAACCTTCTTGGGATGCCCTTGATGCCTTCCTGAAAGGTGAATGCCTGTTAGCACAGTCCTGCATTCCCACTGAGGGGATTCAGGAGTTCTTGCAGGTGATAGAGTGAATTAAAAAAAGTCCTGAAGCCTTCCAGCTCAAGTGAAGCAGCTAAAAACATGTGGCAAAAAAGGGAGAATTTCTTTCATTGGAATACAGTGAAATCCTCTCAGAACAGCACAGAATATTTCAATGAAATTTAGGCCCTCGTTGATGGGAATTTGCTTCCATTTAATGAGTAAAATCAGAGCATTTTCTGCTTAAATCCACAGCAATGCTCTTCTTTTACACAGAGTGAGGAACAAATCAATCTCCATCTCCTGACTATGGACACACAGGAACACAAGATATTTTTCTTCCGTTCTCCCAAACCAAAGCCTGGCCATTTAGCATGGAAAACTCAGAGCAGCACAGAATAGTGCAGTGAAATCCACTCAGAACAGCACAGGAGCCACACCAGCATCAAGGGTGATGCTCAACACACTTGAGCATCAAGCAGATCTTTCAGATTCCTGTTAAATGCATTAAAAAATTGATTTTCCAGCAATATCAGCTGCCGTAGATTTGTCTGCTGGCTTTTAATGAGCCCTCAGTTTGGCTGTTCCAGGTGTCAGGAGGGTGGATTTGTGTTCACCTGCAGAACCTTCCCCATGGACAGACAGAGTAGAATTAATCCTAAAATACTGAATATTGGTGATGGGGAGAGGGGAGGAGTAACAAAAGCACCAAGGTATTTTTCCTGGCAAAGAAAGCCCATTTGCTAAATTCCTATAAAATGAATACGCATAGATTTCAGATTTTAAGCACAAGTGTAGTTTTCCCTAAATAAGGAAAAAAATAGTATTATTTGGGTTTTGTGGGCCTGGATATTTATAAAATTACCAATATTCTGGTGATCTTTAATGAAGAGGAGAAGAACCCTGTGTGCTGGGAGGTTTTGTGCTGGTAACAGGGTGAATAAAGCAGTGAGAGATGGAACAATTTAAGGGGTGATGGTTTGGTCCAGGAGAGGATCACAAGGAATCCATGAGGAATTTGAATTTGCAGGTAAGCTTCATCCTGTTTTGGTGTCATATCTACAGAGCTGATGGTCCATGGTGTCCAAAAATCAGAGTGAAAGCCACAGGCAGCTCAACTTTGGTGTGAAACAAAAAAAAACCCCACAGGTCACAGCCTAGAGAGGGCTGCGAGTCACAATTAAACCAGAATTCCAGCAAATAAACGGTGTCAAGCGAAAAAAAATCAAACAAAACCCCTCAAATCAAACAAAAGAGAAACTTGCAGACTGCAGCCGAGGCTTTTGAAGATTACATCAAGTCAAACTTTTATTAGCAAAGTTGTATTTCATGTAAAATGAAAATATCTTTTCAAACCGTACGTGCACATCTGCGCGGTACAAACAGCAACTACAGTACAACACGTTCCTCTAAACTTGAATCAATGCACACTAACATTTAGCTCCCCCCCCCCCAAAAAAAGTAACATTGTGATGGTGACACCACATTTGCTTTGATCTTTTTCTCATGAAATTACAAAGTCTCTTGTTTTAAAGTCAGAACCGTAATAATAATAATAAAAAAACCCAGAACAGACAGAATGCTTTGGCTCAAACCCCCCGAGGGGCTCCTGCCTGAAAACAGAACAAATCAGTGCAGATCACTTGAGATGTGACATGAGAGATCCAGAGCTGCAATGTAAACGTGTCCTGCTACTCCAGCGTGGTTTGTACCTTTATTTTGTTGTCAGAGATGCAGCTGAGGGTGTGATCCATTGGCAAACGAAGGGAATTCTCCACGAAGGATTTCCTTTCTTTCTATCTGTCCTTACAGGTGAGCAAAATAACCTAAATGCACCTCTCATCTGCAAAATCATGGCTGTGGGAAATGGTGCTGAGGTTTCCTCTCAAAAGCTCAAGGAGCAGTGATTGTTTTTCTAACTTTTCTTTACAAAATGTGGAATTACTGTTTAAAAACCGTTTTTTTGGGTTTTTTTTACTATAGAAAGATTGTGCTACTATTTGTTTTCATCTCAAAAATAATATTGGTGTGAAAACTTTGCTGAAAACCTCTCGAGCGCTGGATTGGAGCCATTCAGTCAATGGAAGCAGCTACCAGGAAGAAGAGCTACTCACTGGAATTTGTGTGACATCAACACAGCAGAACAAATATCAATCATTACATGATTTGCTAATTACATCCATTTAAGATGTGAGCTACAACAAAGTTTTTTTAAATTTTTTTATACGTGAACACACAATTTTATCCAGAGGGGGAAATTTTCTGATTTGATTCCTAATTGTGCTCTTCCTAAAGATCCAGCCCCAGCAGGGCTTTGATGCCCAGTGCTGCACTTTTACCCTGCAGAGCCATGAGGATTTCTGGAGATTGGATCCCCTCATTTTGCCAGAGAAGGAAGCTGGGGCTGGTCCTGCAAGTTCTTGATTGTGGAATTGCATTTATATGTGTAGATATATAAATTAGAGAAAAATTAATCCACCCCAAATCAGTATTGCTCTGCCCTGGGAATCCAAACAGCTCCCTTGGGAGAAAGGATAGAGGGGTTTTTTCCCATTATTTAGGAAGAGTTGATTTTGTTTAATTTTATGTACAGTGAAAACTGCACAACTTTTTTCAGCAAGACCCATCCCTCTCTTCTTCCAGAGGCTGCTTAAATCCCCAAACCTGGATCCGTGGGGCCAGGGAAATGCCTCCTCCCTGCTGCTTGGAATTCCATCCTGGCTCGATTTGGATATCAAATCTCAAAGTTCCATTTCATCTCTCACACTTTGACTGAGGCAAAATGTGTCAGGACCAAATGGAACCCAAAACCAGCCAGAGAATTAATATTTAATTAATAATTAATTAATAATTCCCGGCTCTGCTGCCATGGCTGGACTCCCTCCTCCCAGCAGGCAGGCTGGAATTCCCTGCTAGGTGTTAATTAATGAATTCACCACAGATTTCCTGCTGCTAATTTTAGTAAATACTCCTGGCCAGAGAAAAATACAAAAATTAAAAAAAAAATTCCAAACAAACTAACCCAAAGGATTTAATACTCAATGCCCTCTTCCAGAACAGGGTGTGATTTTTGGGGCTGTTCTGTGCAGGGGCAGAAATTGGACTTTGATGACTTTGTGGATTCCTTCCAACTCAGGAAGTTCTAGAAACTGAAAAGTGGCGACACTTTTTATTGAGCTACACGGTCACACTTCCTCTCACCTGTCACAGAGCAAGACAAAAACACAGCCCAGGTCTTTGCAACGACAAAAAGCTCCTCAGGAAAACCTCAGCTCACTCTGTTAATTCACTTCTGAAAGCCAATCTCTACAAAACCATCAATGTCCTGCACTTTTCAGGGAACTTTCACAGCAGAAAGAAATCCCAGTTAAGGAGAAAAAGCAAAATAAATGAGTGGGGAAGAGAGAACAGCTCAGGTGAGTGAGATTCCCTGGGAGTTTGAGCCGCTTGTTCAATATTCATTGGGCAAATTCCTCAAAATCCACGTTCAAAAATCCAGGTTCCATTGCACATCTTTCCCTCCCTGTTTGATTTTTAGGTCCTGAGGCATTGTGGAACACCAACATGAAGATTTAAGGCTCTGAATTAAAATTGGAGTGGAAAAAGCAGCACAAACACCTCTTAGTAGCAACAGAGGAAGAGCTGCACGAGGGGTTTATTTCCATTATTGGGTCGTTTGACACTCCCTAACATGGTCTGAAATTTGTGTCTGTTTAAAAAGAGGCATTTTCTGGGATGAGGGGTGTGGTTTTTCTGCAGTGACCCACAATAAAATAAGATGGGTGTGTGCAGGCACAGCCCCCATCAGCCCAAAGTGAGGATTTGGGGGAGCCCACCCCAATCTTATTCCCAAATTTTCCAAGACCTTTGATCACTGCAGATGACTCCTAAAGGAAATATATTAAACCCAGCCCAAAGCTTGCAGCAGATTGTCACAAGCCTGATCAGTTCTTAGATTTTATCTGGCTTGGGCTGCAGCAGACACGAGTCAGCAGATGAAGACGCTGCTGGGAAACGGCTCTGTTGATGAGATGCCAATTTGCACATTTCTCTAATTGTGCACTCCCTTCTTTGGAAAATTACTTTTTTTCCCCCCAAAATTAAAAGGTTTTTGGACTTTTTCGGTGTTGGGTTGATTGAAATATGGAAAATACAACTTTATAAAGAATAAAAAGTGAATAACGTGTGTTGCTGATATGGGATGGGATAATTTTTGACTGAGGGCAGATTTCCACTCACCATTTTATACTCATAGGCACAGCCTGAATGGGGCTTTTGGGGTGGCTCTTTGGGGTTTGGCTTTTCCCAAACAGAGGTTACATAAAAAGTTCTTAAAAGCTCCAATTAAAAACCCAAGAAGAGGCACAAATAAGCAGAAGCTTGAGCACCAAAGGCTTGCAGAAACTGCCAAGCTCTGAGGAGCAGCCCCAGCCTTTCCACTGGGAAAATTCTGCATTTCCCTGGCCTTAATTGTAGCCCTTGCTGGAAACTCAGAACCACGTGAGTAATTCTTGCTTCCTCTCCTTCTTCCATTGAATTCATGGAACCCACAAAGGAGCTTTTGGGGATATTTATCTAACTGCTACCAAACAGCTTTTAGGATCTATTCCTCCTGCAGGAACTACTTCAAAACCTTTATGATGGGAGTGACAGAAGAAATGAAGCCACGTTGATGCTCTACTCAAGCAGATTAAAAAATATACAAATGCTATTAAAAAGAGATTCAGGAGATTCCAATACAAAAAGACCAAAAAAATGTGCTGTACAGCTCGGCTGAGTCAGTGTTGGAGAGGCAAAGAACCAGATTTAAACCAGCATTCAGCCAACAAAATAGGAAAACAAACTCTACCATAATATTTTCTCTTTGCTTTTTGCTTTTGTTTATTTAAGAGTGAATAGGCTGAAAATAAATGAACTCTTGGAAGTCAGGTAGGTCTAGTTTAGGTGATGCTTGAATGGTGTGAGGTTTGGATGATTCCTATGCACACAACTCCTGCTGAAAGCTAAATTTGCTGGTCCAAATCCATACTGAGAAGCAAATCTACTCGTTCCTACACAGCTATACAACCCATGCTAGCAACATGTCTCAGTTCAAAATAAAACCAGGCTGCTCTGGGCTCGTGGCAATATTAATAATCATATGTACAACGTCTCCATGAAATGTTGGCTAGCTCACAAATATACAGATATGAGACAGACACCAAGGAGTTTGCTTAGAAATGCAGCTTGAAGCTGGGGAAAAATGAAAAATATTTCGAGTGATGGTGGATGGGAACCCTGTTTTGCCTTGCCACAGGAAAGAGCTGCAGCTTAACTTATTTAAGGAAATAGTGCCAGCTACTGGGCAGCAGCTTCACCCACACTCTCCTGTGGGTAAAGCTGCATCTCTAAGTATTGATAATTGAAGTCAGCTGTAACCACTAAAACAGGCTTTGTTTTTGAATATAATACACAAAGGGGTTTCATTCTTTAGGAAAAATTATACAATATATAGAATATATTTCTCTGGTATTTTAGATTCTGGTTTTCCTCGTTGTGTCGCTTTGCAGAGTAACCTGTTTTTGTTGGTGCTGTAACCTCGAGGTTCTAACCAAGGCCACGAGGGAATTCTGCACATACAACAGCCATAAATGGGAAAAATACCACCCAGAGAAACATATTCCAAGCCTAAGAAACACCTGGAGCAGCAGGTAAGGATACAGATGCACCAGTGAGAAACCCTGGTTTGCTCAGACTAACACATTGTGTAAAGATTTCTTTTGTTTTATTGAGAAGAAAACACGTAGAAACTGGGACGGAAAAAAAAATCATCTTTTAGTGGCAGTGACTCTTTTTTGTATTACCTGCATGTCAGGGTTTTCCTGACTGGCTCAACTGGCACCCTGCTCCCCAGCACACGTGGTGAGTGTGGAGAGCTAACCAGGACAAACATCCCAATTAAACACCGAGCGTTTCAGGCGTGCAGAGGAAAAGTCGCCGTAGAACTCCCAGTGCTTTCCACTGATCCTTTTTCCTTAGATCCAGAATAAGCTCCAATAAATGAACCATCTTCATTGAACATGCCATGCTCCCCTTCTCCATAATCTACCAGACTATCAGCACTTCCAGTGGCTTTAATGTCCCCGTTAAGTGACTGGAGGCTGCCTTTCAGCGGCTTTTCATCGCTGTCACTACAAAATAAAGAGATGCCTTTCCAAAAATCTGCCTTGCACTCCTCCCGAGGAGGGAAAGTGCTCTTGGTTTGGGAAGGGAAGAGTGAGGGACACACGTGGGTGGTGCAGAGAGGATGATCTGATCTTGAATCCTGCCCACAGGTGATGTGCACACACCTGAGCTCCCCCACGCAGGATTTCATTTTCATTATTCCAATAAATTAATTGGCTAATAGGCATTATGAATACCCATAAATTTGGTTTATTTCCCTTTTTGCCTTGGGTAGACAGAGTGGACAGAAAGGGAAGGGGAAGGAAAAGCTGGAAAGGGTTGGAGGGGTCTGTTCCAGCCATCAGGGCTGATGCCAAGTGTTCAGCACCTCACAGAGAGACACTTTTCATTTCACAAAACATTGGACAACATTCAGGGCCTGTTTATTTAATTTTCCTTTTGAGATGGGTGGGGGAAGTGATATCACATCAGTGATGCTTTGGGAGCATCTCTTTGAGTTTAAATGACCAATAAAGGTGCTTTTCCCCTTTTTTCTGTTGTTATTTTATTTTACCAGAGTTTATCTCACTGGGGTTTGTCTCTGCTAAAGGGGAGGAACTGGGAAAAACCAAGGCAGAATTAATATCTGCATCTACAGTCACTGTTCAGTGAAAATTCCAGAAAAAAAGGGAAAAATTGGGAAAAAACAAGGCAGAATCAACTTCTGCATCTGCAGTCTCTGTTCAGTGAAAATTCCAGGAAAAAGGACAGGCTCACCACCAAAATTCAGGGAAAAAAAACGGAATTTTGCTGGCCATTCCTCCTAATGGCCCCACAGAAGAGCAACAAGAACAGCCTGTAAATGACATTTATGGGGATTGGGAATATATTAAAAGATTACATTAAAAAATTAAATCAGGCCTCTGGATTAGGGACATAATTACTCAATTACAGCCCTTGCTGCTGATGCCAACTCGGTGTCAAATCTTTGGCAATTTTATCTAAGGAAGGACAGAGAAATGAGCCTGAGCTTCATTTCTTCAGGATGGACTCAATATGTGCATAATCAACACAGAAAAAAAAAATTCTACTTTCCTGCACAGGGCATTTCTCCTCAGAAAAAAAGACAAGTTTGGATTTTATAGGGGGAAAGGAAGGGGTCAAAGTTATTAACCTCAAGGCTTTCTTACCTTTCTAAATATTTGTCCCATTAGAAAGCATTAAAAATTAAATAAAGATGAAATTATGCAGAAAAAAAAAATGCCCTAGTCCAGTACAAATAATGTAGTATATATAAGTGGGATTTCAACAGCAATTTTGTGCCCTCAAGGCCAGCAACACCAGTTTTCCAGCATGGCTCTTATAATTATGGATTTTCCTTCATATCACAATTTCATATTGCTGTAAGTTTTAGTTATTTCCAAGCAGCCAAAGTGGTTATTTCAATTCTCCTACAGGGATTTCTGTAGTGAGATGTTTGGTTTTTTTAAATATTTTTTATCGTATTCCAAACTCTTCTTTGTTTTCTTCTCCAAAATGACCATTCCCCATATTACAGGATTTGGGTCTGGGTTTCAAAAACCCACTGAAGACACAGAATTCAATCCACTGACTTCAGTGGGCTTTTCAGCAGCACCCCAAATTATCATATATATTTACATTATTCATACAATGCAAATTAAAAAAAAAAAAAGTGAAAAATAACCATCAATACATCAACATCTCCTCATATCCCAACCTGGATGGGTTGAAATATACTGGATATACCTTGATGTTCCTACTCTTATCCACTCCTATGAGGTTTGCTTTGAAAATGAAAAACAGCATTAATTGCATGCCATAAAAATGTCCCAAATAATGATGGCATTTGGAAACAAACAAAACCCCAAGAAACACAAAGGCTGCTGAAAGCAGGTCCTATTTACCTATATTCCCCAAAGATTTCATCTTTTATTGATTGAGCTTCAGGATCTGGATGCAAATCTTCTTTTTCTTTCACTGTGCAAATAAAATAAAGGACAGATCTCTGTGGTGTGTTCTGCCATGGATTTCTCTTTTCCCAGGGGCAGTGGGAAAACCATCTGTAATCACCTCCAGCCTGACCTGGACACAACCTGTGAGCTTCCAATCCCTAATTTATTATAATTATTATAATTTTATATTTATATTTATATTTTTATAATGATAATATCATAATTATAAAAAGGGGAAAAATTCCCTAATTTATTAAAAGCAAATATTTATAGAATTAAGGAATGTGTTGGGCTGCAAGGGACCTGAAGTCCATCCAGTTCCACCCCAGGGCAGGGACACCTTCCACTATCCCAGGTTGCTCCAAGTCCCATCCAACCTGGCCTTGGGCACTTCCAGGGATGGAGCATCCACCACCCCTTGAGCAACCAGATTTCTACTTCAATACATTTATTTAAATCCTTACTCACTGCTTGGAAAATTAATTTTTAGCAAAATCTTCCATTGTTAAGCTGCCTGTGGAAGTTCTGTCCCTGTGTCCAGAAGCAGTTCCCGGGTGGAAAGTGGGCAGGGAGCCCTGCCAGCAAGGATCTCACTGGGTTAAAAGCTGGAATATTCCAGGAGTGCTGGGAAAGGCCTTTGCAGGCTCTGTGAGCAGCACACAGCACAGCTCCACTCCCATTCATTAAAACCCCTTCCGTGGATATTTATCAAAAGCTACAAACCCTAATTGGATGTTTGTGCTCGCGGCCTCGCGGCCCCCGGAGAGAAACCTCTGAAGGATGTTGGTTATTAACATGTGAACGTAGGGAAAAGGACGATAAATCCATTTTACCTGAATATTTGCCTCCTTTATTTCTTCTGACAAAGCAAATGGTCAGCAGCAGCAGGGTGAGCAGGGCGATGGCGCACATCAGCCCGATGAACCAGCCCTGGGTGGAGATCCCATCGTAAATGCCAGCGTAGGCTTGGGGAGATGGCAGAGGAGGAAAAAGGACAAAATTTATCAGAGGGAAAAAGGGCAGCACCCTACAATAGCATGAACACATCACATTCCTTGCTGGATCTTAATGGAATCAGTCTATCACTACTGATGGTGTTCAACTTCAACGCAAGGCAGGGATGTGTCCAGAGTGGGACATTTGGGGCTGGAGGGGAGCGTGCAGGGGACAAGGGACAGCACAGACACTTGGCAAGGTGGCTCTGAGACAGCAGTTGACTCACAGGATTAGCACCACACAGCAAAGCTGAGCACAGAGTTGTTAAGCCTCTCATGCTAAAGCAGTTTTGCAAAAGAGAGAGAGAGAGAGGTAAAAGTGCCCCCGGTACGTGCAAATCACCAAACTGGCCCCTTGTGGGTTTTATCACAGCTGCCCTCTCAAATTACAAAGGTTCAGGATGGTTCCAGGCTGTTGTTAAACACAGGGCTCAGCCAAGAACCTGGGATGTGTTTGTGCTGCCACGGGATTCAACTGCAAGGGCCAACCTCAACCCCACGGCACAGAACGATGAGTTTGGGACACTCACACTGCACAGGATGGAACCTCTACATGGATTCACATGGAAAAACAAACGTTCGGCCCCTCGAAGGGCTTTGTGTCTCACCTCTCCCCCTGGTCTCAATTACATCTTCAAAAATGCTATTGTTATCCACCCAGTTCTTAGTCACTAGGCGGATTGTGTACTCAGTGCCAGGCTCAAGGGCCTCGCTGGGCTGAAACTTTGGGGTGGGTTTTACTGCTTCTGAAATCCTGCTGCTCCCTTTACCTATGGAATGCACACATTCAAGGCATAGGGATTAATGGCATTCCTGGAAAAAAAAGCCTAAGAAATGCACAGTTACAAATAACAGACAAATACAACACGTAATTTTAAACATTTGGCATCGGGCAATCTGATTTTCCAAACCAAAAAAAACCCCAAACATTCCTTCAGTTTGATTTTTAATGTTCCACCAGATGAAATCAACAGCAGACTGGAGTAATCCCGATGTTTAGGAAGGGGTTTGTACATCTCCCAGGATGAAAGTTAATATTGATGGGGGATTATGGATCTGCTTTGACTAATGCGTGCTTAAAAAATTACAACTTGCAAACGGGCTTGCTTTGGATGGATAATCTGGGGCTTGATGCTTCTCCCATTGAACTGAACTCAGCAGGGAAGCACAGACAGCTTGTTAGCTGGATATGGATTCTTATATGGCTCCCAGAAAAAATTAACTGCAGGATTTGTGCTTGCTTCTCTCCTGACAGTGATTTTCCGTGTCCTTTTAAACTCCACAATGCCTGCGCAAAGTGCTGGTTTAGAAACGACTCAACAATTTGCCTGTAAATGGATATTTAGGCTTTATATGACTTTAATGTTTGATTAGGAGAAGGGACATTTCAGTAGCTCTGGTTTTGGAACCTTGCTACTTGCAAAACACCTCCTGTAATCCATCTGCATTCAGATTGTGGGCATTAAATAAGATTTTTTCAGCACAGCTTTTGTGCAGAGCAGAAGAAAGGACATTAGAGGAGGTGACAATCATTGCCTGGACATGAACAGCCTGCTCAGTAAATTCAGAACTGTGTGTGACATGAAGGGATCCCCTGTCCTGAATGGCAGGAGAAATTTGGGATTGCACTTAATAAAAATAATTCTTTAATTGTCCTCAATTGCCTGATTTGCCTGTTTAGTCCAAAGCCATCTAAACTAAGGCTTGAGCACGAAGTATAATCTGAAAACTACTCGGCCCATTAGCGCTGACAGGGGAACAATGCTCATTAATACTTCAGCTAGTAAGTAAGCAAAGCAAGAAGCTGCTGGAGATTAAGGCTGAGTTGACAGCTGAAGGGAAAAAAAGAAACCAGATTAAGATAAATCCAAGCACAATCAAAGCAGCAGTTCAGGATAAGTTTTCAAGGCAACTCTCCACGTGTTACAATAAGCAGTTAAATGAGCAGACCACTGGGACCCAGAGAGAACACATCCAGCTGAAACACTGCTGATACTGAAGCACAGCTCATTAGCATAAATTAATCCATCTATCGGTAATTTTTGCTAAATGAAGTATGTGAAACCCAGCCATAGTTTTTAATCACACCGCAAAGTAAGCAAGAGGATACCGCAGGTACATTTTAATTACACGCTCTAAAATCAAGGCATCAGAAAAATGGGAATATTATCCATAAAGGAACAGGAATGAACATGAACCTTCAACCCAATGTCTGTTAAATACCACAAAACACCTGTGTGTGACATGATAACCACATGATCCAAGACTCCTTAAGAAATTTTTCTCCTGAATTCCTGGGAAGCAAATCCTAACCCTGGAGCTCCTGGTAGGTGCTTTGTGGGCATATCCTTAAACCAACTTAACCATGTCTTAGATCCTGTCTGCCCCTTATTTATTCCTAGCTTGTGGCAGCCTCTTTTTGAAGCACCAGCTCTTTAGAGAAGCAGGAAGAGGGAAGGGAGATGGCTGAAAAAATCCCCTTTTCTGTCCATTTATTGCTCAGCTCTGTCTGATGCTGCAGCTGCCCCTGCCCTGGAACATGGAGCAGCCCAGGGCTGGGATGGACATCCTGGGATGAGGATGAGCCCAGCCTGTCTGGCACTGGGGATTTACCAACAGCTCTCCATTTATCATCTCCTATCCCAAAGAACTTTTTTTTTTTTTTCCTTTAAGACTCAGAACAGGTGCCCAGTGCTGGGTGATTCTGAGGTTCCTTTCCATGCCATTTCTTGCTGGTCTGTGTGACACACCCAACATGGGCCCTACAGAGGAGAAAGCTTTGCTAATGGGGGTGGAATAGAAAAAGCAGTGTGGCCTCCTGAAAAACAAAAGCAAAGACACACAGATAAGGCAAAGCTCCACATTCTGGAAGGCCAGGAACAGGCTGGAAGCTGCAGGAATTAGCTGCAGAAAATTGAAAGCAGTTGGGTCGGGTTTTTAATCTCCAATAAGGGAGAAGGAGCATTAGTAATAAAGGCAGATCACCAGCACTCCTCATCTTCCCCCACTATTTTTCAGCCACACCATGGGACTTGCATGAACATTAAACACTGAACTGCAATTTTACAATATTCCTACCGGGCTCCAAGATTTATGAGGGGAACAGAACACACATTTTTTACAGAAGCTTATGGTATAAAGGGAAAAACAATAGAAACCACCCCCAAAGACTTTCCAGAGTGTTCTCCAAAAGTTAGCACATCTGTTATAAAATATACTGAGATAAAAAAAAAACCTGGCAGTCTGAGAGCTAATTGTGGGCAGCATCTTAATTTATAACCATACCTGTCTAAATACATCTGCTGCGATAAATGCAAAGTTGAACTTTCATTAATTTCCCCCTGCTGCTTGGCTATTAAAAATGTATAAATATGCAGCTGAAATATCCGTCATTTCCAGGGTTTTTTGTAGTGCAGGAGGTAATTCACATTAAATTTGGATTATTTTAAACTACAGAGATTAGTAAACCTGTTCTATGTAAAGTTTATTGAGAAAAATTTATAGGTGAGGTGGTGATGCAGGAATTTTCGCCGATTTCATTCCATTTTCTTGATTGTGAGCAAACGGGGTTTGCTGCTAACAGCACCAGTGGTTACATATGGGCAAGGCATTTTATTATTCCTTTTCCACTGTGCCCATGGCAAAAAGGAGCTAAAGCCACGTGTCCTATTCCAAATGGTCACTCTGGTCCTGAAGGATAGGACTCTCTCCCTAAGATTTTCCAAAAAACCCTTGGGAATTACGTGCCAACAGCCACTGGAATATAATGAAACTGGTGAACTTTTATTTCCTGGCTTCTCTGGAGAAAAAACCTACAACTCTGTGGCTTCATGTGGATGAATTTCTCATTAATGTCTGGATTTCTGGACACACAATGATAATTCTCAACATGTAATACGTGTTTAGTAATCCCCAAGCAGCACTGGTGACAAGATGAAAAGGAGCTTTGTGTTAAAGAAGGGCTGCTACATTAAATTAATCTTTTCACTTCTGTAAGAATATTATTTTGTGTTATGTTTCTGAGGGCTAATGATCTTGGGGAAATTGACATTTTCAAGGGGAAAATTAATTAGTTTGGAGGTCATTTAAGAAATACTGCCTGAAAATATGAAGGCAGAGATTACAGTCATTTTCCAAGGACAACATACCTTCTTCTGTGGAATTAAACTGAAATTAAACTATTACTTATTTTGCAGTACAATCCAAATTCCCTTTTGCTCAGGTTCTTCATGGTTGTCTAGAGTATTTGATCAAGAAGTGATAAAGATCTTAGGTTGCCTATCAGGGTTTCATATCTGAGTTATTTTCCCTGCACGGATTTGTTCTCAGTGGTGCTACACAAGTCCTCACACATATTAAATAAAGAAATTCCCTTTTCTTTCTAATTCTAAACCACAGTAGCAAATAAATTAAAGCAACAGAAGTGGTGGAGATCAAGTAAAAAAAAATAAAATGTGACTGAATCCAGAGCTGCCACCTCAACATCTCCACTTTCCTGGCAGATTGTATTGTGAAATTTTGAAATACCCACGGCAAAGGCTGAATTGCAGCAGTGGAAGTTTCCAAAGCCTTAAAATGAACAACGAGAGCTTTATGGGTTTATTATTAAACTGGAACAGAGTGGTTATAGAATCACTGAATCAACCCCCAAAGAAACGTGGAGTGCTCCATCACGGACTTTCATTTTAGAGGGCACCACATTTTATATCTGTCATTTACGTGGGTCATTCAAAATGATAAACTTTGACTCCTGCAATCACTCCCCTCCTTCAAAAAGAGAGATTGTTTTAATTTTGAGCAATTGCCTTGCTTCCCAAACCACAGCTTAAAACCCAAAGGAGGTTACTGAAAGAGTGAAATTTTTTTTTCAGCCTATCATGTTTAGGTGAAAAATATCTGAACAATTTAGCCAGCAAATAATGACCCAGAACTCTAATGGCATCTCCATGACAGATGCAGTGCCCTAATTTAGGGTGGCTTGAGAAGCAGCAAGGAGCACACATAAATCATAGAAGTGAACCTTTGTAGCTTTCATTAATTATCCAACTCTAGTCTAAGAATATTTCACAAGAATCAGGTGTTGCCACTGCTGAAACAGAGTTTAGGAGAGTAGAGAATGAGAACAAAATGAATGACAACATCTCTAAACCATGACAAAGTTATTCCAAGCAGTTACAGACTTTCAAAGAGTCAAAAACACATTATTCTGGTCGCCCAATGAAGGCCAGATAAGGCAACTAATGAGGGGAAATGGGGTATTTTTATCTTAGAGGAAAAAGGATATTTTTCTTTTCTTAATGAGGAATAAATTTGAAGTCATGGTGATTAATAGTTGCTGCCAGGTGAGTACCTGTATCCTACAGTGAGACTGGAGGCCACAAGAGAGGTGAGAAGGAGTTTTACTGCTTGAGAAAACAAATGGCAGCTCCTGACCGGATCTGGAACTGGGACATGATGATTTAAACCACTTTTCACCTGTTTTACCAGTAACAAAAGAATTCTGCAACTTAGAAGCCCAACAGCACATGGACCATTTTTCTATTTTATATCAACATTGCTGCAGACTGTTATCTTTGCTAAAAATGATGCAGCCAGGACTCTTTTGCTTATCACATTCTCCTTCCCTGGGGTAAGTGCACAGCAATGGTTTCTGATTAATAGCAAGGAGCTGCTCCTCAGCATTGTGGAGTTCTCAGACTTGCTGAGCACAGTACATTTTATTTCATTTCAGCTGAAAGTGAAAGATGAGCTATCATAGAGTGCTTGGGATTTTCCTTTAAATCACTGAACATCAGTGTTTCAGCACAGGGTGTAAGTGGCACACAAATGTTCACTCCTGCTCTCTGATAAAACAATCATAAATAATGGAGCAAATGCAGTCAACTTTATGTTTATCTGGATTTTCCATGTCAAACAGCTGACCCTGATGTTGCTGGCAGTCCCCCATCTTCAAGCACGGGCAGAATTTGTTTTTATAATATTACTGAGAGCAGCTTATCTGAATCTTCAATTTTCTGTTCGTGCCTGAATGCAATTCACTTATTCCAGCATGGCTTAAGGAGTTGATGGGTGGGAACAGAAACAGGACTGCACAGCAAAATGAAACAGATGAGCTCTGCTTGCCTGAAGAACTGCACGGCCACATTAAAAAGTTCATTGACTGCTCTCATGGCAAGGAAAACGAATTTATTCCCCCTAATTACAAAGGAAACGTCAGGCCTGGATTATTCCCGATGGATTTTTCTGTTACCAAGCAGAGTAAGGCAGAGTCCCCAGGCAGGTGCAAAGGAGAGCTCTTTATTACAAAAGCCAGGCCTATTGAAGCAGTTAGGCCGTTATCAGTTACATTCCATTTAAGCACAACAAACGTGATCCAACCAACCCCCATAAACCACAATGTGAGCACATAATGGTTCTAGAACTTGTTTTTCTACCTCCAATTCAGCTGAGTCACTTTCCCACAGTCCTTTCCTACTTAGCAGGCCCGAGCCACAATTTTACAAGGCCCTCATTTTGTAACGTTTAACCAACATTTTCCCGCGATTCTCAGAGCTCCTCCACAGCAAACCAGACTTTGTGAACTTACTGCCTTGGGCCAGCGTCAGCCCCTCCTCGGTGGCCGCCTTGCCACAGCCCTTGGCCGTGCAGGCCTTGATGTAGAACTTGTACTTGGTGCTGGGGCTGAGCCCCGCCAGGCGCCAGCTCAGCGTGGAGCGGTTGGCAACGCTCACATCGCTCATGGGGCCCACCTCGTGCGTCTCGTTGACTGCAAGGGAAGAACACAAGGGTCAGAGCCACAAAACGTGTCCTGAGCACCTCAGTCAGAGCCACAAAAACGTGCCCTGAACACCTCAGCCAGAGCCACAAAAACGTGCCCTGAACACCTCGGCCAGAGCCACAAAAATGTGTCCTGAATACCTCGGTCAGAGCCATGGAAATGAGTCCTGAACACCTCAGCCAGAGCCACAAAAACTTGTCCTAAGCACCCTGAAGCAGGGAGCATACAGCAGGGAGATGGGAGGAGGTGTTGGGTTACACTGTGTGTGTTACAGAGGAACAGGCATGGAAGGCCCAGAGCCTCTGTCCTAGGCCCAAAGGTGACCATGGAAGCACATCCAGGTCACCAGGGATGGGCATGGGAAAGAGGATTGTGGATTTGTGGCCTTCTGGACCTATTGAGAGTGAGGATTAGAGTTTGTGACCTTATAGGGCATTGTTTACCTGTTACCATAATAGGTGATAACTGTGGAATAACCCAGGTGATTGGGGAACACTGTGGTGAACATCTTTCCTGTTTATGTGATGCCACATCCTGTCTGTGTGATGACATTTAAGGAATTTTCACTGTGTGATAGCTAGTCTTTGGTCTTGGTCTTAGTCTTTGTCTTTACACAAGAACACTGCAAGGTGAAGGTCATAGTGAAAAGCTCTCTCACAAAGTCTTTGCCTGCTGTTGTCTTGTGTGAAGTCTGAGTGTCTGCCTAATTCCTGCAAGGAGGAAGGCTGGGTGAGTGTGTCTGCCCTTTCTTTTCGTGTTAAATGGGATTTATGTCCTCTGTGTCCATCTCCCAATGGCTCAGTGAGATATCACTGCTCTCAAAAAGCTCTCTGATTGCACATAAACATGACCTGAGTAGGAGGGAAGAATGGCTGTCTCCTAGATCATTAAATATCTGTGGATTGCTCCTTGCTTCGCTTCCAAACAGCTGCAAACTTCTACCAGCAAGTTAGAGGGTGGCTGTGTGCTGTGAACTGCTCTGGCTCCTCAGAGATGGAAGCTGAAGGAGGGGTTGTGAGAAAACTGAGAGAGGATCTCATAAATATACAGAAATATCTAAAGGGAGGGGTCAGAGGATGGACCAGGCTCTGCATGGCACAGGAAGTTCCACCTGGACATGAGGAAGAACTTCCCTGTGAAGTGACCAACCACAGGAACAAATTGTCCAGAAAGGTTGTGGAGTCTCCCTCACTGGGGGTATTCCAGAACCCTCTGGACACAATCCCGTGCCACACACTCTGGAATGACCCAGATGACCCTGTGTGATCCCTTCCAACCTGAACCAATCTGTGATTCTGTTAATACGTTCCACTATCTGTCCGTAATCAGCAAAACCAAAGGGAAGATCCAGACTCCAGCCCCTGTTTGCAAAGGTAACTGAGCAGTTCTGCTATCAGCTGAATGAAAAGTACGTGTTTGGGGTTTTTTATAAATAGATCCCAGTCTAACCCTTTTCCACCCTCAAGGAATATATAAAATACACTGAATTATCACCACACCACACAACTACTGTTGTGGCAGTCTGGGCCAAGTACTGGGTCTTGCCTGGGCTTGTCTTTGTTTCTCATTTCTTTCCTAGGCAAGAAAGAAAGAAATCCCCTGGTATTTGGTTGCTTTCAGTGTGATTAGTCAATACCATGACTCAGGTGGTTCTTGGTGTTTCTGCTGAGGCACTTTAGAGGGGAGAAGCTCCCTGATATAATGTGCAGATCTATATTCATGTGGCTTCATAGAGTGCTCTCATCACAATTCACTTTGTATTAAATGAGTTTCACCTCAGTAAAATGCACCTACAATTTATGGATCTTTTTAACCACTCCATTAGGTAGAATTTGCCAATATGAAATAATTGAAACAGCCCATAAATGTGGGACAGGGAATGGCAGCAACTGGAACTTCCATGGGAAAAGTGCATGGAAATCTTTCAGCTCTGGGAGCTGACTGCAGCCTGCCCTCAGGCAGCCTCACTCCTGGGGGTTGTCCTTAATTAATCCTGCCTCAGTTCTGAACTCACAGCAAACCAGGCACGTACTTATCTGGTACTGCAGAATGTAGCCAGTGAGGTGGCCATTGGCTTTCTTGGGAAGTCCCCAGGACAGAGTGACCGACTCCTTGTCAAAGTTCAGGATCCTGAGAAAACGTGGTTGTTCAGGGACTGGAAGACACAAGGATGAGCTTTCAGAGGGGTGAACAGGTCTGTCCTCACAAATTCTTGTTAAATGAGGATATAATTTAGCTCAACACCCACAGCTCCCCTTTCAAGTGAAGGCTTCTACAAACAGTGGAGATTTTACAATCACTTTAAATAAGGGAATCAACTCACCTTGCCACACGGACAATTTCAATTTCTGTCTCTACATCCCACATTTCCCTCTTGTCTTACCTCCTTCTGGAGTTTCAAACTCCACAGGGGAGCTCTCGGGGCCATCCCCTCTGGAGTTGAAAGCCAAAACTGTCAAGTTGAATTCACTGAAGGGATCCAGTCCAGGAATCATCCCAGAGCTCCTGTCTCCCACAAACGTCAGGAAGTGTTTCTCTGGGTGATGCCTCTTTCCATCCAGCATGCTTTTTGTTTTCCACCAGCTGACCTGTATGGAGATTGGAATTTCTATAATATAATTTCATATGAATGATGTTGGATGGGGCTGAACATGATCATGATCTCTCTCACCTTCCCAAAAATGAGAGATTACAACCTGGGACCCATTTAATAATTTATTCAACTATATACAAATATTTATAGAGAAATTTGTAACCTTGTAGCCTCTTAAGTGCCCACGAACTCTGTCCCTTGGAATCCCAAACCAGTAGACTTGGACCAGGGTGCTGTTCACAACATTCACTGACACGCCCGAAGGAGCAGCATCTGGAACTGTAAAAACAGAAGACCCAGGTGTTAAAGGCACTTCCAAGAGCTCAGATTCACACTGTTCACAGCTCCAGGGCTTGGCTTTCCAGCTCCAGCTGTGCCACTTCAAGCAGTCTCACTGCAGGCAAGAAAAAAGCCATTCCACCTGCATCCAGTGCATGGAATGGGCCAATAAACATTATTTTGCCATATTTTTCTGCTGAGGGTTGGGATACATGTGCACTGGGACACATGAATTTCTACACCAGTATTTATGATTTCCTGTTTCAAGCAATGCTTACAGCAGTGAGAAGAATAAAAAAATGATTAACATGGCACTCAAGAAGGCAATCATAAAGGTTTTTTTTATAATCAATTTCATTTTACAACTAAGCTCATTAAACAGTAGGATTTTAATCACTGCACAACACAGAGCTATTACAGTGCCTGAAAAAAAGGCGGCCTTGATCCATTGACAACTGAATTGCGAGGAAGATTTTCCACTGGTAGACGTAAAATTAGACTCATCACAGACAGACAAAGAAAATGAACATGCTGTGGAGTTTCTTTCTTCTTGTTCTCGCTATTCTGCACCACCAAACCTTCCAGTTCCCACCTCTGGGTGGCAGTGGGGATCTGACCACCACCAAGTCCAATTCCAGAACTCAAACTCCACCTGGGAGCCACGGAAAACCATGGGACAGAAACCCAGGCTGGAGAAGATGACACATTCTTCAGGGACTCATGGACAAGGCAACACCAGCACACACAGGAATGTGGCATTGCCTGTACATTCACTTGAACACCCAGTGCTCGTGAGTTTGTCCCTAATTGTCACAGTATTTAACTCCTGACAGGGCTAAACTGTTGGGTCAAGCCTCAGAGAACCCAAAGATTTTTTTTCCCCCACCAAGTACAACACGAGTACTACACTTCAGAGACTTCTCATGGACTGTGGCCTTCAAACAAGTACCCAGACTAAGCCAACAACTGAGATTAATGAGAGCACGAGTGACCTTTCCAAAAAAACCCCTCACACTCCAGCAGGCTGGCATCCAGACACCCAGCAGGGGTCACATCCACGCCTCATGGAGCCCGTCAGGCTGAGCACTGGCACTCCAGCAGCTTTGGGCTGCCTCATCCATCACTCCAATCCGAGCATTTTGCAGCTCAATAAACCCCCATTTTCACAGGCAAGTTCCAGGCACTCACCGTCCTCCCCTGAATATCCAATGGTGACATTTGGTTCTGGGCCAAACCCTAAACTGTTCACAGCCTGGACTTTGATCTCGTAGGGCACGAAGGTGGGCACGTTCCGCACTCTCAGCGAGTGCTTCTTCACCAGCTCCTCGTTCCAGTCGGTCTCCACGCCCCGCTGCCTCCAGCTCACTTTGTACTCCAGCCCCGGCCCATTCCTCTCCAAAGGCTTCAGTGGCTGTGGAAAAGTTAAAAAATATCTTTGCTGTAATCACAGAACAGCAGCTGAGGGGAGGGGGGATAATTTTGCAATGTGTGTTACAACACGGGGAGGGAAAAGGGTCAAAAAACCCCAAGCTTTGACTTTTTGCTGTCGTTTGAATTTGAGGATGACTGGAATAACAACATCAGGACTCCAAGAGAAAGGAGGGCGAAAGGCTTGGATTAAAATCCAAGATTCATTGCTAGCAGCCATATTTCTGCATCCTACATACATCAGGTTTTGTTTTGCCACAGGTTTTCCTGTGTGATGCAAAACCAGGCATCTTCAGCACATCTGAATTGCACAGTTTGGCATAAGGGCTGTGTGTGCCTTTTAGCACAGATAAAATTTGCATTTTATCTTAGAATTTTATGTAGCACAGCAAGTTGGGTCATTAAAATTTAGATTTGTTCTAACTACACACCAAATGCTTGAAGTTATGCCTGGACATTTAATGTGCAACTGCTGGGCCACTCTGCTTTTACCAATCAGCTGGAGAATTCATCCCAGCAGGGTTTCCATCTAATTAACACAAATTTATAAAATATTAGGAGATGTAGAGCAATAGCTTGCCATGAGACATCCTCAAGTTGAGTTTATTTCTCTGAAAATGCACTACTTTAATTAAGAAAGTTAAATAATCACCTACTCTACTAAAAAAAACTAGACACTGGAACAGCTGTGGGTGTCTCCCACCATATAGCCTGCTTCTAATAATATTTAAATATATGTAAATATGAAATATTTAATAGCTGCTTTGTATCCAAGAGGTCTGACAGGAAATGGCATCAATTACCAGCAGAAAGCAATGCCCCTTTTGATGCTCCTCATGCTCAGGAATGCCTAAATTTGGGGGATCTGCAAAAATTCCCCTCATCTGCTCTGCTGTGAGGACATTTGGGATGTCTGTGGCACAGGAATTGGGAGATTGGGCAGCTTTCTCACAGGCACCGCCTCCATGGCAAAGTTCCCAGGGAATGGGATTTGCAAGAGAAGCTGGAGAAGTAAAAAGTTCCTACTAAAAAATGATTTCTCATATAGAGTTAAATCGCAGAGCTGCTTGACTCTTATTTTGATCTCTCTTAAAGCTGCAAATCCTTGGATGAAAACCCAGTCACTAAAGCTCAGCTGGTCTCTTAATCCAAAATAGGCAGATTAGCATCATCCTGCAGCCTCTGTCTGTCAGAAATAGCATGTGCAGAGCCCAGCAGTTCCTCTGAAAAGCACACAGGAAATGCCATAAATAAATGAATATCCTGTTTAACAACATTTTAATGATTCAACAAGATTTGACAAAGCCTTTCCATCCCATTCTCTCCTTCCTTTCAGGCTCAGCTTTCACTTCAACTTTTGCCCTGTCTGAGCCATGATTATGAACTTGCTGGTGCTCAAAGATGTGTTGGCCATCCCAATATTTCCCAGTTACCATACTGGGCACCAAAACTCTGCATTCCACTGATTCTTTAAAGTTGGAAAAGACCTCCAAGGTCATCAAGTCCAACCTTTTTTTGGGAGGCAGAATTGCCTCCCCTGACCTTGGGCTAAAAATCCCATTCAAATCCAAGTCCATGGAGCTTGAGGGCCATCTCCTTTTGGATGCAATTATACCCCAAACCATGACTTCCCACTGGGGAAACATTTGTTGTTCTTTGCTGGGAGCAGCAGATTGAGGAGTAAATCTCATGCAAATTCTGCATAATTCCAGCCTCAACAAAAATCTGCTCCCTTCCACAGTTGTGGGTATTTGTGCTAAGTGAAGGAATACATAACTCAACTGCTGGCACAGAAGCTTGAGGCTTAAAACCCAGGAAATTTGAAGTCTGAAAACCATCCCCAAGACTTTTACATAATTCCTTTGATGCACATCACAGGCATCGGGGGTTTATCCACATTCCTTTAGTTCTTGGTGTAAAAATTCAAGCTCATATTCTCCTGGGCAAGGCATCTGTGGCGTTTTTAACTTCCAGGCTGGAAGGGCAGAAGCCATGGGCCACCTTCCTCTCTCTGGGCCTGGCAATTTTAATTGCAGAACAGGGTAAGCCCACAATTATTTGAAGCAGTTTCTTGCACACAAGAAGCAAAGAAGAGCAAATTTTGGTGAATTCTCTCTATGCTTTACAGGACTTCTGTATTTTTAATACCCCATGAAGTGAGACATAAAACCCAGTCTTTTGAAACCAAAATGATAGAGGGGGTGAAAATCCAGAATACTTTAAAGTCAAATTCACCTTTCAGAAGAATAAAGGATTGTTCCTATAGGATTTGCTGATTTTGCCTTACCTCCCATTTCATCAGCATTTCATTGGGTTCAGAAGCTTCAACTCGGATGTTCTCTGGGTTTTTATCTGGAGCTGAAAGCACACAGGTGACAGGGTTAGTTTGCACATCCCATTTATTTGCATTTAACATTTAAATGCCAAGAAAGATGTGAAATTCCCCTATTAGTGACAGGCACTTAAACAAAAAACGTTCACGAGATGAATTACTTGGATCAGCAAAGCTGATGGGACCCAAACACGTCGTTTATGCAGTTTGGATTCCTAAGTGCCTCTGGTGGTTGGAGCCACCAGCTAACATGGAACTGTGACTTTTGGATTTGAAAGCACCAGATGTGGGGGGATTATGAGAAAGAGATTTTTCTCCCTGTGGGCACAGCAAACAGAAGGTGCATCATTAGAGGGACACACGCAGCTGGAAAGCTGAAGAAGGACCTGAAATTGAAGTAAAAGAGAGAAAAATGCCAAGGAATGCAAATGCTGGGCTGAACAGTTGGCCTCTAAAATGACTTTCAGGGAGACAATGTTTTCTGCCCCAGTGAATGCTCTGTAAATGGAGATTTTTGACAAGCTCAGCGCTCCTGAAAGGCTCCCTGTAAACCCAGCCCTACTCCAGCAGCTCCTTGTCCATGAAAGGCTGCAAAGGGTGGAAAATCAGCAGAGTGAGGTGCTGGAGGTGCAGGAAAACCCAACAGCGTGGACTCCTCCCTTTTACATCCTCAGGAATTTCATGCAGCACAGCAAGTTGGGTCATTAAAATTTAGATTTGTTCTAACTGCACATCAGATGCTCAACATGATGCCTGGACATTTGATGTGCAGCTGCTGGGCTGCTCTTTTTGACCAATCACTGCAGAATTCAACCAGGCAGGGCTCCCATCTCGTGAATATCTAGAATATCAGAATACGGCTCATCACGAGACATCCTCCAGCTGATTTTACCTCTCTGAAAATGTACTGCTTTAGGTAATAATCTAAATGGTCACCTACCCCACCAAAATTACTGAGGGTTATTCCCACCCACTGACCCAGCTGGGGGTAATTCCTACTTTTAGTAATCCCTGAGGCTGCCACCGAGCAGTGCGAGTGACCCTGGATTCTTCACACCCTCTGGAGCACAGAAGGCCAGAGATTCTCCATAAAACCACTGAAAATATGAATATTTAGGAAAGCAGAGCCAGGTTTACCAGCTGGAGGGGTCGCATAGCGCAGGGAGGGTTTGCTGGGCTGGCTCCTGCCCACGGCGTTCACGGACACCACACGGAACTGGTAATTCACATACGGGGCCAGGGACAGCAGGGCTGTGGTGTCATTGCCTGGCACTCTGCTGAGCTCCTGCCACCTCCCTGGCTCCCAGAGGTTCTCTTCAAACTCTATAATCGACTCTGGGCAGGAAAAGAGACAAAAAACAAAGGAAAAAATATTTAAAAACCAACTTAATGTGAACAGCACGGGTGGAAATGAGCTTACAACAAATGAATGGTCATAGTTAAAGTGATCAGGTCTGGTCATCAGCAAGGTTTGTGCCAGAATTCTGAAAAGCACTAAAAAATTGTCCTAAAACCTCCTTCCTACCATTAACAGGGCTGTTATGGCTGGCCCCAGCTTTCCAGGAGAGTCGAATGCTCCGGTTTTGGTTTTCCGAGAGCTGGAGGTCTTCTGGTGGGTCAGGAACATCTGGGAAGTAAAGGAGAAGTGTGAGGAGCACAGCAATGTATTCCTGTTTGTCCTGGTGTTTTTCCAGAGGGTTGGAATAGCACAGTCAGTGAGGATGGTGGTGAAACACCTCCTGATTTTAAGATGCACAAATTGTGGAAAGTGAGAATTGCTTTGGAAGATCCATTTTCTTACGGAAAACCAGGCTGAATCTTCTGGTGCTGATTTTCCCCTTGTAAACACAAAATCCTTCTCAAATTCACCTCCCTCCACCCTCATTGCTGTGCTTGCAGCAACAGATTTTTCTTCCCAAATCAACCCCAAGATCTGTTTAATCATTAATGGATATCAACACTGCTCTGAGCAGGACGTTGTGTCAGCATCACTTGGATTTACCCTGGGACAAACCAGAGTGGGAGGAGGTGACTCAGCCCTGAGTTGAATTATTGAATTTGGACTTTGAGGATGTGAAAGGAAAATATTCATTATCCCAGCCATGGGGATAGACATTAATAGAAAACTGGGGAATTCACCACCTGCCAGCTCAACTAAATCTATCCCAACTAAACTTTTGGCTGACAAAGTCATTTCTTACAGAAAAACCAGAAAACTTCCACCACCACCAAGACTGTCATTGTGAAATAAATTAACTGTGTTTGTATTGATTTTTTTTTAATTACAGTACTGAGTTGTCTTCTAACATCAGGAAGTTAAAAGGTTTATATATTTGATTTTTTTTCTTTGCTTTTCTTTCCCTCTTTCTCTTGTGCCTGGTAAAAAAAATCAGGAAATCACAATTTGTTCCACAGGCATTTTGCTGCTCTATCCTTGGAGCAAAGCTGGTTAAAATTCAATATCTTAATTTAAAGATGGTGATGGTGCATATTAAAGATACTCAGCCCTCTACCTCTTCATTAAACACACAAGAAATATTTAGAATTATTCTAACTGAGTATTTATTTGACTCTTCGTTGCCCCTATTCTGATGTCTCCATTTAGTTCTTCAGTCATCCTACAAGACCTTGATTGCAAAAACCTGAATTTTTCACTTGGAAAATAACAGATGTTAATTCACCATAGACCTTTCTCATGTACAATAAGCAGGGGAAAAGAGCACAAAATTGTTTTTCTTCTCCTGCAAACCTCCTTTTTAAAAAGGAATAAAGCGCTTTATGAAATTTTCATAAGTAAAGTAACAAATAGTCTACAAACATTTTGAATTATACAGCACTGAAGGACACAGCACCATAAATAACGTGCACAGCATCTTCCTAATTTCCTATTTACTGCAAAATATCACTCCTTTAAAGTGGAAAAACATCTTGAAGGGCAGATTGACTTATTTCTTGCTGCAATCACTGCCAGAAATAACTAAAAACGTAAAACGAAGCAAAAATAAATATAATTTAACGGAAAGCTGTCAGTGAATAACAAAATCACAGAATGGTTTGGGTTGGAAGAAACCTTGAACATTATCGAATTCCAGCCCCCTGCTGTGGGCAGGGACACCTTCCACAAGACCAAGCTGGCCAAAATTGTGACCAAAATGCAGAATTTTGGCTGCAGACCTTGGGTGCAAGAGGTGCAGAGCATTCCACAAGCTCATCCTCTTAATTCCAAGTGGTCCTTCAGGGAGGGATGAAGGCTGTGAGGATGCTCACACAAGGTCAAGCTTCAGGCCTGGGGGGTCAAGGCTTTTCTCTTCTCTTTGCCCCTGGACAATCATTCATGCTCAGGTTCACAGAGATAATTAATTCCTTTAGGTGCTTAACTCGCACTGATCTTCTGAGGAGCTGCACATCCAAGTATTGGCCTGATGGCCTCCAAAAAATAGTCCAATTCCAAAAAATAGTCCAATAGGGAAGTGGAGGACCGGCCAAGGACTTCAAAGCAGCAGCAGAACCATTCTTAATATGCTCTTACACCTTCCAGCCTGGGCAACTCCTGCAGCCACTGAACTGAGACAAAAGTGCTGCCTCATCTTACTACAAGAAGATGAAAATAAATCGAGTTTGTGTCAGCATCGCCGCTCCCGGAGATAAGGGACAACAGAGCTGAGGTTAAAGGAGTGAGAGGCTCTGTGAAATTGGGTTATTGAGGCTCTGTGAAAAGCAGCAAAGAAGCAGAAGTGCTGCAGTGGCAATTCCTGCTGCAAGGAGCTGCTTCCACACGGGAAAAATCGACCTTACCCAGAACGACGAGCCGCGCCTCGGCCTCGGCCGTGTCCAGGGCAGTGCTGGCCACACACGTGTAAAGTCCTTGATCCTCCTGGAGCACACTGGAGATGAACAGGGTGTCCCTGTCCAGAATTATCCTGCAGGGCCAAAAAAAAAAAGAAGTAATAAAATGAGAAAAGTCTGTAAGATAAATACGACAAGCAGACGTTTTTCTCCGAAAAATTGTTCAGAAAGCAACTTGGCACGGGACGTTTTCCTTAAATAGCTGCACACTGGGACTGTTGCATTAAAATGTAATTGTGGCTCTGTCCCACACTATGCTGAGGACTATTGTTTGTATTTTGTGGCAATTTACCCTCTGTGGCTGGAGATTGGCCTGGCAATCCTGCTCTGAAAAGAGCCTCATTGAGATGCACTGAATGAGCGTGTGGGGCACAGGATTTTGGCATGTCGTTAACGAGACAAAGATATGGGGTTTATGATGGAATGTTTGAAAAGGTTGAAGGAAACTGAGCATTCCCAAGGCACTTGTGTGATGTCCAAAGCACCAGGGAAGCTGCCATGAATTCAAGGACATGGGCTCTGACAGACAAGGAATTTCCTTGGCACTGCCTCCCCCCACCACGAGGGCTCAGTTGGATTTTCAGCCTCTCCAGTATTTAGGAAACCATCCCTCTCCTGTGGTAATTAATAAAGACATCTGATCTCCCCCTTTGGGACTCCTCCTGTGGAATAAAGGCTGAGCTCCAGCCCCTCGAGATCAATAAAAACCCAAAAATAGGGCAAAATTCAGCCTGGACCTGCAAATCCTAAACTCATATGTAGGAAAAATTCATGGCAGAATCCCTGAAATCTGTTTTCCATTTCTTCAGTATTGCAAAGACTTTCTTTTGGCAAAGTGTAAACAAAAAATAAGTGCAAACAAAATAAGTGCAAACTATAAGAAAATACTGATTCCACTGAAGTGGAGAAAAAACCTGCACTGGGGTCAGGTTTGTGTTTTTGGGTAGAGTTTTTGTCTATAAAAACATATATATATTATATAAATATATATATTAATATATAACTTTATATTCTGCTGTGATGGCGACAGAGTTAATAAACCCCAAACCCATTTGGCTCCAATCTCACAGAACCACATTTATATTTAGATGTGCATAAAATGCAGATCTATTCACGGGGTGCATGAAGAATTCTTTGCAGACATAAATTTGCATTTCAAGCTATTAAGGCTCATGTTTAATGAAACTCCAGCTCCAGCACCACAGCAGATCATCCAGCTGAGATCAAGAACAGCCTTGTTCCTTCCCCACTCACCTGCCACCTTCCGTGCTGTTGACTGGCAGCTCATCTCCATCCTTCCTCCAGGATAATTTAAAGCTGTGTTTCAAGTGGGAATCATACTCAGCCTGGCATTTCAATAAAATCGAATGTGATTTCAGCACTCGGGGGTTCTTCGGAGTAACAACAAGTTTTGTAGCGTCTGATTGATCACAGAAAAACACTTTGATTAGGAGGGAGAGGGACTATTACATCAAATTTTCACCAAGCACTTCATCTACACAAATCAACCTCAGGAGCAGCAATCATGTCTTTATTTTTGTTATCTATACAAACATTTCAAGTGAAAGATGGTGGGGTTTGAAATAGGTACCTGCCAGGATTTAATTGTTTTTATCTTGAAACATTTTTTTATCTTAAAATATTTTTTTTATCTTGAAACGCTTTTTAGTTCACTCCAAAGCAAAGAGCTCCAGAAAAAATAAAATCCTCCAAAAAAATCCACAAAAAAAAAAGTCACAGGTGAAAATCCTTGTTAGCAGCCTGTCATGAAATGGATGATAAAAAAAGGGCTTGAATATGATTTTTATGTCTAATTGCCATTTGAAATAAGCTTTGGCAATGATCCAAGAAAAATTACAAGCTTATTAAAGTCAAGTGAGAAAAAATTATTGCAATCAAGTTTGTTCTTTTAATTGACTGTAATCTGAAGGCAGAAACAGATGAATAAGTAAGAAGAAAGCACTTAGCTGAATTTATTTCTGCAGTGAAATGTTGCTCTGTGAGAATTTCATTGTACATTTTCGTGTTTATTATCATTGTAAAATTCCCAAAGCCAAGGGAGTGGGTGGAAATGGAACACAAAGACTGGGCTTTTTCCTCAAATTTGTCACAGCAAACTTACATCAGAGAGCCTTTAGAGGCTAATTGAGTATTTAAGGGTATTTTTTTTTATTGGCAAGCCCTAAATCCTAAATAAATTTGTATAAAACCCACTAAATGCCACCTGTGTGGCCACTGCCATCACACCCCTCAAGGAAAACTCCTCCTGCCAACCAACCACACAAATCCCTTAAAACAGAGCTGCAGTGCAAGGGATGGATCTAAAATTTGTAAGCAAACATATCTGAGGAAATTTTTTTTGCTCTGTTTACAAATATTTATCAACAAAGAGGCAAAAAAGCCCTGTGCAAAGTCCTTCAATCAGCAGCATCCTGCAATGTGTTTGGTGTCCACTGTGGGAGTCAATCCAGTTTGGGATGTGCCTTCTGATCAACAGATGGGGAGGAATTTTAGGGAAGGGGGGAATCCCACAGTTGAGGGAGCAGCAGGAAAACATCTGGATCAACAAGGACCCCACCAAGCCCAGGAGCACAGGGAGGGCTCCCAAGGGTCAGCCAAGAGCCTGCTCTGAGTGAAACAGGGCAGCGACAAAAAGGAGGGAAAAATCCTTTCAATATAATGTGTAAATGCAAAATTTTGGTGGCTCGTGCAGCTTCTGCAAGCATCCAGAAAAAAATGAGCATCGTGTGTGAGCGTGGAGAAATCCAGCTGAAAAGTTGGGACTATTTTAAAGACTACACATATCTCAGACATTGACAACTTCAAGTTGTGATATCCAGAGATTTCCTGAATTCACAGAATAAATCTGTATCCTGGGCTGAATATTCACTCATTACATTTTTCCTGAAAAATTGTGGACATAAAACCTTAGCAGCTGTGATTTTTTTATTTTGTTTTCAAGTGAGACCTCACCCCTTATATCCAGATTAGCAGTGATTGCTCCTTTCCCCACAGAATTTGAAGCCCAGCAGGCGTAGGACCCCGAATCCTCCTTCTTGGTGTCCCTGATCTCCAGGGTGCCATTCGTGTTCAGCTCATAGCGAAATGCTGAAAGGGGCTCTATGCTGTCATCTTTGGTCCTAAAGGTGACAAAAACAGGTTTGGGTTATTGCAGGGAGTGTTGGTTCATGGTTAGGGGTTGTTGCAGGGGAATTTTGGGATTCAGCTTTGCCACTGAGCAATTGAAGTCAGGATTAATGAGACATTATCCACGTGCAGCAAATCATAAAGGGACTCAAGAGTCCTGCACACCAAACCCACAGTGTCTAAGAAGTTCTTTAAAATACTCAGTCTTTAATCTATAGCTGCCACCTGCAATTTGATTGCACCTGTCACCTGCTGTGACAATCCTGTGATTTCCAACCCCATGGAACCATGTCCAGGTAAATGTGTTCTGAGACTCACTGCGTTTCCACCTCAATAATGTGTCCAAACCTGAAGAGTTGCCAACATTAAACTGATGAAGCTGCAGCAGGATTTGGCTATAAACATGTTTTTTTCTTAATATATAGCCTGGCATTTTTCTCAAACAGTATTGGGGACTTCCAGGAGTTCATTTTTTACAAACCAATTCTTTAGAATTCTTAAAAGCGCATTTAAACACAGAAAACTTATATCCAGTTTTTGTAACAAATTTCTATTCTTAAGTCCATAGAAATAACAACTAGCAGACTCTTCAAATTTGGGGGAGCCTGTAGGAACTTGTTTCACATAAAAAAACCCCAATTCCCAGTATCTTACCATCTGACATCTGCTGGTGGTGAGGCGAAGATGTCGCAGTGCAGGAAGGCGCTGTAACCCACGACTGTGGCGTAGTTTTCCTCATCTGGGGTCAGTATCAGGGGGGCAATATCTGCAGGAGAGGATGCAAGGTGAGCAGCACTGCATTTCAGAACTGGGAATGGGAATATTGGCCCTGCATCACCCACTTTTCCAGCGAGGCTGAGGAGTTTAATGGGAATTTCACAGCTGTTTGGGAGAGTTGCACTGAGCAGCTGAGCTCTCCAAAGCTCCACTGGCAGAGATAACAGGGGCTTGCTGCTGGACATGTCAGAAATTGAAACATCCAGGAGAGAAAACACACTCAGTTCTGCTGCCTCTGGAGATGTTTTTTATTAAATAAATTCCCCTCACTGCCTTTCTTCAAAGAACAGGCTGAGCATCACAACTGAAATCAAAGATTAAAAATACTCTTAATAATTCAAAGCCAGAGTTGTGGTCACAATCCAGCCCCCAGTGGTTTCACTACATTTGAATTTTTGAGTTTTTGAGCCCAACCACAACCATGTTTTTAAAATACATCAAAGCTCAGGAGTGTCTGTGCTAAGCACAGAACATTGCCCGTGGTAAGACTTGGTGCATAAATCTGGACAATATTTTGTGAATTTTGGGGCCAGTCCAAAGGAATCCCAAGATGGCTCTGAGGATTCAGCCCTGGGTTTGTGGATGTGCCCTCTGATGTCGCACAGTCGGACACGAAAGAATCAGGCACTCAAGTCAGGTCAAGAGCCACCAAGGCTGGGCCAGAGAGAAGAGCCCAGCCTCTCCTTATTCTTTCATTTATATATCTTTTCCTATACAGTCATGGATTGGACAATGAGGTTATCACCTCTCCAATTCCATAGGTTATGAACACAGTCTATCACCCTTCTCTGCCTTAGGAAAAGGAATGAAAAACAATACCAAAGGTACAAAACAATCCTTGGCCGGTTAGACAAACATGGACTACGTCTACACAAAATCTATGAGAACTTTTACTACAAAGTATAAACACAGCACACTGCAGAAATCAGGGCGACACTCCGGGAGGGGCCAGCCCGGGGCACTCACTGAGGACGTTGATGTTGGCACTGGCCAGGATGGTGCCGTGCTTGTTGGTGGCCTCGCACTGGAACACAGCGCTGTCCTGCAGCTGCAGGTTTGTCAGGCTGATCTCCCGGGTGGAGATCCTCCCTCGGAAGGTCCTGCCTGGAAAACACCAGATCGTGTCAGGAGCTGGAGGAACACCATGACTGGGGAGCTCCCAGGCTCTCCTCACTGCTTGGGAGACAAAGGAAAGCTCATCTTGAGGATCAAACCAAGACCTTGCCCAACAGCTGGAGAGCTCCAGGGCTCTGCCTTTGCCAGCAGTCCCATGGCTTGAGGAAAGTGCTCCAGAGCACCAAATTCCAGAAAATTCCCTACAGAAACTTTCTAAAATGATGATGATGATAATAATAGTAATAATAGTTATAATAATAATAGCAATAATAATAATAATAATAATAATAGAGATACACCAGTGCTCCCCAGCCCCTTGGACTTACTCAGAAGCACAAAGGAGCCCTTGAGCTGTCCCAGATCCCCAAAAGATGGGGGAGTTACAGGAGAAGCAGAGGCAGCACCTCCAAGGGACCACTGCTCCACAAGTGCAATGCTCACCACCACCCTCGTCATGATCCCAGTTCAACACTGACTTAAGTAAATAGACATTAATTATCATAAATATCTAAAGAGGTGCCAAACCAGACATCATGCAATTCTTTAGGGCTTGTGGGTCCCCTGAAAGCAGGTCCCACACGGGCACATCCCACCTGGGCAGGAGCTGGAGGAGCAGCCAGGCCCCTGCACGTACCATCGATGGGCATCCCATTGAGCTTCCACTGGATGCTGGGCTCGGGGTTCCCGATGGCCTCGCACAGCAGCACCAGGTTTGACCCCACACTGAAGACCCCACCCTTGGGCTTCTTCAGCCACTGGGGAGGCTCTGGAAAAGAGATAGAGCAGGGATCAGTTGATGCCTTTTAGGGCTACCTAAAAACAGAGGCCAGACAGAATTAAGGGAATAAAAAGCAGTTCTCTTTATTGAAGGGCCTTCAGGTACATTTTGGGCAGACGAACCAAAAATGGACAATGGGTCACGGGTTTCACACTTTGATAAGTTTGGTCCATTTGCATATTGGGGGTTCATCTCCCAATTCCAGCTTCAGCTAATGAAGTCATTTACCCCAAGTTTGCTTCCCCCAGCTCACTTTTGTTTCCATCTCTCAGGGCCTGGGACACTCAGGTGTCCTTGACTGGAGAGGAATTGTTGTGTGTGAGCAAAATGGGAGAGCAGCAGCTGAGACTGGAGATGGAGTTTAGAGTTCTACACTAAAGAACTGCAGGGTTACAAGTATATAAAATACATATTTTAAAATATTTTAAAATATAAATTTTATATAAAAATATAAAAGTTAAAATCCTATGGCAAAGCAGTCAGAGCCCCACGTGTGCCTCTGCTGTTGCCAGGATCCTCCAGGAGATGGCAAACGCCACCAACACTTCCCAGCCGCTGCTCGCAGCCCATCCCGTGGCTGAGCTGGATTCCTTGTATCCCCTGAGTATTTCCCCTCGTATTCCCCGTGTCAGGAAAGGTAAAATCAGCATCAGCACATCCCAATCGTGTCCTGCAGGCTCAGTGAGTGCCAGGCAGGCTGGAGGAATGGGCAGCGTTTATCCCTGGGAAGAGGGAATGGGTCAGCATTTCCACAAGGACCCTCAGATGTGAGCGTCATTTATGAATTAAGGTGAGACTATTTCAGAGCTAAACATGGTGTAAACATCCATCCAGCTCAAATCCCCCTCCCTAGGCGCGAGAAGTGGCTCCCACCACCTTTCCAGGGAGCTGACAGAGCTCCAGGACAGGATTCAGCACCTGCCCCTCTCCCTGTGTTGAGGAAAGGCAACATCACTTTGATTTCCTGTTTTTCCATCGTGTATCCAGACCAGAGGCTGATCCAGAGCACGTTTAGGAATGGTAAAACATTCTCTCATGGCTGGGGATGAGAGGTTTGGGTGCCCACAGGGTGGTGGTAGAGGAGCAGCCTTGTGCTGCTGCATTCCCTGGGCTCTCCTTTCCAAGCTATTCCAGGGAAGCTCTGGGAAAACTCTGCTCTGCATCAGCATCAGATACCCAGACCTCATTGGAAAAACACATCCATAATGAGGGAAGGGAACTGAAGGGGAGAAAAAGTGAATTTATCTCCTAAATGCTTCATTTACTGACTGAACGCAGGTCCCTGAGCCTGCAGTGGACAACCTCAACCCAAAAGACAGCCTTGAATTCATCATTTCCCCTTGAAAGGCACCAAATTTGGAGATTTTAACACCAGACCTGACACTGCCTCTTCTGCAAGTGCTGAGCAGCTCACTGGGCCTCTCTCCCTAGTAGAAAAGGTGAGCTAATGCAGGGAAAACGTGAGGATTCATTTGTTAATGCTCATTAAATGCTTTGAAGATCAACAGAGCTGTTGCCTGGTAATGCATCAACAGATGTTATCAGTGAGATGTGCTGAACCAAAACATCACTGCTCACATCCACACAGAGGTTTTAAAAAAAAAATCCCTAAAATGTGATGTATTTCCACACCCAGACCATCATTCCCACAGGAGGGCACCCAAGCACGGTTTAATCAACATAAAAAGACTGAAGTCAAATTCAAGCCACTAAAGCTTATTAAAAATGATAAAATCATCCCATTTCCTTCACACAGCACAGATTCTTCTCCCACCATCCTCACTCAGTGCCGCTTCCCACCCCACAGTGACATGACCACATCTGTTGAGCTTCCTGGTATTTGGCTCCAGGGAAAAACTCTGCAAACAACAGAATATTGGGGTTTTGCAGATCTTTTTTTCCTTGTCTCTCATATACACCATGGTTTCATCAGGAAAAGATGAGTCAAAGGCATGGAGGTGAAAAGGTTTGTAGCAGTCCTGATTAAATTGTTGGTCTGGAATTTTTCCTTTATATCTACCACAAACTGAAACAGGAGATTTCCTTGTTTTGGAGGCACAGGCTGAATAAAAACCACCTGAAGGATCCCTTCCTATCTCCAGCTGTGAGATATTTGATGTCACTGCTTTCCCTTCTCAGCACTGGAATTGGTGAGGGTGCTCCAAGGAAGTGAAGAGGCTGTGAAGTCAGAGGCAATGAGATTTTGCCAGGTGTGAAAAGCAATTTCACAGAGAGGCTGAAGAACCTCTTTTCCACGTGGCAGATGTGCTATAGCACTTAAAGTATACAAATTGTAATAAAATGTACACATTTTTTTAGCTAATACAATATCCAGGGGTTGGATAATCAAATAGTTAATCTGAAATGGCGAATATTTCACTGCATCATTTATTCTTCCTGGTAAGAGTTAGCTATTTGCTCCTCCTGATTGATTGATGACTTTATGGGAAATATTGACAGATCCAGAAATGACAGGGATCTAAAATGGGCATCTCCTGCATCCTTCTGCAGCAGAGCAGGATCATCTGCACCTGAAACACCCACAAAAAGATGCAAACCTTCCCCTCAGCCTCTCCCTCTGTGTTTTCCCCATAAGTAGAACAAATTTGGGACATCTGACCAACTTCAGCCTTGCTGCAGTTGAATTCTCCCCTGTCTTCCATCACCCCCAGGGAATTTTGTGGAGACTTCCATTCCTCTGCAGGTTGTTTTGCATTCCCCAGATGTATTTTTTCCTAAATTAAACATATCTATAATTTTCCCCACAAATGCCATGATTTTGAGCTCTGTGACCTCCCCTGCTGCTTTTTCCTGCCCTTTCCTGAAGAAGTGCATGTTGTAGACCTGCTTAATTTAGGTGAGGCCCTCTCAATTCTCAGCAGTCTCTTACCGCAACACTTTCCTTTCTATTTTCCAGGGTGATTTTTGCCTTTTCTGCCAGGCTAACACTTCCCAGGGACGTTGCCCTTGCCATGCAGTGGATTCTCCCAATAAACCCAACCAGGCATTTCCCAGCCTGTGCTGATGAAGCCAATTAGTGCTGCCTGCTGAGAATTGCTCTGCACTTGTGCTCACTGGAGCCCATCCTTTTTATCCCACACCACTTCCCCAGTTTGTCAAGCTTGCTTCAAACTCTCCTCCCACCTTCCCAAGGGTTGGGAATCCATCCCACCCCAGGCCCAGCAGCAGCTGCTGGTACCACCTTGGGCTCTGCATCCCTGCTGGAGCAATTTTCCAGTGAAACAAAGTTTGAGGCAGATTAAAACACCCAGTTCTGCTTCTGCCTCCCATTAATTTCATCTCTTTTCTTTTGCTCTGGTTGAGCAATAAAAGCATTACCAGACATAAGTGCAAAGGCCCTGAGCTATTACAGCATTACTATAATTAATCATTATATTGTAACAATTATTTCTATTAAAGCCCACCTTGGAGCCTCAGTAGAGATCAAAGCAACTTTGGATCATTATGATCCTGCAAGATTTGGAGGTTTTATGTTCATTTTCTGTCGGGTTTGGTGAACTACAAACAACAACCAAATAAACATCTGAAGTCAAAACCATTTGTGAGCTGCTTTGCTGGTTTTTTAAATGATTCTCTCTTATTTTAATAACAACAGTGGGGTTTTCGTGTCTGCTGAGGTATTCCAGGCTCCATCTTCCCGTGCAAAGAGAGATTAAAATGCTCAAACAGTCAAGCAATTTGCTTGCTGAATATTTTCATATGCTTGGTAATGATTGCCTGAATCTTTGCCCTCAGACTCAACAGGATTAGCAAGTGGGCTGCATGCAAATATCATTAAAACTGGTATTTAGGAGGGTGGAGTGTTGGTTTGAGGTCCTCAAATATCAGAAAGAAGAGCAGAAAACGTGGCACGGTGACAGAAAAATCCTGATTTACACCCCAGCACTCCACTGAGGATGGCTGGAGGTTAATAACAGATAATTTTTCTTCCATATTTAATTTTCTCCTCCCTGCATGCATCCTGTGAGAGGAACCTGTCAGGTGTGAGGAGCTCCCACGTCAGCACAGGCTCTCTGAAGCCTCCTGAAATTAATGCTCAGGATCTGCCCTTGAGTGAGCTCCCAGGAGCTCCTGCAGGAATGATGAACGTGTCCATCTCTGATTAATGACAGCGACATTTGCTGCTCAGAAATTGGAGAAGACAACGATGTTTGGGCTCAGTTTTACCTTGATACCTTGGATGTGAGGTGACTCCTAATGGGAAGAATCCCTGCAGGTGACAGGAGCCACCATTAGTTACACACATGGAAAATGGATTTATGGCAACTGCAAAAGGATTTTTTACATTGCAGTGGCTGGAGTGGGATTATTTCCTTCTTTTCTATTTTTCTAAGCACTTGGTTGTTAATAAACAGGAATAACAATTTGCCAGGAAGTTTTCCTTCCTCTGCAGACTGTGGGAGAAGAAGGTCAACATTCTAAACTGCAAAATTAATGTTATTTCTCTGGTATTTTAGGCTTTTGCAGCTCCTGCAATTTCTTTGAAGGAAATGGATTTTTTTGCAGCCGAGAAAATCATAGCCAGATTGTTAAAATATTCTGCTACAGCAGAGATGCTCCAAACCATCTGGAAGGATTTCTAGGAGTCAGCACTTCCCCACCACCACAGCTGAGAACTTTTCATGCCCTGGGGTCTTCCTCTGCCACACTTCCAGAAGGGAAAGAGGAGAGCAAGGGGCAAGGTTGGGTTGAGTCAATGGAGAGGATTCATCAGCCACTGGGAAAAAAAGCTTTTCCTCAGCTGATGAGCAAAAACAGAGCAGGGAGCTCCAAGTGCTTTTCTCCCATCCGAAATCCAGTGACCACAGAGGGAGGAGGAGCCCAGATGAAAATGAAGCACGTGGAAGATTCTAACAGGGTATAACTGCCAGGGATTTTTAAAAATATTTTAATATTTTAAGTACAGAGCATTTTCAGAAAATGTTTTCAGCAAGTTTTTCAGCTGGACTTCAGGATTCTCAGTTTGTAGCACAGAAAGTCTCAGCGAGAGTTTTTTGCTCTGCAAAAACTCCTCAGAGCTCTGCTGGCTCCTGGGAAAGGGCATCTCCACCTGGTGCACGCCTTAGGGTTAGGGGAGGAGGGAGAAAGGAGCCTTGGATGCTCAGTGGAGTGACAAAAAGGGCCATATTTCCATTTTTTTAAAATCTAAAAAATAGTAGAAAGTATTTTTTTTTACTTTGTTTACAAGTTTTTATGGTGTTTTTAAGGAATTCTAGAAAACACCCTCAGCTCAGCTTGTCCTTATACAAAAATCAGAGGAAAGGAGTGTGTGAAGGAGGGGAGATGAGCATTACCTTCTCTGCTCACTGGAGCTTCACAGCCCTTCCTCAGAACCCACCTTTGGTGGAAACCAAAGAAAAGGACTTGAGCTAAACACTCCTCTGATCCAGCCCAGAACAGCCACTTTCACCGTTTTTAAGAGCAAAAAGAATAATTAGATCTTTTTGTCTGACATTCACCTCAGTACAAGACCTTTCATCAATATCTCTGCTTGACTCCTTCCCATCTTTAGAGTATTGGATTTGCTCACATATTTATGTTGCTCACTGCTTTGCAAGGCCTTTATGGTTCTGGGAAAAAAACCCATTATTTACATTTTTTTTGGTTTGTTTTAGAGGTGCTACTTTGTGCAAACCTTCCCAAATTCAAGAGGCTGGCACAAATTGATGGAGTTGCTTGAGTCACATTAACAAAGAGCCTCCTTCACTTCACTTCTCCCACCATTTTTTCCCCAAACAATAATTTTAGTAGAGTACTGAGTACCTTCCACATGCACACGGAACTCGTGCCTGGCCCTGCCCATGGGGTTGCTGGCTGTGCATTGGTACGTCCCCTCATCAGCTGCCGTCACTTGGTCAATCTTCAGGGTCTTCCCAAAATTCTCTGTCTCTGGCTCTTCCTTGGGCATGTTCCCAGTGACCTTGACCCAGCTGAGATGAGGAGTTGGGCTGAGAACAAAGGAAAAAAAGAAGATTTTGAGCTGAGCACAAAAAGCTGCTGTGATTCTTCACGTGGCAGAGCTGCTGGAGTTCATGCCTGGGTTTGGGAGGTGTTTTTAGAGGATTTTGAGCCCTTTTAAAACTCTGGGAATATCTAAACTTTAAACTCCAGCTACTCTACAGCTCCTTGACCTCCAGAACCCTTGGGAGTGGGATTTTCACCAGGGCTGCACTCCTTGGATGTGTCTTGGCATGGACAGCGGGAAAGGGGATGGAGCTCATCCCATCCTGCTCCAAAAGGGCACCTGAGGACAGCCAAGGAGGGCCAGACCTCATGGCAGTGCCTCCCTCCCTGCTTTCCTCTTGCAGGTGGCCAAAATGCTCTTCCCATCCTTGGAAAGCACCAGCAGTGACACAGAATTGGGGACAGACGCTGTCGGTGACCCCGACGCCGCCCAGGACACGCGGCCACGGTGCCAGAGCTGCTTCCTGCTGTGCCCATCTGTCCCCGTGGCTCCATGCCCAGGCAGGCGGCACAGAGCCCCAGGTACCCAGGAATTCTGCTGTTCCATGAGCTCTAAGCCCTCCAAATATCCCATTATTCCCTCCAGGAGCCCTCATCCTGCTCTTGTCCCAAAGCCAGCTCCGAGTCCGTGCTCTCCTGACACTGCCACTGCTCAGGGTATCAATCTCCAACAAATGACAGATTGGAAATGTCCTTAATTCCCTGTTCTGCAGTTGGGTGCCCCTGATCTGAGTTCCTGGAAATCCTCTTCCATGGTCTGTGGACATTTGGCAGCATGGATTGGCAGAGATGTGGGCAAAGCTGATCGTTTTTCGGCTGAAAAGGGGAATTTTAGCAAAGAAAAATAACATTTGGGTCTAAATGTTGCGTTTTTGAAGGGTTTCGGTGAAAAGATGTGCCTGGTGATAAGACAAAGAAGTACTTTGTGTTCTTTCAAAAGTGACTGCTTTAAAAAAAAATATCCTTTCTGTTAAAAAAATTAATTTTCAAAAGAGTTTCCTGGAAAATTTTGGGTGAAACAAAAACATTTCTTTCTTTCCACCTTTCTCCAAAGGAACCGAAAGACTTTTGTGGCTTTCTCTTCTTGTATCTGATACTCACGCTTGCACACCAAAATTGGTATTTGAGTATTTCCAAGGTGATTTCCCTACTGAAAACCCTCTAAAATCAGAGCTGTGGATTGTGGGACGTTTTAGGGCTGGCACATTTGCTTGACTGGGAGAGAATTAGACAAGGAAATGTTGCAACAGGGAAGCAAAACTCACTGCAGATACCTGGAGTGAATCCAACAGAGACAAGCAATTCACCTCCTTTCAGGAATGCCAACCCAACTCCTTGCCAGCTTCCACCAGCAATGCCCTTTCAAGCCCATGTGGAAAAAACAAAATGCCCTGAACATGTGCAGGCAGATAAATATCCTGACTTTGGAATTTTATGGAGGGAATATAATTGCAGAGCCTTTGATGGGAATTATCTCCATGTGAAGCAGAGTCTGCAGCTCCACATCCAGCACGAGGGGAAGGTGATTTAGGGCTCTGCTCTCACAAAGCTCTGTCCCAGCCAAACCAGAGGGATTCTGCTTTCACTGGGTGCACAGATTTTCTGTTTTTGTGCTGACAGATAAATGGGACAAACTGGGAAACTGGAAGAGCAAAGCAGGGCTCGTGTCTGAGTGAGCTGGAGCAGCAGCAGGAACGGGCCTGAGAAGGGAATCACAGCTCCTGGTCAGGGTGGCATTCAACATTTATTTACCATTTATCATTTCCCATTCCCTTTCCTTACTTACCCTTAGTTTGCCCTGTGTTATTTACAACAAGGATAAAATTGTCCTGATTTCCCACCATAAAGCATCTATTTTAACCCTTCCCTACATTAATCCTTTCACTACCTGAAGGGAGTCAGCAAGGTGGAGAGAGATTATTTAGAACAGCTTGGAGTGACAGGACAAGGGAGAAGAGAAACTCTTTCTTCAAACTGAGAGAAGGTTTGGATGGGATATTAGGAAAAAGCTCTTCCCTGTGAGGGTGGTGAGGCCCTAGCACAGGGTGCCCAGAGAAGCTGTGGCTGCCCCTGGATCCCTGGCACTGCCCAAGGTTTGAGGTTTTCCCTTTGCTGCTGAATTGAGCAGGATCAAACCAATACAGCTGATTCTGGTCCATTGTATTCCTACATAGCCATGGATTTGTTCCTTGATGTCCTGAAATTTGTGAGAACACCATGGAACGAACATCCTTCGTGGATAATGGGGAATGGACACAGACAGCAGCCAGGCTCACATCCCCACCTGAGCCAGCACCTCCTGCTCAAACTGAGATTGATGACCTTTCCCTCAATGGCCCAACCTTTCCTTAAAGGATGTCTTGTATTACACATCACTCAAGAACTTTCCTTCTAAAAACCTGAGACCTTACACCTGGAAAATCTTAAAAAAAAAATTGAGCATTGAAGTAAAACTGAATTGGGAAAACGAGAAAAAAAAGTTACAGGTTGTGAACCAAAGCACAGAAGCTGATGCTGATATTATTCAGTTTCTCAACATCTCAGAAGTAGCACTGGTGAAAAAAATTCAATTTTTTAATAGAACAGTAAAAAAATTTCCATACTTACCACGCTATGGGTTTAATTACTTGTTTACAAGCTACAGCAATAACCAACACACCACTGGCACACACACTCTGTGCTGCTTTACAGGTACAAAAAGCTCTGCACAGGAGCTCAGTTTAGAACTGTTGCACACTTTGTAACATCCCCTTTTCTTTGCTCATTTCTACCTCCAAAGGTGATTAAGTTTGTGCAGCATTTTCATTACTCACAGCCCTTCAGCAATACACTCCAGGAGCAGGACACCTCCCTTGATGACAGTGACTGATGAGCTACTGCCAGCAGATTCAGGAGGGATCAGCAGTTTGGGTTTCCTTTCCTTGATAAAATTTGCTGGAAGATAAAATAAAGCAGAAATTAGGTGTGAAATCTTGGATATCCTTCAATAATGCCACAAACATCGCTGCTGCCAGAAGGTTTCTGACATGGATTTGTGTGATTTCTTTTTTATTTATACACTTTGAGACTGATCCAGGAACTTTTATTTCCCCTGATAACAGTCAGAGGGAGGTACAGTGATATCAACAGGCAGCAGTGCTGGGAACCCCCCTTTCCTACAGTTTTATAACCTGTTTTTAAAGCACTGGCCCTTCCTATCACTCCTCAGCTGTCTGATCCCCTCAGTTCCTGATCTTCAGGTCCACACCACCTTTTTAAGAATTGGCTCCCTCATCTTTTAAACCTCAAGGTGAAACCCCACCTTTCCTGACTTGAGCATCCCACAGAATCATCCCTCCTGCTCCAATTATTAAATCCACAGTAATGGAGATACAATTTGTAAGGAAGATTGCAAAAATAATAATAAAACAAGATTGACCTGCATTTGATTCCAACAGCCCATTTGTTCCAGCCTGCCAAACAAGGGGTTTAGGATGAAAAATGAAGGGTTCAGTGCCTGCCCAGTTACCACTATGATAACAATTAGCACTCTAATGAATCAGTCCCCAAATGGTGCTAGTTCTTCAAAAACAGCCATTTATGGATGATTTGGTAAAAGCCCACATAGATCTCCCTGAACCATTTTCTCATTTTTAATTTTCATTTTCCCTTGCTTTGTATCTCTCCAGATCTGTGTCACGAGTGCCCCGAGCTGCAGCAGAATGTGCTGGTGCCTCTGGACACGCTCACACATTTCCCATCTGCCCTCCACCTCCTCCTTCCCAGCAGGAGTTCAGACACCCCTTCCAGGGAAAAGCTGCTTCTGGAGTGGCAGTCACAGTGCACAATCCATGCTTTTCCTGCTCCCAGGGCTCAGCTCCACGGGCAAAGCTGGAGGAGTGATCAGAGCTCTGAGTTATCCATCCCAAAACGCTCCAGGATAACCCCCTTTTCCAGAAACCTCAGTGCTTGTCTGGCAAAGAAAAAATCTCCTGGAGGAGGTTAAAACTGGGCATTAAAAAAAATAAATAAATAAAAAAAGAGAGATTCTCAAAAGCAATTTAACCAAAGAAATGAAGGGTCAGGAGCTACAGACTCTAAATTTCATGTATTTGAAACAAAAGGAACCAAGTGGAAGATTGTAGGAACAGGCAGCAGCTGCCTGCATGGAGAGCAGGATATTGTCAGGATCAAAGCAGTGGGAGATGGGAATCCCCAGGATGAGAAGTGTTCTGGTGACACAGACAGGGCACTACGGAGACAGAGCCACCTCCCATCTGCATCGAGGTGATGGGGACAGCCAGCTCCATAAATCCACACCCTGAGCTCATCCTGGAGCAATGCAGCCCCTGGGTGACCCCTGGGACATGAATTCATGGTGTCAAACCTTGGCTGTCTCATCCCAGAGTCCTCTTAACTGTCAGGAAAAGATCTGGAGCAACCCACTCTGAATTGATAACCAGGACATCAACCTCCTCACTCAACCTCCTTACAAACCATGAATGCTCCTTTGTCAAGTAAAAAAAACCTGCCTTTTTTATTAAAAACCCTGCAGATTGCTCTCAAAAACTACAAAGATGAGCCAATTGTCCTGCCTGGACCACTTAAATCCATCCCACGGCAATCAAGAGGCTTTTGTGATGTGTTTCTGAGCAGCTCCCATTTCACCTCAGCTGGTGGAGTCTCAGTTCAAAGGCTAAAAAGAGATGCATTCAACTCACCCTTAGTAACGGCAGCGTTAGGTGAGCCTGAGTCATTAGCATGCTTTACTGAAATAAATAAAAATGACAACCAAACAAACATGCAGGGTTGAGACAGAATCAAAAGAAACCATAAATCAACCAAAAACAAAACCATGCCCCTCCCCACCCCCCAATTTCTGCCCCAAAAGAAAGGAAGAATGAAAAAAATATAAAGGAAAGCAACAGATGAGCAAGAGAGTTTTGAAAACACAATGAAAATGGTTTAAAGGTTCGTGTTATTCTGCACAATCATGAGTGATATAATTAGCATTGCATCCTTGCTAACTGCAGTAATAAAAATCACTAAGTATCCACTAAAAAGAAATGGTTTAAAATTTATCAATTCTCTTGTTTCTTATCGCTTATTTTATTCTGTTTATTTTTAATGCAGTCCCTCACCAGGCACTTGGCACAGAGTGGAGTGGGCTGAGTTTACAGAACCCTTTCAGTTCATGCTTCTCATTTTTTCCTGGCCCAAGTCCTGTGCCTTTGATGACAAGGTGGACACACTGAAGTGGGTTTTTGGGCCACTTCCAGGGCTACCAGCAGCCAAAACCCATCTCGTTTTTCTCTAATCTCTGTGTGCATGTGTGAGGGACTGAACCCATTTGTAAAGCCACAGAGAGGAACATTTAATTTGGATGTTTTTCTCACAATTATTATCCTGAGATCCAGTCTAAAAGCAAGCATTAAACACACAAAGCCACTATTAATCCTTTATCTTTTTATCCCAACAAGAAAACTCACAACAATCACATATTAAATATGAAGGTTTCATCCATGAAGACAAAATTCTCCTTGGCTTTCTGAGCTGTGTAGGCCCAAAAGATCAGAAGTTTTAATGAACAACAAAAATCTTCTATTTCCTACACATCATTTCATCAAGGAGCTGGAAACATTTGTGCCTCTCCTGACGCTCCAGACTACCTGGAAAAACCTGGAAAACATCACTTTTCCAACCTCATTGCTGCAGCTGGGCCGAAGCAGGCCTTGCTCAGGGTGAAGGTGGCAACAAAGCGCTCAAACCCCAGTAAAGTCCTCAAACCCCAATAAAGTCCTCAAAACCCCAATAAAGTCCTCAAACCCCAGTAAAGTCCTCAAAACCCCAATAAAGTCCTCAAAACCCATGAAAATCCTCAAAACCCAATAAAGTCTTCAAAACCCCAATAAAGTCTTCAAAACCCAAAGGAGTCCCCACAACCCAGTAAAATCCCATCCTTGGGGGTTCTGCTGGACTCCAGAGCAGCAGATTTCCCTAAAGCACCCTTGGTTTTCACTGTGGGGACAGCAGCAGAAAGCACAGGGCACTTTTGGGGTCTGACGACCGCAAGGAGCCTTCCTCAGTGAAATTTAGCCCGGAGAACGAGGTTAACAGCACAAGAAATAAACTCAGCAACGTTCTCCTTGTGGAGAGAGAGTCCCAGAGAGCCAGGGCACACATCTGCAAGCTGGGGAGGCTCAGAAACAAAGAGCAAATAAAAAAAAACTCATCCCAGACTTACAGCGGGAAACCTTGAGCGTCATGGGCATCTTCTGCACGATGGTCCTGAGCCTGGGGAAGGCAGCAAAGCAGCAATAGTCACTCCTGCTGTCGCTCTCCTCCACGTTGGCAAAGTAGAGATCTCCCTTCAGGCTCATGGAGACCCTCTCGTCCTGTGGGATGTGCTGCAAATCTGGCAAGGGAAAGGAATTGTCAGGTGGGAACGACACGGAGACGTTTCACCAAACGCTGCCCTCGTGCTTCCTTCCAAATGCAGAGAGAGAAGATGAAACTTTGAAGTAAAAGAGGCAGAAAATCCGGCAGAACCAATAGGTTATTTACCCATATCCAGTATATAAGTGATAAAAAATATTTTTATATAATAATTTATACCTGTATAATAATAACCCATAAGGAAAAATGGATATTAAAAAACTCAAGTTGTTTCGCTTCCCAAAAGCCAGAAATTCCTGCAGAATGCTGCAAAATCATGGGACAGAAACCCACAAACACTGCAAAATCATGGGACAGAAACCCATAATTACATAAACCTGGTGGATTATTTTTCCTTGAGTATCATAAATCAACCATTAATTTATGGAAAGAGGAAAACAACGATGATAGAAATAATATATTGACACACGATATCCTCTCTCCTGCAAATGCAGGACTCCTCCTCACTGGCAGACTCATTAATACATACATTTTTTGATATCTCCTATTTAATGGGACATGTCAATGCACTCTAGAATTTAACTTTGGGTCATACAAAACCAGATCTCCATACTCCATTTTTCAATTCTCTTCTTCAAAATATCCAGATATTTCTCCCAAGCCCTTGCACAATTACCAATCCCATCCATGATGAATCTGCAATGAAACTGCTCTGGAAGACAAATGCTTTGAGTCCCCTCGTATGAATTGTGCAAAACCCATTTGCTCACCAATATTCATCCAGTAGATATGCAAAGGGGGGATGCCTTTTGGGGGGTTGCAGTGCAGGATCACAGAATCTCCATGCTCCACATCCAGAGGCTCGATTTTTTCTTTGGGGAATTTTGGCACACCTGGACAAAAAAAAAAAAAAAAGCAAAGAAGTTCCTCTTTTATTGGTGCCTTTAGAAATTTTGCCTTTTGCTTCCCCCTTGATACAGTTTCAATAAAATACTTACCTTTACATCATCCTTTGCATTCTCTGCCTTTAATAACTATTTTAATTTACACAGAGGCACAGGGCAATTATGAGTTTTACTCGGAGTAGGAACTCCCTGAATTCTGGGACACTCAGAGTAGGAATCCCTTCATTCACAAGGTTCTTGGACCATCCTCCCCAAAGCCAGGCACTGAATGGTGATGTTCAACACTTGTTTGGGATGTCCTGTGCTTTGCTTTGGCTTTGTTTTTGATGCTTTTCTTTTCAAACTCTTTCTTTGGCCCCTTTGTGCTGGCTGGAAGGGACAACTCCAGGCCACAGGGTCCCTGAGGACAAGCCTGGCACAGAGGGCTGTGCACCGAGGGGGCCCCCAGGAGGTCAGAAACCAGCCTGGGAGTGTGGAATATTCTGGGAAGCACTGGATAAAACATGGTTCCTAAGGATCCACTGCACATTTCTGCAGGTGGGGACAGACATCTGGAGCTGTCCCTGCTCCTCCCCATCTCCAGGATCACAGGAAGAGGCTGTGAAGCCTCTGTTGCCTCCTCCTCCTCAGGGGTGGAAGCTCAGCCATGGATTCCTGCAGGCTGGGGGTGCAGGGACAGGCTCAGCACAAAGCTCAAACAGGGCTGCTCCAGCTGGGCTTAAACACAGATTAAATTTTTAATGGATCAATGTTTCATCACTCACAGCACCTGATGCCAGTGTTTTGTTGAAAGCCTGATCTGTGCTTGGCACACCTGGGCAACCCTGGATGCCCAAAATGCCACTGGAGCTCATGTGGGAAAACGGGGAGCAGAGCTGGGCTGGAGCCCACCCCAGAGCAAGGGAGGCTCAGCTCAGGGATGATCACAGAGCCTGCAAAATGGAACCACTCCTTGCAGGAACTGAGCTCAGGCAGTTTCAGGGCTGACGTTGCCTCCTGCTTTCATTTCAGGCAAGTTCCAACCAGCCAAAGTTTCACTCCAGAGCAGCAAAATGAGCAGCAATTAAACAGCAAAGGATGGAGAATGGCCTGGCTGTGCAGAGTCAAACTGGCACAGCAAACATCACCTCCCTGGTGCTCAAACCATGACAGGGAGCTCTGAGAGCAACTGCACAGCTTGAGACATCAGTGATCCAGCAGGAAACCTGAGCATCCAGTGCAGGAGGGAAGGGGAAGGGGAAGGGGAAGGGGAAGGGGAAGGGGAAGGGGAAGGGGAAGGGGAAGGGAAAGGGAAAGGGAAAGGGAAAGGGAAAGGGAAAGGGAAAGGGAGAAGGAGAAGGAAAGGAGAAGAAAAGGGAGGAGAAATGCAGGGACAGGACTCTGAGGACACATCTCAGGATCAGTAAACATGAAAAGAAGCAATCACTCTGGTGCTGACTGCCTGAATGCAGACTCTGCAGAGATTTTATCTCCAGGAGGGTTATTAATAGGTTAGGAATTCTTCGGAGAGGCAAAATGCAGCTAATGAGCATCAGCCGCCTTGTAGGTGAAATTTCAGGTAAAAAAAAAGGAGAGCTGCATATTCCTATCCAGTACATTCAGAAACCTGCAGTCGTCAAGCCCTGGAAAATTCATCTGCTGACTGCAGAGGTGGAATGTTTTCCAGTAGGAAAAAGCCAATTTCTTGATCTAAAGCTTATTTATCCCCCAAAGCCCGTCACTCTCAACACAACTTTGAGTAAGCTGGATCAGGTGGAGGGTAAGGGATTTCTGACCAAACCAATGAGATCAGCAAATGGACTAACAAGGGATCACTTATTTAGGACATTGGAACCCCTCGTTCAAACCCATTTCTTGCCTCATTTAGCACAACTAAACCTGGGTATCCGATATCCCAGCTGGGTGCCACAACCACGGGGCTTCTCAGTGAATTTCTGTGGCCAGTAATTACAGAATTATACAGAAATTCAGTGAGTCCCACCAGGAGCCAGTGACAAGTCACAGTCCTGCTGTCATTAGCTGGCAGCACAGATGTTCATCTCCAACGTGGGGCCCAGATGTTGGCAGCTGGATTTCTCTTGGGGGAGCGGCAATTCGACCACAAATGTCCTCCACCTCCAACAAGTATTTGCACCACAGGTGATCAGGGCTTTTGGGTCCTTCCATGCTGGTTTTTTCACTTAGTTCACCATGAAAATCACTGAAAAACTTTGATTTTCCTCCTCATAAAGGATAAATTCGAGTGGTTTAAATCCTTGAAGCTTTGCAAGAGATGAAAACTCATGATAAATTCCTGAGCCAAACCTTCTGACAAGCGTAATTTTTTTGCTGGGGTCCCACTGGTCTCAAAAACTAGAAAAATACCTGCTCCTGAATTCAGATTTATTAAAAATAAAAAGCTTCTGTCACATTAGACTTTCTCTTTTGCACATCAATCTTCAGTGTGTCTATGCAGGCAATGTTTTGGATTTTTTTGCAGTGCTCCTATGTTCTGATTTCTATGTTCTATGCTCTATTTCTATATTTTTGTCTTCTAATTTTTTAACTGAAAAATCCAGTCGATGTCTCTGCAGTGACAGCACTGATACTGTAAGGAATTCCATGGAATTCCCCAAACCAGGGATGTGATGAGAGGGGACAGAGAATCCAGCACAGCTCTGGGTGCTGCTTCCCACAAATCCACGGCACAGGGGAGAAAAATGAGATTTAGTGACTCTGAGAAAAGCTGAGGGGCCAGGAGGGCTCTCACCACACCCAAATCTCAGGGGGAAGATGGAAACCTGCACTCCCAACTCCAGCTATGGAGAATCTCCTAAACCCCCCCTGTGACAGCTCTTAAAATCCTCCTGGGAAAGGCTTCGCTGAGCAAGGGTTTTTTCCTGACAGGGCTGCACTCAAAAATCAGAATTAAAGCGCTCAGACAGTGTGTGAACCACAGAAATAGAAGATTATCAGTGGCCAGAGTCATTTGTGCAAGGAGCCAGGATCTGTTTAATCCCTGGGGTGACTCAAAGTTTAATGACTGAGCTGTGCTCGAGACCAGGCTGGAGCACCACTGGCAAATTAGGGGGTGAAAACCCAGAGAAGAGTCCGAGTCTCTCCTCCTTATCCCTTCAGAAAATGCAGTTTCTCAACCTAAAATAAACAGGATGGAAACCAATACAGTGAAACCATAAAGGATTGATTTGAATTTAGTAGAAATAGAGATTTAAAATGCAGCAAGCAGAGCTGGGAACTCCAGCCCCCAGAACTGCTCCAGATTTACTCAGGGATCCATTTAGGACACCTTGTCCTACAGCTCAGTTTTTGTCCTACTGCTGATTGCAGTGAATTCACACTAAAACTGTAGTAATTTATTCCAGTTTATGTGAGAATGGAGCTCATTCTCTCTGATATTTTACGTTTTGGGGTCAAGTGTGGAGAAAGTGAACCAAAGGAAAAGCATCTCTCCAGGTAATTCATCCTTGAGATCCCTGTGTCTTGTTTCTACCAATATCAGGTGTGAAATGGGAGTGAATTCAGGGTGGTAAATCAATAATTAGCAAATATATTGTGAAATTAGTGTAGAAAAACACTACTGAAACCCAGGTCTGGTTTTATAACCTTCACTGTGGATTCTACTGAAGTGATCCTGGGACAGAGGAAATCTCAGCCTGACCCATCATGGATATTCTCGTATTTTCCCTTGCAAATAAACCCTTAAAGGATGTAAAAGTGAGACAAAGCAGAAATAGTCAAGACATTTCTACAACCTCAAAATTTCCAGCTCCTTAGACACTTTATGATTTTTCACACAGATCTATGTCTTTTACAGCAAACAGCCCAACATTTTCAGGAATCTTAACCACAACTTGCAGTCCCTGATGTTGAGCTGCACCGAGTGAAGCTTGGGAAGTTTCCAGGGCTCATCTTCGTGCCTGAATTGATATTCTGATCCAGGAGCAGCAGTTAAATCTGTAATTTCCATTGCAGCCTTTGAACTGTTTATGAGATATGACCCTGCTTGTTTATGGATTTTTTTAATTGCTGCCTTAAATTGAAGAAGTTAGCAAAGCCTGGCTGCCAGGAAGAGTGTGGCTGGGAGTCCACAAGCTCCCAAAGATGTGGAATGGAATCAGTGACAGCTTTTTTCTGTGTAAATCTCTGTTATCCTTTTCAAAATGATGGCCACAGGCAAGAATCAGAGTGAACCCAATGATGTTTTTAGCCAGAAAAGCTGCCACAGATAAAGGTCGCTGGTTTAGGAGGTAAGAGGGTTTAATTTCATTCCCACCACCTGCAAAGTCTCAGCGAATTTCTCTCTTTTGTTTCCTCTTCCATAAAGGCCACACCAAAGCCTTCACAAAACTGAGATCTACTTCAGTAGCAGCTCAGTATCTTGTATTAATTTCAGGGTATTCCCACCTGGGTGTTTGAATATCAGCTCAGGTCTGGCTTTCTTTGGGAATTCTTGCACTACCATCCCTGGCAGAGCACAGCCTGCCATGGGATAACTTCACATTCAGCCAATATTTCCATCCTCAGCTCTCTGGTCTTTTGGAGCAGCAGCTTTAGAAATACCGAGCATAAATCTTTACTCAGTCTGCCACGAAGAGTCTTTCACAGCACAGTTAATTAAAGAAGTTTAAAGTGTACTTCTTCTCCTTCCTCTGGCATGGGGCCTGCTCACTAATTCAAGCAGCAGATTCCCGAAATGCTGGAGGAGGGGAGCTGAAGTCTGTGTTCTCACCATTGAAATTCATTTTCATGCTGAATGTATCTTGTAACAATCTGCCCTTTGTTAGTGCTGCAAACACATCGAGATGCTCAGAGCCCATTCTTGCCCCTCTCCTTAATGTCATCCTACATAGGGGAGGTGGGGTATTCTCATTATGGAGGTGAGATTTAATGATCATTTCTGCTGACATTTCTATTGCTTGCCTGCAATGACTACTGTGAGTAAACAGCCTTTTGTTCTCCTTTTCAGCAGCAACCTTACAGGCCCAGTGTTCTGCTTCTGCAGTGGCAATGTAATTTATGGAAGAAACTGCCCTGCTCTGCCTTGCTGGGGTTTTCTTCCCTTCCCTGGCACGGTGACTTTGCCAAGGAGCTTTGCATCTGACTTGAATGCAGCTGGCACAGCTCTGCCACCTCTGCACGATGGTCATGAATGCACTGAGTGATTTCACATGTCCCAGTCTGTGCTTCAAAACCTGGGGGTGAATAGAGGTGATTTATCCCCAGCCCCTCTGGGGCAGGGCCTGATTCACAGCAGATCTGTGAACCAGCAGCTCTTTCACCGGGCCAAGGTTGTGGAGCACCCAGCACTTCAGGAAATCAAAGGTGCCTTCTACTCCTCTCTGAATCCTGATTTAATTTGCAGCTTCTACATTGCACCAGGAAATGAAAGAACTGATGGCAGAGGAGTTCTAATAACAGCAAATGTGCTTTAAGGGATGTGTGAGTTGGGTAAATCCCTCTAATACATTATCTGTACCATGTATTTTTTTTTGCTGGGTTTAGGACTTTGCATATATTAGCACTAAAACTCCTCTTGCTTTTGATAACAGCCATGTTTGTAACCTCTCCATGAATTTGCTGCCACCCACTCCCAATATATTTAATATCTACTTAAGCAACTCTAGACTGTTCTTCATTAAAAGCTAAAAATCTCTTCTCTGAATACAGATTCAATAATCCCAAACGCAGACATCAACTCCTTGTTTTCCATTTTAAGCATCTTTTTTTAGTTCAGTAGCAATGAATATTCTGCTGCTGGAGGCACAAACATGACACTGAGCACTTTAACTCCTCTGAAATGTAATGAGTTTGAGACATTTTGCTTAGGAGAAGTTGTATTAACCCCACTGCCCTGGGGAGACTTCAAAATTAGAAACTATGTCCTGTCTGAAGTTTAACTGCATCACTCTCCTGCTCCTGCCTGAAACTCCAGTTGCCATCAGTTCAATAACCCTCAGCTTTCTGTCCTAAAGCTTTGTGCAATTCTCCTCTGCTCTGGAAAGCTCTTCCCTGAAAACAGCTGCAAAGTGGTGGAGGCTAAACCCCAGAGCAACACCTGCAATCCTGCTAACTCCTCACCAAACACCGAGCTCTGGCATCAGGGATGACTGTGCAGCACATTGCAACATGAAATAGATTTCCCAAGGAAAAAAGAAATCCATAAAAGTGCATGGAAGGAAAACAAAGCGTGTCTTTCATGAGGAGCACTCATAAAATACATTTACACGGCATCCTCAGCAGCTCCCTCCCAAACCCTCCCAGCCCTTGCAAGGTCTTGTTTCCAATGTGGCCACAGCACCTCGACTCTCCCAGCCCTGGCTATGCCCTGAATGCTTCTCAGGATTATTTCCTATGCTGAAGACAGGACAAAAATATTTATTTATATTTCTCATAGCCCATTTCATCTGCACTGACCTGCCAGGAGTGGTTTTTGTAGAAAAGCAGCCACCTGCTGGCACTGTGGGGCTGAGAAGGCTGTGGACGCATCCCCTGCCTCATGGATTCCACCTGAGCATGGAGCTGTCAGGTGTTTGATAACAAAATACTGTAGGAACTTGGAAATGCAGGATCTGATCTGAATAAATCCACTGCACTCCTGCTTTTCTTCCTCTCTGCCACTGAACTGCATCATAAAAGCTGCTCCAGGTTCTCACCCTGCTCCATCGTGGAAGTTTCTTGTCCTTTCTGCTCCCACTGCAAAGATTCTGCTTCAGATTTTCCTCTTCTAATTTCCTATGTTTCAACCCTGAATTCAGGACCAAAATGTGTGCTCATATTCCAAACTAGAGATGATTAAAAGGATTGGCACAAACCAGCTGTTTCAGCTTTGGGACCTGGTTCAGTGTCGGACCTGGCAGGGCTGGGTTGAGGGTTGGATTCAATGATTTTAAAAGGTCTTTGCCAACCTTAATGATTCTTTGATTGTATCCCTAAATTTCATCCCACTTCTACAAACCTGGTCCTTAATCCCCTACTTTACCCTCTGTGCATGGAAGCACAAATTTCTAGGATCAGTCAATTTTCCCTGCTTTATTTTTAAGCTTGTTTTCCATTCAGTTCCAGGGCTTTATTATTCTCCCCATCAGTATTTATCCCAAACCCTGAATGCTGCTGACATCAGATTAATGAACTCACAGCTGATCAAATCACTTCCCCTGGAGCTTTCAATCATTTGCATCTGTTGTTATTTTGCAGTAATAACCTGTGGGAGTTGATAGTCCAGTGGCCTGAAATCCTGCATCCAGATTTGGTTTCTCTCCTCAAAACCAGGAATTAAATGAAATCTTTCCAGGGAGAAAATAAAACTTTTCCTTTGAAAATTCACTGAATAACAAAACTCTTATTTTACCATGCACCACCTCAGTGAGCGGTTCTTTCCCATTTATTTTGAGGAAAGACAGTTCTCATCTTAATAATAAAGGTAAAGAATTATAAATTCAACCCAAAAGTAAAGCCCTTACTTGGAACAATCAGCTCGATTTCCTCTGACATGGCAGTTCCCAGCACGTTGGATGCAAAGCAGCGATATTTCCCTTGGAAATTGTTGATGATTCCACGGTTTTGGATCACAAAAGTTCCAGAGTTGTTCGTTGTGACTATCCTCGGGTCAGATGACAAATCAAATGGTTTTCCATCCTTAGTCCAGTTAAAGCTGAAAAAGGATAGAAATGTCACAGTGGGCAGGACCCAGAAGAGCATTTTGGAATTAACCAGGGGTGAATGTGAGGCCAAGAGGGTTTTATCAAAATGAAAAGAAAAACTCAATGCAAGAGGAGAGAGCTGAATGGCAGAGTGACTCGTTCTGGCTCTTGGGCACATCTCTCCTTCCCCACACTTTGTTTTTGGACAGCTGGCTGTGACATGAGACACGAGCACAGAGCTCAGGGCAAGGACAGTGATGGACAGAGCATCTGGGAAAGCCCCATGCTGACAGGACCTGGGGGTTTGCAAAGGCTGTGGCTGCAGTGGAATCGCTGTTTGGAATGGCAAAGATCCATCAGAGCTTTTCCCACCTCCCACCATGGCTGAACCAGGAGAAACTGAGAAGATCCCATTGTGTTTCTCCTTGCCGCAGAACCATTTGTAGTTTTGAGGCTGCTGGGGGGTGATTTGGATGGTTGCTGAAGGAATTGTCACAGTTCCTGTGCCTGCAATTCTCAGGTGGATTGAAATTTGCCTAAACTGATTTAAAATTAGTGGAAATTACAGTGTAAAATCAATTCACTGGAAGATGTACTTTTTTTTGTTGTTTAAAGAGAATAAATAATATAAACAAAACTCTTGTTTTGGCTCTTCAGTGGTCTTGGCAAAACTGCCTTGCTCCAGCATGGAGGGAATTTGTGATCCCCTCACTTACCAGGCACTATCACATCGTTTAAATACACCAGGAAACTTCTCACTGATGCACTGACAAACAGTGGAACAAAGGGAATTTGTAATCGTGCTACAAATCCCCATTCAGAGCTCATTTAAAAATCACCAAATCATCCTGATATAAATAAAAGAATGCCTTTTTAAAGTTTAAATTATGTTGCAAAGAAAGGAGAAGGGAAGGATTAAAGAGAAAAAATGACATGCAAACCAGCTATTAATTTAGCCCAAACACCATTCAGTGGTGAAAGCCTCAGGAGGAGTTTTTACTCTGTTATTATTATACTCTTGTTAACCACATTTTCATTAAAAAAATCTTACTCTTTTCCAAGCTGGTGTAAAATGCACTGAGCTTATCTTTGGGTATTTATTTGAATAACTCCTTGTGTGTCTCTCTGTACCATCACCACGGCCCTGCTGATGTTAGGGACAGACAAAGTAACTGATAAAATGCAAATGTGGTGTATAAATACACAGTTTAATGTGTTTGGGGTTTTTAGGGGTGCTGTGGAAGAGGCAGAGGAACAGCTGGGCCTCTTTGATTCCCAGGCAAGATTTTTTAAAATCATGGAGTGAATTTGGCACGTGCCACAGAAATGAAACATCCCCCAGCAAGGAAAACCACGTTGATACCTGTTCACAGGGTGAGGGGAAATGATGGAGCAACAAAAGCTGAATGGCCTGAGTGGAAAGCCAAACCTTAACCCTGCTGAGGATGATGAGCAGGTTTTTGTGCAGCAGCCCAAACGATGTTTGGCAAAGGTTAAAAGCAGAATCAGCTCCTGTTTGCAGTACTCACGTGGGCTGGGGGTTTCCTCTGGCTTCACATTTAATGGTGAAGTCCTCATCAAAGGGGTAGGCAACCTGGGTGTGGGATTGCTCCGTGATTGTTGGAAGCTGGGAAACTGAGCACAGGGAGAAATGGGGTTAAAAAGTCACTCCAGCCAAACTGGGCTCCCCTCGAGTGGAGAGAGACAATGGCAGGATTGAATTGTTCCTGCAGAAAGGGAGGCTTGCCTTGGGAAAATGATCATCATCACCTCCCTGGCATGGACAACACCCTCTGATCATTGTCACTGCCTCGGTGGCCAAAGAAAAGCCTGGCACAGGGACAGTGCCCACCCTCATCCCCCTCCAAACCCACCCAGGGCACGGCCAAAGCCAAAGCACGGGGCTGTGGGCCGGCAAATTTATTCAGAGGTGAAGTCAGCAAGTGGATTTAATCCAGACACAGATGCACACACATGAAATAGCAAAATGCTGCCTCCATCCTGGGTGGAATTGCCAGGAAAAGCCAAGGCTGGTTTAATGCCCGCCCCAGGGTGCAGCCCGCGGTCACGCACGGAGGCTGCGCTAACTTTTCATTCTTTCTGAGGGAATTAAAGTGCTGCAAATGCCTGTGTAACAGAGGAAGGAGAATGTTCCCTGCAGTGGAGCTGGGATAATAGGATCATCCCATTGTTACAAACAGCCAGGAAGAGAATTAAAATGCTCTTTGGGTGCTGTTTTCAGTGCAGGGAGCTCAGAGCTGGAGTGAAACGCGGTGTCTTGTCATTTCATGTGGTCTCAAAGCTGAACAATTCCAAGCTCACCAGCTCCACTGATCAGAAATAACTCCTTTTTATTAAAATATAAAATGCTTCATTACAGCTAATTAAGGGTTAGGTGGTTCCCTGGGGCTGGTTCATAAAAGCAGTGGATGCCCAGAGAGTCTGTCCTGCACTTTACAGTCACAGCTCCACTATGGCTTCATGGAAACACAAGGAGCCACTGCAGCTCCTTCCTGAAAAAAATACAAAAAGCCTCTACTTCTCAATGCAAATTTGGATAGTTTTACAAAAATATCCTATAAACCTGCTTGCTTGGCTTCTTTTTTGCAGCCAGGGCTATTGGCAGGCTCCAGAGTGCTAAGAGCTCATGGCAGATCCACAGGATGCCCTGAAACTGGCCCGTGTCCTACTCTGAGACCCTGAAAAGAGTCTCAATTTCTTATTCTTTAGGTTTTTTTCTTTATTTTTCCCCACCATAATTCATAAACCCCAATATTGTTGAGTTTTGCTTTCTTGGTTTTTTTTTTTTTTTTTGCAACCAAAACAACAAAGCAAAATGCAGTTTTCAACCTTCCTGGTCCGTTTATGTCTGAAAAACACAAAGCTCGGGAGGTCTGGGCTGTTCTCCAGGCAGAGGGGTCCTCTGGCTTTCCCTGGATTGTTCCCTGTGAGCCTTATCCCATATTTTACACGTGTCCTGGATGCTCATGATCCATGTAAAACAAGCAGTTTGAATTCATCCCAGCCGGCGAGGGATGCAGGAGCAGCTCCCCAGGGCAGGACAGGGAGTGTGAAATCCTCGTCTGGGGACCAACATTTGCCCTGAGACATCCACCTGCTCCTCTGCCAGGCTGGAATGGCAGCTTGCACCATAAATAAGGAGGGATAAATGCCCATCAAACAGGCTTCAGGGGGATTCAGAGCCAAAAGGAGGAATTGAAGTGAAGGACAAACCCAAACCCTCGGAGCTAAGGGTTTTGTTGGGTGGCAAACACCAAATAGATGCTTTTAGACAACTTTACTGCTCCATTTAAGCAGGCCCAAACAGGACAGCTTAGTTTTTGATCAGACCTGAATTTCCCAAAGGCCACATCGTGGCAGGATTAAATTCCACACAACTGGAAAGGAGGATTTAATATTTTTTTCCTTCAGGGACAGCTGCAAAGGAATACCAAACAAACCAGCAAAAGTGCACAGCAAATAGCTACAACTCACCTGATAATGGTATTTCAATAGCTGCTGCCAAACTCAATACAAAGAAAAAGAGGCATATGGTGATGCCTTTTGTGCTTAATAGCATCTCCATCACTCTTCTGTAAACAAGGAGTCCAAACAGAATGAGAGATACCTTATGCTTCCGCTCACTGTCACTTCAAATCAGGCACAGGGATGTGAAAGTGGGAGGCTGGAGAGGAGAAGAAACAGCAATATTAGCCTGCAATATCAAGTAGGGTCTGACAAGGTTATAAAATTAAGGAAATGCATCAAGTTTGCAGCTAAATTGCACTAAATGGCTCATTTTCCTCTTCCCCCATCCTCTGGTTTCAAGAACAGCCCCTATTTAAATTCTAACAAAAAAACACATGCACAAAATTACAGCTCTATTGTAGCACAGAAGTATAATTACTTTTTTGTTGTTGGCAATTAAAAGTAGGGATGGTTCAGGATACGGTGTATTTGTAATCATTCCAGTTCATAAATTTTTCTAATGAGAGTTGTGTAAGTTGGAAAGTAACGTAACAGATCTAATGAGAGAAATTTGGTACACTAATGACCTTGTTCATAAATCTCATCTGTCTTTTATCTTTCATTTATGCTCAAAGAAGGACACAATCTCATTTAGTTCATTACCAGGAACATGAAACCTCTGCTTTTCCCCTACAGTCCCAGAACTGCTCCACGTGGGTTTTACACATTCCATTAAACACCCTTAGGTTCTGAATTACAAGGCAAAAATATTGTGCAGCTGCAAAAAGGGGACATATCCATCTCTAATGAGTATTCAAGTGCAATTCACAGAGAATTAAAGGAGACATTTCGATTGAGATCAAAAATCAGGTAGGAATTCCTTCCTGTGAGGGTGGGCAAGCCCTGGCACAGAGTGCCCAGAGAAGCTGTGGCTGACCCTGGATCCCTGGCAGTGTCCAAGACCAGGCTGGATGAGGCTTGGAGCACCCTGGGACAGTGGAAGGTGTCCCTGCCCTGTGAGAGAAGATGATTTTTAGAGCCCCTTCCAACCCAAACCACTCTGGAATTCTGCAGTTCTACAAAAGTGGGTGCACAGATGATTCTGGTTTCCAACTTCAGCCATGGTACCTCAGTGAATTATTGACCAGCACAGGTTGTGGTTACCTGGGCACCCTCTAACAGAGCTAAGGGACATCAGCCTCAGGACAATTCACACCTCAGCTGTCAATATAACTGCCAGAACAATTCTGGAGACAGAGCCACCCTGCAGGAGCCAAGGACTGCCCGGGCAGCCCAGCCTGGCACAGCCTGGCCAGCTCTGCTCCACAGGCAGGGCTGCCCAGTGCCAGGCTGAGCCTGCCTCGCACACAGCTCTTGGATCCTTGCACATCCCACCCCGTTAATCCCGGGATCAGAAAAGCAATCCCGGGATCACGGGGAGCAGTTGGCACGCGGGGACAGCAGGAGGTGGCACTGGGGGTGGCTGTCCTTGCCCAGCACAGCTCAGCCACACACCCACGCCCTCCAGCCCATCAGGGTTTTTCCTCATGGCTGCTTTTCTCTACAAAACACAAAGATTCCCCTTTCCCCCAGCACATTCCCTCTCACATCAAGCCCAACACGAGCACACCTTGTGCTCTGGCCCTCCCTCCAGGCTCATTTCTGCTCACACGGCCACCAGCCCACGAAAACTTCCTGCAAGTTCACATCTGGGAGACCAAAATCCCCGGGTGAAGATCGAAATTGGCCAGCGAGGGGCAAGCGACAGACACCATAATCACATAAGCCTCATTTGTTTAGAAATGAGGCTAAAAACCAGATGTCTTTTAAGTATCTTAGGCCTGGAGTATTTGCTGATGGAAGAAGCTGACTAAGCTGCTTAGTGCCCCGCTCTGAAAGGGCACCGGAGGGGACAGGGGACAGGGGACAGGCTCAGCTGGGAGCCCCAGGCTGCTCTGGGTGTAAATCAGCCAGAATCAGGCAACACCAGTTTGTGGCAGTCGATATCCCCTCAGTTTGAGCTCTCCTGGTTCTGACTTACGAGCAGTGGAGCTTTCCAAAGCTCAGCTTGCCAAAAGCTGGGCTGTGTGACAGCACAGGGGACACGCAGGACACGCAGCAGCCCCAGCCAGCAGCCACCTGATGGCTGCTGTCACTGCAGGATGGGGCTGTCTCCCTCCTCACCTGCTCCTGGCACACGCTCAGCCCCAGATCTGTGTCACTGACAGCAAAACAGATGCTCTGACAGAAAACCCTCTGGATGCAGAATTGCAATTTGGGCTCATAAAAACCTGCCCAGCCCTGCTGCCTGCAGATGGCACGTTGGTGGCAGCGAGAGGCTCCTCTCCCCCATCTGGTGACAGCTCTGGGGACAGGAGCAGGCAGGTCAGGATGCCAGCCAGAGGCAGGGGAGCTGGGATTACAGGGGGTGTGCAGCTTGCTAAGGTCACAGCAAGTTTTGTTTCAGAAGAGTGTCACTAAACATTGTATAAATTCAGATTAAATTCAAGCAAAAAACAAGAGCACAGCTCGATTCCTTAACCAAACCAATTAGCTCACACCTTATTTATTTTTTTCTTTATTTTTTTTTAAATTTTAATGAAGTGCCAGAGCAAAGCAGCAACGTTCCAAGCAAGCAGGATATCCTTTATCATGTGCTACAGCCCAGCTTGCCTCTGCAGGCTGCTGTAATTAGTCGGCCTGTCTAGCACCTCACTCCTGCTCCCTGGCTGGAATACTAATGCTGGGGGTGACAGCAGCAGCATTTGGAAGCAGCCAGCACAGGGGGCCCAGCAGGGCTGGACTTGTGCACACCCAGCAGAGAATTCCACCTGGAAACCTCCCAGCAGCTGCACTGGTTTGTTCTGGGGGTTCCCATGAGTGCAGTCCTGGGGTGATGTGACTCAAGCAAGAGGTGGAGATGTTTACCTGGTGAGAACCTCCCAGCAAGACAATCCTCCTGTTTCTGTGTCTGTGTGTTACCCCTGATGGAGCAGCAGAGGCAAAATCCCGGCTGTGACAGCGATTATGGAATGGCAGCACCTCACACACATCTCCCCTGTGTGCCCCACTCACTCTGTGCCTCCTCTGTGCCCTGTTCTGGTGCTCTGCAGGCAGCCACATGAGGCACACCCTCCCTGCCGAGACCTGGGCCAAGTTCTTCACCTTTTTAAGGTGACATTTAGGCAGGGCTGCCAAGCTTTAAGTGTTTAGGATGCCTGTTACACCTTTGGCTGTGCCACCAGGCCTCAGGTGAAACTGCAGAGATCCTGATTAAATCCCTGACTTTCACCCAAAACACCCTGAGCCCCTTCCTTAATGAGCAACATCCCCCCTCCATCCATCCTGCATCAGCCCATCCATGCTGGCTCCAGACACAGCCACGCACCCAAACTTCAGGCAGCACAATTCCAATGATGATTAAACTCCAAACCCAAACTTCTCAACGTGTGCCAGTTCCTACAAATGAACGATTTCGCTGCCTGAGTGATTTGGAGAGATGGCTGAGGGAGCTGTGCAGGCTCTTGGCAGCCGTGGGCAGGTTTTGGTCTCGCTGGTGCCAAGGCTCAGCTCTGTCCTTGGGGTGGGAGAGTGCCAGGGACCCACTTGCAAAACCCTGACCTTGGGAAAAACATCTCCGAGCTGGGTCAGGCCCAGAGTCCTGCTTTTCAGAGAATCACAGGATATTTTGGATTGGAAAGAGTCTTAAAAATCATTTCATCTCACTCCTAACCATGGGCAGGGACACGTTCCACTGTCCCAGGCTGCTCCAAGCCCCAATCTCCAGCCTGGCCTTGGGCACTGCCAGGGATCCAGGGGCAGCCACAGCTGCTCTGGGCACCCTGTGCCAGGGCCTGCCCACCCTCCCAGGGAACAATTCCTTCCCAAAATCCCATCCATCCCTGCCCTCTGGCAGTGGGAAGCCATTCCCTGTGTCCTGTCACTCCAACCCTTGTCCAAGGTCTCTCTCCAGCCTTCTTGGAACCCCTTCAGGTACTGGAAATGTGCTACAAGGTCTCCCCCAAGCCTTCTCTCCTTTTTCCCAGGAATTCCACACCCTCCTTTGTTCTCACACCACTTGCACCAGGGAGAGGGGATCAGACTGCCCAAGAAAACCTTTCTTCTGCTCAACAAATGAACACAGATTGCTACAACAAATGTTACATTTCCAACCCCTCCTCTCCCTTCTTCTTTCCCCCTCCTCCCTCTATTTCTATCTTTCTATTTGCTTTTCTCTGCCTCGGGCTTAAGTCGAGTAATTTGAATTCAGTGCAAATACTTATCTGTAGTTCCTTACCTGCAATTCATTATTTACTGTGCTGTTCAGTTAATAGTAAATACTGATTGCTCTAAGGACAGCTCATTTGTTTGTTTAATGAGCTGCCTTTAACTTACTCTGAGCAAATCTTTCAAACTATCAGTATTTCGGAGCTCCAGATTCTTTTATTATATCCCCTTGCTTCCAGAAGGATGTAATAAAAATATTGGACAGCCAAACAAGAAATAAAAGATTAAATTTCCATTTATCTCATCAACCTAGTGAACAATTTTCCCTCCATGTAATTACTGCATTAAAATTGCTCATAAATAGTGGCAGGATGACAGCCAAAATTCCCAGATTACGGGTCTGCCACTTCCAGGAGAAATTATAATGCACTACTAAATATGGCATCAACCTCAGCTCTCTGGTTCCCTCTTCAAATATTCCTTGTTTAAGTCCTGTACAGCACAAACCTTGAGGGAAGGAATGGATCCCCACAGCTTTACACTGGGGCATCCCTGGGCTAAGCTTTTCATTAGTTAGAACCAGGTTTAATTTCTCAGTGACAGGGATGTTGCAGGACTGGTAAATATTTGTAATTAGAAATTACAGCCTCCCACGTGGCCCCAGTCATGGAATAAACTCAGGGAAAAAGTTTTCTGGTAGGAAAAATAAAAGTTTGGTTGTTTAATGGAATCATTAAGGTAGGAAAAGATGAGTTCAGTGCTACAGAGCACTGCAAAGCCTTCCAGCAAGTGGGGCATGGAAAACTCACCAGGCAAGGATTTGTGCTCCAAAGTGTTCCCAGAGCAGCTCCCAGAAGAGGGGTGGCAGCCCTGGGATCCAGGCAGAGCCCCAGGAGCTCACAGAATGAATCCATCCTCTCTGAGCTTTCCCACACCCCAAGGAGCTCCCTACTTCACCAATTAGCTGGGAAAGGTGGAGATTCTGCTGCATTTCTGCTATAAATGTACTGCTCCAGCATCAGCTTTTATGCAGCTATAGATCTTTTTTTCCCCCTCTGAAAAACCCCCATGAGCAGAGTCACTCAAAAAATGGAGGGAATATTCATGGGGGCTTTTTCCTTCAGATGTCAATGTCACCCATAGCTTTTCCCCTAAAAGCTTTTTGACATCCCAGTGTCAGTGTCAGGGAGAGGATAACCTTCACTTGACTCTTCCCCAGTCACCTATTTTGGGATGTTGGCAGTTCTTTAAAAAGCAGCCCATGATGCATATGCTGGAGGTGATTAAAATAATCACCCAACTCAGAGAGCTGCTCTTCCTTCCGTGGCAAAGCATCTCCAAACACTCTGCAGCACACAACAGGCACTGAGATTTTTCTCTTTTAGATACAATTCCACTCTCAGGAGGTTCAGTGAGAAAAGTCCATGTATTATTTCTCTTGCCAAAGACTTCATAAACAATTATCGGACAGCACATTTGAAGGAAAAGTTTTCAGTGTAGCCACACAACTTCAGCATTATTTCCCCAAATTTACGTGTTTCAAATATGACTGCAACTATTGCACCTTCCCAATTTTGTAACCCATCAGCCTTTTCAGTTTCCAAACCCAAAAACCACTCTGAAAATGGAATGAATATAATTAAAACAGAAACATGCAAGCAAGGCTGTAGCACAATGCAGCAGAAAAGACATTCCACTAAATGAAGAGTGCAACAGAATTCATTTTCCTGGACCAAAGTTTTAAGGAATAAAGAAGGAATTTGGGAGGCCAGCTTGTCAGGTCCTGGTTTTTGGGAGAGCAGGTGAGCCTGGGCTGGGCAGGGTGACAGATGGTGCTGTCCCCAGGCTGGGACTGATGGCTCGGTTTGATGCCTGTGCTGATAATGTGGAAACTCAATTTCTGGTGCTCCTGTTGGAGTTCTACCCTGAGCTGAGGGGAAGCAAGAGGTGTTCGAGCATCTTGGAACCCAAGTGTGTGACCCCAGGGAAAGGCAGCCAGCACCAGCCATCCGTTCTCACAAATACCTGCTCCCAGCTGCTCCCAACAAAATCCTGAACTGCCATCCCCTCAAGTCTCATCATTTCACACCCCATGCTTTGAAATGGTTGAAAAGCCAGCAATAAATGACTTCTGCTGGTCACCTCTGTGCCCATGTGATGGCACAGCACCTGGGAGAGCTGATTTAATTGGTTTTGTACACCTGGCAGCTGAAGAACTGAGCACAAGGACCACAATTCTTAAACTTTGCGTGGCTTTTACACACACACAGGGATGGAAAGCTGAGGAAACGTGGTTTATAACCTGCAAAGATGCTCAGGAGCCCAGGTTTGCCCAGCCCCATCCGACCTGCTCTGCTGGAACCTCAAAGTGCCTCTGAACAGCACTTGCCATAAAGACTCCCAAGCAAATCCAGTGTGGAAATCAATACCTGGTTTAGCCTCTTCACAAAGGAATAAACGTGAACTGTGGATGGGCCATTGCTGATGGTGAATGGATGCCTCATTAAACTTCACTGGTGACATTATTGACGTTGCACTTCCCAGTAAATCGAGATAACCATCCCCGTGCTCATAACCCTCAGTGCCCTGTGGCCAAACCCCCCCTTATGGATGTTCTTAAATACGGGAGTAAACACCAACATCTGTATTGATCTGAGAGGAGAACAGCAGTGAAATGGGACACCAGGTGACCCCAAAGTGGCTCTGAAATCCTCCCTCCTCCTGCACTGCCTGAGGACTTTCTGAGCCAGATCTATCAAATCTCTGATGCCAACAGGCCTCTCCTCTAGAAAATTAAATACCTTTTTCTTTTTACTTAATTGCTTCACTGCACATAAAACTGCTCCTTCTCCAGGTCATTTTTGGACTGGGTTAACTGAGTGCTGGGTCACTACAGCTCCTGTGACAGACAAGTTCAGGTATCTAGACACAAACTGCATCTTTTCTTGAGTGGGAACTAATCCATAACTATATTCATCTCCTTTAAGCCTTCTCACAGTTCTACTGTGGCATCAACCTCTCTTCCAGGGGAAAATCTGGATTTAATGTAGTGTACTTGAGGTGTATGTACCACATCCTGCAGCACAAATTGCTTGTGGAGATGTTTTGCAGACTTCTGAGAAACCCACAAGTATTTAATTAACAAGTTTCTAAGGCATTTAGAGTGGAATTAAAAACGCCATGCTGAAATTTTAGACTTCACTGTAAAGTGTACTTTGCATCACTCCTGTACAAGTCACATAAAATAAGGGTCTGCCTTTACATTTACAGATGGAAGAGCAGCCTCATCCCCCCACGTGTGTCTGGTTTATCCCCCTCACCTGAAGGTTTGGCCACACACCATTCATTTTATACCCACTGAAAACACAGAAATTAATCCAGCAGGAGGAGATAAGGAATCCTCTGCAGCAGAGGAATGTCCTGACCTACAAACACACAGTGACCATCACCCTCCTTGCTGCTCACAAACCAGCCCAGATCTGAGCTTTGCAGCCACACCTGAGAGCACAGCCTGCTAAAAATTCAGCTGTTGTCTGAGACTTGTGCCATCCTGCATTTCTGTGAGGTGCTACAGCTCCTAAACGAGTTTAGCACATTTCTGGCTGGAAGTAGTTTTATATTAATTGAAATTTTCAACAGCCATTAGCATTGCAGCTCATAGGTCAAGCATGAAGCAGAAAGCAGAGGACAGCAGCAGGTGGGGAGGGTGATGGGGATGGGGCTGTGGCAGCCAGGCACAAAGGGAAAGGAAGAGAAAAGAAAAAAGAAAGGGAAGAAAAGAAAAAACAGAAATGGGAAAGGGGGGAAGGGAAGGGAAGGGAAGGGAAGGGAAGGGAAGGAAGGGAAGGGAAGGAAGGGAAGGGAAGGGAAGGGAAGTGAAGGAAAAGGAAAAGGAAAGGAAAGGAAAGGAAAGGAAAGGAAAGGAAAGGAAAGGAAAGGAAAGGAAAGGAAAGGAAAAGAAAGAAAGGAAAGGAAAGGAAAGGAAAGGAAAGGAAAGGAAAGGAAAGGAAAGGAAAGGAAAGGAAAGGAAAGGAAAGGAAAGGAAAGGAAAGGAAAGGAAAGGAAAGGAAAGGAAAGGAAAGGAAAGGAAAGGAAAGGAAAATAAAGCAGGTTGCAGTTTGTGTTCAGATGTGACTGCCAGTGACAGTCTCTGCCAACACAGGCCATGCAAATTTTCCAAAATTTCAACACGAATTTGCAAAGATGCCTGCTTCTTCTGTACACTCATCCTGCCTTTTTCATAACACATAATCATGGGGAAATCGTGAGCCTTCTCCTGTTAACACAAACAAACACGAGTTACAGTAAAGCAGCAGCTCCTTGGAGCTGCCCTGTCTCACCTTGAAGGGCTCTCCTGGAAGCCAGCACATGCCACAGCCAGCCCGAGCCTTTCCAGCTCCTGCTGGGAGCTCATCCCTGGCACACACAGAGCCAGGAGGGCTCTGCTGACTGGGAAATGTGGGCAGGGATGTGCCAGGCAGAGCCCTGGCAGGTCTGGGGCTGATGAGATTGTTCAGTCAGCAGAAAGCTTGGGGAGAAGAGCACAAAACACACTCCAAAGGCACAGCCAAGGGCTCCTCCACGGGAGGAACCCAGCGCTCTCAGGTACTAAAGGAGGGGGGAAATTTCCACACCCAGCCCCTGATGGGCTCCATTCCAGGCACAGGAACCATCCCAGTGCCAGGAAAACCATCTGACAAGGGCAGAAACCACTGCAGGGCACTGGGGGCTCCACTTGCTGCTGGTGATTCTCTCAGTGAGGGTTTGTGTTTGCTGGAGAGCTCCCTGTGCTGGTAACGAGGTGACAACAGGAACAGGGGGGAAAAAGGGATTTAATTGCAAATGAATCACCTCCGTAAACAGCAGAAAACAGCTATTATTCCCACTCGATCCATTAGGGATCATCTTTTCCTGCTGCAGCACAGGCAGGTGAGCTCACTCACGATGTGCTGCACTGGCAATACCCCAGTCAGGCATCAAAAAATCCTAAACCTGAGCTTCATCTGTGCCAGGCAAAATGCACACTCACAGAGCTTCTCTGCCTCAGGGATTTGGGAGAAGCTGCTCTGCCTCAGGGACTCAGGAGATGCTCAGTTTACTCCCAACACCCCGAGTGAAAAACCCTGCCAGGTTTCACACACAGAACCTTAAACCCCAAGAAAAACTGACCCCAAAACTGCAGCAAACCTCCTGTCTCAGCTTCCCCCTGCATCTCAGCACAATGGCAGTGAAAGTCACTGGGACACTGCGTGTTCCTAATTTAAATTGCAGCCAGTGACTCGTGACCACAGAGTTTCACAGCAAGCAGGCTCTGTGCTCTCTGCCTGCCTCTGATTTTCCTTTTTCTGTGTAATAACACAGATTAGCTCTTGCAGCTTCCTGGAGGATCTCCCCACGCTTGCTTCTCCTGATAAGTCAAGGCCATTAAGCTTCCAACATTTGCTACATTGCCAGAGATACAAGGGATTACTTAGAGAAAAGAAAAAATCAAGTGAAATGTAGTGATTTCACACAGACTCGGCATGGAAGCACTTCAGGGTACAAGTGAAACAGCATCCACTTCACTCTGAAATCCCGATGTGTCCATCTGGAGAGGGAGCAGCATCTCTCAGTTTGGGAATCTTGGTCTGATTCTATAGGAGGATCCAGTGGGACTTTCAGTCTGCCAAGGGAGTGCCACCTTTATGGCAATAATTGATTTATGGCAATAATTGATTTATGGCAATAATCGTAGGATTTGGCCCAGTTTGTGCATTAGGAACCTGAGTCCAGAGCAAACAGGATGGCATTGGAGATACATTGATAATTCATCCTGATTCTGCATTTCCTACTTTCCTGGTTTTCACCTGGAATCTACAACAATTTCCTTTTTCTATCAGGAACTTCACAGCTCAATAAACCCCCCCAGTAATTCAAGAGTCAGCAGCCCAGCCCACCCAGGGGAGACACTCTTGTTTCACCTGCATTTTTTAGGACCTGTTACAATCCCAGCAGAGACTCATGAAGGAGATGGGACAAATCTTTGTCAGGATCTCCAGGCAGGAAAAAAGCTCAGAATCATTCCAGGAGTGCCTGGGACATCCTCCTAAGCAGCAAAATGCTGCAATTTATCTGGTCATCATTTTGTTCTTATAGCTTCTGCTAATGGAAATGTTTCTTGGCAAAGCTTTCAGGGAAATCAAGTTGTTGATAAGGTGAGGATTATTTCTGAGCACAGCAGCAATTTTCTGCACTTGCTCTAGTAGTTTTACCATTGTAAGGGAAAAGCATCGCTCAAAACACTCCAAACCCCCACGATTTTTTAGCAGCAACAGTTGCTTTTCTCCATTTTCTCTCTTTTTTTTTTTTGCCAAGGCACTAAATCAAAACATCCATCAAGCAGGCTTGAAGACAGCTGGCTGACAATATATTGAATATATCTACTGTAGCTGTGAAAGGAAGGGAAGAGACTCTGTAATTCTGCTTCTCTCTCCTCGGGATCCACATTCATCATCCCTTCCAGCACTGGCAGGATGCAGAGGAGCAGCTGTCAGTGCCTGCAGCACCTTCAGGTGATCACAGGAGATGTTTCATCAGGCAGATCACAAGCCCAGGGTGTATTTTAAGGCACAGTTGATCTTTAGAGGTACAATTTGACTCCAGCGAGGTGGCTGAGCAGAGAACAATGAGAGAGCAACACAGGCAGCAAAACACGCTGTTCAAGCAGCCTAAAAGCCTTGGGAAAAATATGATTGCCTGGAATAATATGATTGCTTGGAAAAATATGATTTACCTGTTTACCCAGTACCCAGGGAGAAATGTTTTGAAGGAAATTGAGCAAAGCTAAACCTATTCCCTCAGCTTCTGGGGGCTTGGTGAAGTATCTCTCAAATCTCCCAAGGCCACACAAAAAGGTTTAGGAACAACCCAAAGGAAGTGCCCACTAACTAGAGAGCAATTTAGGTCCCTGCTTTTCCTTTCTCTTCACTTTTGGTTTTTGCTTTCCATGCCAACAGCAAAAATCCCTCAACCTAAACCCCACCAGCAAATATGAAAACTTTGTTTCAAAAGCTGGAGCTGCTGCTGCTTCCCCACAATGTGGCTTTCTGAACACTGAGCACGAACCCATTGTTATCTTCCCCAAATTTTGGAAAAAACTCAATTCTGCCTTGCTGGAAATGAAAGTAAATAAAATCAAATTAGAAGTGAAGCAAGCAAATATCAGGAGTGGAAAGTTCTGCCTGAACAATTAAAATCTGCTGAAGTTATGTCAAACTGCAAGGGGAAGCTTCGTGCTGAATGTTAAGCCAGGATTTCATTGCCCATTCTGTCCATAACACCAAGTTCTTCAGAACAAGGGTGGTTTTTGCTCCACCTGCAGAAGTGTTGCTCTAATCAATGATTTGCACAGTGGGAGAAGTGCTTTCCATGCCACATGAATAAAAACTGCATTACAGACTTAATCCAGAGCTTCTACAGCATCACAGGCATTGCCCTGCCTTTTTCTTAAAAAAAAAATTACAGGAGAAATTGTCAATGCTGTTGGTCAAATTGTTTTTATCTCATTTCTGTCACATTGTGGATAAACTTTATTACCCTCTAATCATTATTTCACACAACTAATTATGTAAAGATTAACCAGAAAGTGGCTAAAACCACCTAAAAACACCACAGAGAGGAGTCAGTTATGCACAAAAAATGCACAATACACTTATTTCTCAAATATCTGACTGAATTTCTGCTCCTTCATGTTTCCCTGCAGCCCTGAGCCTGGAATATGCCCAGAGCACAGAAAAGACTCCTGGATTTACTCCTCACGGATCTGAGCATTTCAAAGAGCTCCAAAGAGCTCTCCTGACACAGGCCATGCATGGACACCCCACATTCCTTTTCCTTGCCCAACACAACTGGTTGGTCAAACATTTATGATGGAATTGAACTGCAGGAAGTCTGGGAGATGCTCTGAGATACTCCCTAAAAAATAACATTTCATGTTAAAGGAATTGCATGAACCTCTGGAGGGCCAGGTCAGAACATGGCAGATCCAGAAGGTGCAAAGGGAACTCACCAGGAATCTGGTTTTAAATGCAGAAAATTCCCCACAGCTGGGGCAGCTCCCTGGAACAAGGGCACAGCTCCAACCCTGCCGCAGCAGAGACACAAACCTGCCTCTCCTTTAGTCAGGGAACACCAGAAAAGAGCTAATTCTGCACCTACCAAGCTCTATTTTCTTCTATGTGGCAGAAAAGCCTCCCTCATGAGACCTTTTACCCTTCAAATACAGCAGGTGATGATTTGGCTCTCCTGACACTCCTCTCTCTGCAAAATTCCCAGAACTTGAAGCATCCTGGTTTTCCAGACAGGCAGGGAAGGAGCTCATGGCTACTGCCTAAAAAATAACATTTCATGTTAAAGGAATTGCATGAACCTCTGGAGGGCCAGGTCCCAACGTGGCAGATCCAGAAGATGCAAAGGGAACTCACCAGGAATCTGGTTTTAAATGCAGAAAACTCCCCACAGCTGGAGCAGCTTCCTGGAACGAGGGCACAGCTCCAACCCTGCTAGACTTTAGTCAGGGAATATTGGAAAAGAGCTAATTCTGCACCTACCAAGCTCTATTTGAGTCTACGTGGCAGAAAATCCTTCCTCATGAGACCTTGTCCCCCTCAAATACAGCAGGTGATGATTTGGATTTCTTGACACTCCTCTCTCTGCAAAACTCCCAGAGCTTGAAGCATCCTGGTTTTCCAGACAGGCAGAGAAGGAGCTCATGGCACCAAAATGCAAAAATGAAACCCACTCCTGCAATTACAGCACAAACCCTTGGAGCTTTCCCCTCCGCTCTCCTTTTCCTCCCTTTATTTAGCTGGAGTTATTTAGAGGACAGATCTCTGTTTAAGCAGCTGCTGCCACAACTAGTTGGCCCGAGCAGCTTTTTTTAATTAAATATTTGCTGCTGTGAGAGTTTTCTCTCCCCTCCCTGCTCTCCTTGTGGACAACATTTGTTCTTGCAAAGATAACAGGGATCAGCCTCCACCTTTGCCTGCGAGGCCTCCTGCACTCCCAGCCCCTGCAATGGTGTGAAACCCTCACAAAAATTAATTTTTATGATAGGCATCGTGACATTTTCCTATCAAGGACAACCATCAACAATAAGGAAAAGAAATAAAGCTTGCTGGGATTTAATAATGATTATTAAATTGTGTCATTTACATAATTAGACCTGAGTAATAACTATGGCATATCTCTTTTATGGCACAGTAAATTGGCAGAGCACTTCATAAAGGGATTTTTGGGATTTTTTTTCCCTTCTCTCCCCCCATTAACAGAGGAGGAGATCAGGTAAATGATATCACAGCCCATACTAAGCAGGTTTACACAGAGGCAGCAAATGGAGGTGAGTATCATGACGTGAATGAGAGAATTCTTGAGAAATACGGATTTCAAACAGGTTTCTTAGGCATTTGTTGCACTCAGAATTTCTTCTGTGTCAGCAGCCAGGTCCAGCAATGCCTCTGGGACGCTTTATGGTATTTCCCAACCAGGATCATTGGGTTTATTCCACCATTGGTGTGCACAGAATTATTCCTCATGTTCCTCCCAGCAGGTAACCCTGGGAACAGCATTAAAGGCAACTGGGTTGACCCAATGCCAGTAAAGGCTTGACTTGCTTGGGGAAAACTCCAACTGATGTTTCATAAAGCAGATGTGTCCTGACTCATTTTTACCTGGTCCAGGTGTGACTGAGATTCTCACTGATTTCCATACTGGCAGCAGCAGAGCCAAGTTAGTGTGAATAAAAAACCAAACACAACCCTTCATCAGAGCCAGTTTGACACTGGGGGCAGAAAAGGGAAACAAAAAATGCAATGCTTTTTGAGCAGAGCTGTTTCAACAGCTGGTACAGACACTCAGGGTCCCACTCCATGCAGGAATGAGGAAGCAGCAAGGGATGAGCTCCCTGTGAGGGTGGGGAGGCCCTGGCACAGGGTGCCCTGAGAAGCTGTGGATCCCTGGAAGTGTCCCAGGCCAGGCTGGACGGGGCTTGGAGCACCCTGGGATAATGGAAGGTTCATCCCATAGGTGGATGAGCTTTTACGTCCCCTCCAACCCAAAACCACTCCATGATTCCATGAGGCTGGAGGGATAAAAGTGCTGCAGAGCAGCAGCACAGAGAGCACAGGAGCTGGAGTGTGAAATGGAGATGGAGAGAGGGAGGTTTAGGAGAAAGGAGGCAGCAAGAGGAGCCCATGAGGAAATGACAGCAGGCACCAAACGAGGCTGGTGCAGCTCCACCAGGCTGGGGTGCAAATGGAACCCTGCAGCAGCTGCTGTTCCGTGTCCATGAGCAAGGGAACAGATCCTGGGAGAGGCATGGTGCTGGCAAAATCTGGGAATGCAGCAGAGCAGGGATCAGTGCTGTGCAGAGAGAGGCAGCACAGGAACCTGGGAGAATTTGTGAGGCTGGAGCAGGAGCTCACTGGGGAAGAAATGAAAGAGAGCCCAGGACTCAAAGCCCTGAGCAGGGAGCTGGGGACCCTGCGATGGCAGTGCCAGTCTGGGGGGATCAGAGAGCAAAGCAGCAAAATCTGCATTTGAGAGTATTTCAAACCTGCCTGGAGCCACAGCGGGAATTTATTTCAAAGAGAAATATTAGCATCATATCACCAAGCCATTTTTAAAAATATATATAAATAAGATACATTACAGCAGACAAGACTGTACAAACTGTTCAGTACAGGGGCACAGGAGGACCCAGCCCTCACTTACTCTGATCTGCACCAGGCTGCATCCTCTGAGGAGAGCAGAGATGCTCCTGACTGACATCAGCTTCACTGGCAAAGAAGAAATAAAAACCTGCTCTTCTGTTTCCATGGGAAACCTGTCAAATTCCACTCATGCACCACAACACCTCACTGCCTTTCCAGGAACAGAAGCAACTGGTGAAGAAAAACAGGGCTGGGGTCACTCTCTGTTACTCATCTCAGGAAAATCTTTCTTGGGGGGATTTATTAATATGATTTATGTGTTTATAAACATCACAAAAGGACTGCAATTCTGTGTGCTTCCTGAGAAACAGAAAACTGCAGAATCCCAATCCTCAGCTTCCCTCAGATCCATCCACCACAAACCAAGGTCACTGGGATTCTCCTGGGCACCGGGCAGGTAAATCCCAGCTGAAAACACACACAGATCCTTCAAATCAGTGGAGGAATCAGAGAAGCCTGAGAGATGTTCCAAGATGCCTCTTACATTATGGAGCAGCCAGAAAATGAAAAAATAAAGAGTGAAATCCCCAGGTGGGCTTCCATCCCCAGGAGACCTCTCCAAAATCCAAGCACTGTCAGGCTGAACTCACCAAAGCAAAGACAAACAAGATTTCTCCTTTGGAGGTAACGCCTTTAGCAGCTCCTAATCCAGGTACACATGAAGTTTCTGTCTCCTAATTTTGTCTGCTTTTCTTTTGTAATAACAGCATTTCTAATTTTGCAACTCTGGCTCTATTAGAGTGAAAGCTGCTTTCATTCTCAACTCAGATAATGTTTAAAAGGGCTCACAAAACCTTGTTGGGCACAAGGGATGCCGCTTTAACACTCAAAGAAATCAGTGTTTTCAACAAATACTTTAAGCTTCTATAATCCAGGACAAGTTTGGGCATCCCAGAGCGTCTGGGAGCGGCTCTCACTCGCTGCAAAATCAGCTCCAGGGCTGCTGAGAGGAATCTGCAGGTGAGGAGGAACCATCCCAGGAGCTGGTTGTTGTCTCCACCACTTCTCCCTATCCAAAGGGACAATCCAGGACTCCAGAGAACGTCCAGACTGGTGCAAAGCCTGGCTCATCTGTTTTTAACCTGGTGGAGAAGCATTGGCAGGGGCTGCCCAGGGAGGTTTGGAGTCCCCATCCCTGAAGGTGTCACCTGGAGGTGGCACTCAGTGCTCTGGGCTGGGGACAGAGTGGGGATGGGGCACAGCTTGGACTCAGTGATCCTGGAGGGCTTTTCCGAGCTCAGAGATTCTGTGGCTGCTGTGTAGATGGGAATGGTGCTGCAGAACATGTCCCAGAGCAGGCTGAGCCTCACCCAGCACCTGCTGGTCACCCCTACACCCCAAAATACTCAGCTCAAACACACACCTGCACTCTGGGGCTGACCTGTGTCACTGAAAAGCTCCTGGGCAGCAATTCAACCATGAACAGTGAGAGGGTGGCTTTAATTTCACTGGGAACCTGGCACTACCTTTGCCCCAGGCTCTGCAGGGATCACTGAAGTGTCACCTGCAGGGAGGAACGACACCAACCTGACCCCAAAGCCACCCCAGCAGGTGACAGAGCCAGGATCCCACGGATCACCCACTCCAACAGGTCTGCCTGGGAATGTCTCACTAATCCTGAGCCACAAAAAGGCTACAAAGATCCGTCAGTCAGGCTGCTCCCCGCAGCCCTCGCAGCCTTGCTGGGAGGATTGTTATTGAGATCACCGGCGCTGCCAACGTGCTGGGGAAAATTAAACCCCAGCCGTGGAAACAATAGCTATTACAAAGTGTGTAATCAGCAGGAGATGGGATGAATGGTTGTAATTCCAAGGCGTAGAAAGGGTTTTTAAAACGCCTTCAGTCTCATCCATACTTCTTTAATATTTCGCTGCGTTTTATAGCCAGGCCGTAATTTGAGCGAAGTACAAACTTGTGGAGTATAATGTCAAGCTATGTGGTAGAGTCAAGTAAACATTTGTAGTAATTATATGCCCAGGAGATTTCATCACCTCTCAGAATTAACAAGCAGCTCAGTAAATTACATATCACTCCATCTGCAATCGCTGCATCCCCAGCGAAGAGCGCGGCTCCGTCTCCAGCAACCCTGACACGACGTGTCAGAGCACGGTGCAAACCTGTCAGCCTGTTATTGTGCACTCACATCAGCCACCACCTCACCACACAAAGCTCCTGTTCAAAGCTTTGGAGGACAATTTTCTCCCCAGAGAAAACACAGTAAAAAGAGGGAGTTTGCTCACACCTTGCGATTCGCGCTAGAATTCGTTCCCGCTTTGCAACGTTCAAAGGGATGAGCTCGATGTGGTGGTGATCCCTGATTCCAAATGGGTGTCTGGAAGCACAGAAGTGCTCCAGGGCTCAGGAGAGGCAGGCTGCCTGTGGAGCAGCGTGCCCAGCCAGCAGCAGCCAGGTTCCTGCTGCACACATATGTTCCGAAAGCGCTGGCTCCGCACAAAGCTCATTAAGCGCCCTGACAATCATCCTCATCCAGCAGAAGCCAAAAAAGCTGCTGTCTCTCCTGTTGCAAACTCAAGCAATGAGAATGGCTCTGAAGATTTCCAAGAGAGAGAGAAAATGCAGATTGCTTTTAAATATCTCTTTCTGGGCCACCCCAGCCATGCCAGGGTTACCAGGCACGGCGATTACAAACAAGCGCCTCGATTGGGAATTTGAGCACAGCAATAAATTGCCCGAGCAGCTGCTGCTCTCTGGCTCAGGGATGAGTGCCCTTTAGCGTTTGCTAAAGTGATTTCCTACAAAATCCCTGCCATTTGTCAGGCCACTACCTGGAAAGCAAAATACACTTACAGGAGTCGTGGATTCATCACCGGATAATTCTGTTTTTGAACAGCACAAAACAAAAAGGAGACAATGCTCAGCCATCAGCTTCTGTCACATCTTACATCAATTTTAACACAGTGGTTACTGCCTTCCACAGAGAATCACTGAAGGGTTTGGGTTGGGAGGGACCTTAAAGATCATCCAGTTCCTCCCCCTGTCATGGGCAGGGACACATTCCACTGTCCCAGGGTGCTCCAAGTGCCGTCCAACCTGGCCCTGGACACTGCCAGGGATCCAGGGGCAGCCACAGCTTCTCTGGGCAGCCTCTTCCAGGGTCTCCCCAAGAATAATTCTTCCTAATATTCCATCTAAACCTACTCTCTTTCAGTCTGAAGTCATTCCCTATGTCCTGTCCCTGCAGGGCCTTGCAAAGGTCCCTCCCCAGCTCCCTTGGAACCCATTCAGGCACTGAAAGGCACAATTAGGTTATCCCAAAGCCTTCTCTTCTCCAGGTGATCAATCCCAATTCTCTCAGCCTTTCCTCACAACAGAGATGCTCCGTCCCTCATGTTCAACACACCTGAACCTCACAGCCTTGGGGCTCCATGTGGGAGATGCTGCTCCACTCCAACCCTCCCAGGGATGAACCGAGCCCAGCCTTGGCTTTGCACCCTCTGACCCCTAAAGGGACAGGAGCTAAAAGATGGGGACACAGCCAGGAGTGTGAACAAGCTGTAAAAACAGAGCGAGCTCCTTTCTGACACAGGAATTTATCTGTTCATTTATTTAATTTCCCTGGCAGATTTAATCCAGCTTCTAATCCTCCTGGTTGCAGGAGTGATGTGCTGGAGCTGCATCTCTGAGCAGAGGCAACGCCATCACTCGAGCATTGTTTTCTTTCCCTAAATGACTAATTTATATTGTGCATTCTCTAATACCACAGCCATCTGCCAAAAGGTGTTCAAACCATCCACACTGCAACAGACTCGATTAATATGTATTAAATATCACATTACAGTTGACATGAGCCATTTCTGTACATGCATATGAAAAATACGACTATTATGTTTAAAACTTTCAACTAATCATGCTTCGCTGGTTTTCTCCCTCTGAGTTTATAATTTAAATCTTTAAATGTTTCATAGCAGCCTCATCAAGCCAAGATTTCTGATGGCTGTGGAGCTGAGACAACCCATTAGAGCAACAACAAGAAAAGGAAAAAAAGAAAACAAATAGGAACCTGGTTTTGGAAGGGAAAAATCATTTATAGATGGCAATAAAGTAATAATAATTAAGAAATAATGTGCATCTGCTTTGTTCATTGTTTCCTGTGATGCTGGTCATGGTGCAGGGGTGGGGTGTGACATAAATCTGTCCAAAAGGACACTGATGGCCAGCAGCCAGAGCAGCTGTGACAGATGACAAGCCCAGAACAGACAACCAGAGGTGACTTTGTACCAGCCAGCCCAGGACCAGCCCTGCTAAAAGCTGCCTCAACATCAGAGCCCATCAGCTCCCCAGTCCAGCTCTGCAGAGCACAGGGAACATTCCCTAATTTCTATTTCTCTCACAATTCCAGGGATTTCACTCAGCACAGCTCATTTAAAACCTTGGGACTCAGCAGCCTGAGAGCTCTGAGCAGCTGAAGCCCCAAGCAGGGGCACAAAGTCCCCAATCCCTGCAGGACTCTGGCTCCTCCAGGCATCTGACAGGATGGAGCCCAATATTTCCAAGGATTTGGATGCTCTGCTCACTTTAATACCAGCACCAATCTGTGAGCCCAGTCTCAGGGGGTAATTTGAAAATCCCAGAGTGGGTTTTGGGTTCTCTTTTCGTGGTTTGTGTATTCCCCCTCAAGAATTTAAGAGGCAGATCCTCCTGTGGAAGCGTTTATTGAACTTGCCGAGCTTTTTCCCACCTGAGCTACCTTTAGTGAATGTTAATTGCTGTCATTACACGGTTTATTGTCTGTCAAACACTTACCTCCATTACCATACATCCCCCAAACAAAAAAAAAATAACAAATTAAAACGGGTCAGGAGAGAAAACAGGGAACACAAAGCTGGATGCCATTTCATAAAGAATTTTTTCCAGAGAGTCAGATCCCTTCCCCCTTTGCCACAGTCCCCATTTCCAAATTATTTCAACCACCTTTTCCTATAAATGTCTTCGAGAACAACTCTCCAAGAAGGAGTGCAGTGCTTTTAACCATGAAGTGGACAAAAACCTCTGGATTCTCTCCTGAGCCCAAATTTTTATCCCAGACCTTCTTCCAGAGCCACTGAATAAAGCACCAACTATTGGAATCCGAAGTACTGCCCATAAATTATTGAATTTAGAGTTGAAAGGTGAACTGGGAAAGGGGATGAGGACAACAGCAACAGGGTTTTTTTAAGGATTTGGAAAACCTTTGATTTTTCAAGACTGAAATATATTAATTGCTATGAATTTATGAGGTTAAAATTATCTGGAAAAGTCATGCATGGATAAATCCAGAATAATAAGATTAAGAGGCTTCCTTCTTTATTCCTTACTCCAAGATAATCTTGTGTAGTTTATGCTCTGTTTCCTTTGGTGATCTGGTGCCTATTAAATTTTCCAAAGTGCTTCATTGCCCTTAGAAAAAATCCAGTCCAGTGAGGAATCCTAACACCTGCATTCGGGTTTTATGAATAAAATCCATAACAAAATTCCAATCCTCCAGGTTTTTTGCAGTGTTAGTTGAAGCAATTCACAGAACTGAAATCCTGCAAGAAAACTAATTTAAAATGGACATGTGCTGAAGAACCTTTGGAGAAATAGCTGAAATAATTAAGAGTGTTGTAAACTCATCTTTCAACTATTCTGTTCTTACACCTGAAGGAGAAACTTCATGCAGGCTTGCTTTTCTTTCCTTTAGGATTTCAAGTGTCACAGCTCATCCTGACAAAAATAACTGGAAAATATTCCATCCACTGCCATGGATCAGCACTGCAGGCACCTGAGGTTGCCCCAGCAGAGCTGGAGCACAGCCCAGGCACCCCAAAATCTCCTGGGATCACGGCCAAGGACAGGCTCTGCTGCTGCCCTGTCACCTGAACCAGCAATAGAAAAGCAGCATCCTCTGAATAGCCCAAAAATTCCCCTAAAAAACCCCCGAACAAACAACAAAAACCAAAACAAACAAAAAACTCCAACCCTCCCAAAAACCCAACAAAAAACCCAAGAAAAAAAGAACTTAAAAAACCTCCACAAAAAAAGCAACTCAAAACCAACTAAACAAAAAAAACCCACCAAAAGCAACCCCCCATTCATTTAAAATGTATTTCACTGCAGATATTGATGCTCTTTTCCCTGAAGGCTTGTAAAAATGGAGGTAACACCTAGGAAATACATTCTGACCTCTTCTGAACCACAAAATATCATAAAAATGGAGATAACTCCTAGGAAATGCATTTAGAACCTCGTCTGAACCACAAACCATCAGCTGATGGTGAAGTGGGTTTCAGATCCATGGTGTTAAGGATCAGACTTGAATTTCTGCCCAGCATCCCTCCAGTCAGACAGGTAATTCTGTGGTTCACTTTAATCTATCAGAATGATGGTTAAACATTAACAGTTCATTTCAATTATTAACACTTGATTATCTATTAATTGATTGGATTATTTTTTCATCAAGTGCTGGAGTTTCTCCTTAGGATTGGTGCTGTTCCAGCTCCTTCCTTCACCCTGAATTCACCAAAACACCCAGGAGTGAGAAATCACCATTTGTGTCTGAAATTTAGACTTTTGAAGAAGTTTTTTTGTGTTAAATGAAAATATCTTTCATTCCACCACTTGTTCAACCACTAATTTTTGGGGTTTTTTACTACTCACAGCCAAGCTCCTGTCCACCAGAGAACAGCAATCACCTCCCCTGCTCTGCTGCACTGCCTTTGCACAAACCTAAGTTTGCTTTCAAATTAAACTTTAAATTAAATCATTTTTGCAAAATATTTAATCACACAGAAAGCAGAATGTGCTGTTTCTTCCAGGGGAGATCATGTGTCTGATAAAGAATTCTCTTTCACCGCCCTGTGAGGAACTTTGGACTTGAAAATGCCCAAACACGTAGGAAGCAACTTCCATGACAAGAATCTAATAACAGACCAACTTATCCAATATTCATAATTAATGGTTATGCTTAATAAATAAAATCAACTTTTACACCTTTTCCCCATTTTAAAAAACCCCTTTTCAACACTGATTTTCAAATTGCTGCTTATTTCCCTCAGCAGAACTAAGACCATGCCCTGAGGGAGTTACACAACTGATGGTTGCGGGATCTTGGGGTGAATGAAGTTCTGAGTGAGGGTAAAACACAAAGATTTCACACACATTTATGGAGATCCTGCTCCTGGTTTGGGGAAAGTGCCACGGAAATGCATTCAAGTGCCATTTTCTGGAAAATATTGGGCACTAAAGGACAATGGGCAGTCAATATTTGCACACACTTAGAAATAAATGGGATTGTTTGCAAGAGCATGGGGGGACAGGACAAGGGGGATGGATTCAAACTGAGAAAAAGCAGGGCTAGAGTGGATATTAGGAAAAAATTCTTTACTCAGAGGGTGGAGAGACCCTGAGGGTGCCCAGAGAAGCTGTGGTTGCCCCTGGATCCCTGGAAGTGCCCAAGGGCAAGGTTGGACATTGGGGCTTGGAGTGGTCTGGGACAGTGGAAGGTGTCCCTGCCATGGAAGGGCATGGAAACAGCTGATCCCAACCCAAATCCTTCTGTGATTCTATGAGCACATCATAGCACAAAGATGCTAAGTCTGAAGGGGAAAATTCAGGCTAGAAAGTTGCATGAAAGCTGATTTGGGATTATAAAGGGATTGGGTAACAATCCAGACACACAACGGGGCTCTGAAGGTGAAAGAGAGGATACAAACAGCTCCAAGAAAGAAAACACAAAGCCATCCCTCTGGCCTTGCCTGCTGTTTTATCATGGACATGACATCCCCCTCCCACCACACAAAACCCCCTGGCACACTCTGTGCCCAGGGACTGCCCAGTGCCTCTCTCCTCCCTCCTGACACAGCCATTCCTCAATATTCCACACATTTAACACACAATCCAGGGCTTGGAGCACCCTGGGACAGTGGAAAGTGTCTCTGCCATGGCAGGGGTGGCACTGGATGTTTAATGCCCCTTCCAACCCATGGATGGTTGTGTGACATGGAAACAAACAGGGGTGGACAAGTGGCCTGGCTTGAGGCAGGAGTGAGCCCAGAGCCAAAGCTCACACAGGATCAGGCACTGCTCAGGATGAATCCCAGATCCCATCCATCAGCACGGGCAGTGACTGCCCCAGCAGCTGCTGAGCCATGGAAGGAGCTGATGCCTTCAGATTTCAGCTTTTATATTTTTCAAATCCTTCACTGCATTAGTGCATAACTCTAAACTTCATATAAAGTGTTAACTTTATAACATATTAACTCCTGTCTTCCCACTTTGGTCAGACAAAACAATCCCTCTGGGCCTGTGATCCAAGGATACCCCACAGCCTCAGGCTCTGAGAAGTACAAACAAAAGTGAATTGGAGGGGAACAAACTGGGGGAATGGGACTTCATTACCTGAAGCTGTAATTGGAGAATTAACCCCTGATATGCAAATAGACCAAACTTGTATCTGTCTGAAAAACTCATGACCATTGTTCATCTTGGGTGTAGCCTCTGGGAGGCTTCTGACTGCCCAAGGTCTATCTACTGAAGGCCTTTAATAAATATCCACTTTCCTCTCTTTAAGAAATATCCTCTTAACTCAGTTCAGCCTCTGTTCTAGGCAGCCACTCCAAGGCATCAGACCTACAACTAAAGCCCAAGTGCCCTTCACAGTCAGGAACTAAAAGGCTACAAGTGGAGAGCAGGGAGGGGAGTTTCTGAGTTGCAGCACATCAAAGGCTTGGTGACATTGAAGTCATAAGAAATAATGAATATTTAACTCCCAGCTCGTATTAAAAAACCTATTAATGTTTTATTTTGTCATCCATAATGAAAGAATGAATTGGCCCAGTGGTTGTTTAATGATATCTGTGGTGCACGAGGAATATTGCTGGGTCAAAACCAAGAAAGGAGTGGGCAGCTGAGGGCCATGGGAGCCTGGGTTTGGGCTCTGGCAGCCCCAGGCACAAACCAGCATTTCTCTGCCCTCTGTGAAGAGTTTGGGAGGGCAGAACATGAGCTCAGGACAGGAAGATGCGGATCACAAATCTCAAATCTGACCCTGTCACTGCAGCCCTTCCCTTCCCCAAATCACTGCAGTGTCTTTAATTAAGGAGATGGACTTGGACAGGAGGCAGAAATTCAGATCCCAACTCTGACAGACTTTACATATGATATTACTGAACCTTTCTGTGTCATGATGCACTTCCTTCTGCCATCTTTTGGACACCTGCTGGTGTTCATACCATTCTCAGAATGGGACCCGTGTGCAATGAACGTAATCCCTGGAATTCCCATGGATACTACAGGATTCCACAGCCCTATTCTAATAGCAATGCATTTAATCATGGCTTTAAAGCACTGTTTAAGCCTCATTTTGAGGTGCACTTGTTCCAAATTTGCCAGAAAATCCAGGCTTTTAATTACAAACAAAAGGATGCTTGAATCAGCCTTGACTGGGACACGGAGGTTTAAGAGAATTGACAGCACCTGGGATCCTATAAAAATGACAAATTTAATTGTGCAAACCCCAAACAACATGAGTAAGTGCCCAGGGCATTCAGCAAGGTGAAATTAATGGAATTCTACTCTGGAATTCCTGAGCAGGGCACAGCATCTGCTCAGTGTGGGCACTCAGCTCCCACCCTCCCCAGGAGAGCTGAGTGACATCAGTGACAATCACTGCCACTCGGGTTCCACACACTCTGCTGCTTCCAGGGGTCTGGGAGAGGACACCCAGAGGAGCTCCAGCCACATCTCACACCTGGAGGGACTGACAGGAGTGACAAAGCTCATGGAATAAACAGCCAAGATAAAATCCAGGATTGTCCTGCCAGGAGCAGGCAGTGACAATGACACAACACGGAGCTCTCCCAGTGATTCCTCCTCCTGGAAGAGGCAGGAAAAAGTCACAGTGGCACCACTGACCCCCCTCTGAGTGCAGTGTCCCCATCCTGGCACCACTGATCCCCCTCTGAGTGCAGTGTCCCCATCCTGGCACCACTGATCCCCCTCTCAGTGCAGTGTCCCCTTCCTGTCACCACTGACACCCCTCTCAGTGCAGTGTCCCCTCCCTGGCACCACTGACCCCTCTCAGTGCAGTGTCCCCATCCTGGCACCACTGACACCCCTCTCAGTGCAGTGTCCCCTCCCTGGCACCATTCCTCTCCAATTCCTCACCCAGGGAGCTCAAACCCTCCCCATTCCTTTCTCCTTTTCCCCTCTCTCATTCCACCAGGACCCAGGCAACAAAGCCCTGGAGAAAGCAGAACTCCAGCAGTGTGGAAGCCAAGCCTTGGGACACACCTGAGTTTCAGAGAACACTCTTCCCAGTCGAGGTTTCAGCTCCCCTGCTGTCACTCACTCATTTATTATGTCCAGGCCCTCCCAGGGCAGATCTGCTTTGCATATCCTATTACTTATCAGAGCATTTATCCCCAGGACCCTCTGGAGAGCACATTAGCAAAGATTAGGGACTCATTTGACCAAAGGCTTCCCTGGAGAGCAGCAGTGCTCCAGCACAAGAGGCACGAGTGCTGCTGCAGCCCAAGTGGCAGGGATGAGCAGGGAAAAGGTTAAAGCTTCCTGCTCTGGGTTCTCTCCAGTTTAAACTGGCCACTAATCCCCAATAATTTAATTTATTTGCATTACTGGACTAGGGAGTCGATGTTTGCTTTAGCCTATTGCACAAAATAATTTGAAATGTTCCTTCTAAATCTGGTTCAATTTCATTTCTTAATGCTAAAGCACCTTTATTTCACGAGATACCAGGAGCCTAATTAATATTTCATGCTTACTACTTAGGCTCAGCCTCACAATAATCAATTCCTAAACCCAGCTTGCACAGGACTCTGCTTGGAGTATTTAATCTTTTGGTATCTGCAGTGCATCTCTGATTTGCTGTGAATTCACATCAAGCTGATTTGTTTCTGTTCTCATACCTGAACCCTTCTCGATAATTAAAAGACAAAAATCAGTGTACTGCTGTCTCTGCAGTTGGGGGTGTTTATTTCCTCTCCTCCTTCTCACGTTCTTCCTCTGCACTTTTTGCCCACAAGGCACAAAGCACTGAGTGGTTTCCAGACACAAAGTTCCTGAATTTAATCTAAATTAAGCCCCATGTCCAATTTGGTAACAAATCCCTGCAATGTAAGCATTCACACTTGGTAAATACTGCATGATTGTAATTACAAACCTCAAAATCACAACATGAAAGTGTTGATTAATGCTTCAAAGCAGATTTTCCAGCATTCTGTACATGGAATCCATCTGATTCATCCTATATGTGATTGCTCTGTTTGGCCTCAGGCTAAAAAGTTAAAATTTTCAAACTATTTCTTCCCACTAGAAATGTTTCTGCTGGGAAAATTGGCCACTTTCTTTTTTTCTTTCTTTCCCATTTACAGCTCTTTGAATCCAAGCCATACAGCCAATAAACACGTCTGGAGTTCATTATTTCCTGGGAACACCAAGGTGGTTTTTACCGTAACAGGCATCACCCCTGACTGGGAATTGTGACTTTGGGAAGTTGAGTTGCTAAACTTCAAAGGATTCTCTGTAGGAAGAATCAACAAACAGCCAATTTTATTTTCCTAATCCCTTTCCACCTGCAAGTGAGGAAGAAAATTCTGGTTGGAAATGCCCCATCTCTACTCCCAAACTCTCTGATAAAGCTGGCTAAACCAAAAATACATCCAGATTTATTTCCAAGCCTAAGACAGAATAAAATCACCTTTCTGGAGTGCAGGAGCATCCTTCCAACCTTCCCTTCTGGGAAAGAGCTGGATTTCCTTGCCCTCCTTTTCCAGGAATGAACTCTGAGTATCAGGCTGAGCTTTCCATGCTGCCAGAGCAAATCTGGGCAGCCTCAGCCCATCCAAAATGCTGCTCCTGAGAGGGGTTTGGGAACCTGCACTGCTGATAATTAAAATCTCCCCTGAGCTGCAGCATCCATGCTGAATTTCCTACCACAAGCTGCAGCATTTTAATATTAAACAGCCACAGGGGGGAAAGAAAGAGGGAGGAGGATGGGAGGGGAAGAAAAAAAAAAAAGAAAAAGGAGTGTTAAATTCTTAAGTTTCAGTGCCTGAAGGAGAACAATTCCAGTCTGAAAATATCTGTTTGGAAAGTTATGGACAGGACTCAGTGTCAGCTCACACAGATGAGCTGGATATCCCCAAATTCCTCACCCACCACTCATAAATTAGTTTTCTTTAGCCCAGCAACCAGCAGCTCTGCTGGCAAACTGGGGAGGGGAAAAAAAGATCCCCCCTAAGCAGAGCTTTTCCAGTCCATATTCCATGGATTCTGGGCAGGGTGTGCAGTGAGGGGGTGAGGAACCCATGGTTCATCAAATTTCATATTTTGCAGCTGCAAAAGCCTGTACAAGGAGAATTAAAGCTTGTTTTATGGAAGTAGGAGTGGAAAAAAATCCCAGTCACCTCAATGCTCATGGAAAATAAGGTGAATTCTATTAGAAAAGTCAAATCCATAAGCACTGAAATTCCTCCCTTGGTGGTGTTTGCCAGGCCTTCCACAGATAGATGAGAAAAATTCATTGATCTAATGCACAAAATGATCTCCATTAATATGAAAACCCAAACGTGCCAGGGTGGGGCATTCTGAAGTTTTATCCTCCTGAATCCTGTTATTCCTCTGGAGAAATGGCAGCAGAGGACTGAGCAGAAAGGCAAGCTGGAACACTGATTAAACCACATTTAAAGCACGGGAACATGCAAAACTGAGCATTTTCCAGCATCATTAAAACAAAACTTAATTACAGAACCCAGGTTTATCTGTGTCACCCAATGTCACAATACTTCAAGGCAGATGATGAGGGGGGAAAGGCAAAAATCCCCAACAACTGCATCCAGCAGCAGAGCAATATCTGCATTATTCATCATCAGTCGTGCAGTGACAGATCCAAAATAATTAGCATTATTCACATTAACTTATGCAATTCCCCTGCCTGAAGAGAAGCCATAAAGAAATGTAAAGTAATTATAAAGCAGAGATGCTCTGGATGGGCTGGGAAGTTCTGGTGGAGCAAAAGCTTGGAGGGAGGAGGAGGAACAAAACTTGGTAAGAACACGGAGTAATAAAATAATGCAGCTGTGAAAGGAGAAAAGTAAATGAATTGAAAATTCTGGTGTGCACCTCAATGAATTTTGGAAACCTGCAACTTTGCAGCAAAGGTGGGGGGGAGGAAATGAAGGGGAAAGAAAAAAGAAGTAAAAATGAGACAAAAAAGTAACACAAGGGAAGAAAAGAAAAAGAAACAAAAAATAAACAAGATATAAAAAAGGATATAGAAAATATTTTGTAAAAGTATATTTTATGTTCTTTTAGTCTGAGATTTTGTGACAAAAACCTAGGACAGAATCCTGTTAAGTGTGGAAGAGTCCTGGAATTGTTTGGGTTGGAAGGGATCTTAAAGCCCATCCAGTGCCACCCCAGCCATGGCAGGGACACCTTCCACTGTCCCAGGGTGCTCCAAGCCCCAGTGTCCAACCTGGCCTTGGGCACTGCCAGGGATCCAGGGGCAGCCACTGCTTCTCTGGGATTTCCATCCCAGTCCCTCCCCATCCTCACAGGGAATAATTTTTCCCCCAATATCCCATTAACCCTCTTCTCTTTCAGTCTGACACATTTCCTCCTGTCCTATCGCTACTTTTTCCTGTTGAAAGTCAGAAAATTTTACCTCTGCAAGGACCTCTGTCTGAAAAAATAATTGACATTTACTTACTGTCCACAGAGAGCCAAAGGCAGAATCACCACTAAGGGAACATCAAGAGATTCCAGCAGAGATTGACTCCCACCTCCAAAAGGAATTGCAAGAAACTCCAGCACAGTTTGGATAAATCTTCAGGATCTGGAGGGCACTGCCTCGATGTGCAGCTGCCCCCATTTATTACAAAGACAGAAAGAAGCTGTTTTCCCTCAGAAGGAGCCAAAAAGAAGAAAAAAAAAAAAAAGCTGCCAGGCAAAACCTGGCACAACCCAGAGCAGCCAAAGCTGGAGCTCATTAACCGGGAGCACCTGCACAGCCCTGGGGACTCCTCGTGCCAGCTGGGAATGGTCAAAGCTCCACATGGCTGTGGTGGGACACTAAAACTCCAAGCAGTGCTGAAGAGAAGCTGATTTTCAGCACAGGAAGTCAGAGTTTTCTGAAAGGTCCCCACACAGCACCTGAATCTGAGGTTTTCAAAGCTTGAATGTATCAGAAACACACCTGGCAAAGCAAATCCGGTCAACAAACCACTGGCAAAAAAATCTAACTCCTCTCTGACCCAGAAGGCAGAAAAGGTAAAAGGAATTGTTCCAATAAAGGTTATTTTAGATGTGTTTTAAGAAGCAGAAAGCAGCAGGCACTTGAGAATAAACTCAGATGTCTCAGCTCTGCCCATCAGCTCTGAGGGGACATCGAGCACAGCTGAGGGATTGAGAAAGCAGCGCTTGTTGAGAAATAAAAGAAAAAATAAAGAAGAAAACCCCATAACAGCAACAACAAAACCCAAAAACATCTGGGTACATACAGAAATCCTGTATTTATAGACAAAAATCCTGATCTTACACTGAGCTGTGCAACAACCAAGGCTCTGAGCTACACAACTGCAAAGAGACCAAGAGAAGGTGGAGAGACAAAGACACAAAACACCAACTCAGTCACAAACATCTCCCCAAAGTGCTCTGCTCCCAAACCCTGCCCTGCACTCCATGAACCAGACAATATCCCACAGGGTGACACCAGGGACCAACCAGCCACGAGACCCCCAAAGCAGCTCAGAAATCCCAGACCTTCCTCTGTGCTCCTCCTCCTCCTCCTCACTGCTCAGGATGGCTCTGGGACCTCTCTTTTCCCCTCATGCTCCTCCTGGGTTGATGCCACCTCCTTTCCTCCAGCCTGTGCCCCCCGGAGCAGCTTCCCCAAGGAATCCTGGCTTTTCCAGGGAATTTAACCTGAAATGCTCTGCGGATGCACCGAGTGGCCATTTAAGCAGTGACTCATCTTCTCTGGGAGCCTTTTAAGGAGCTGGGCTGGCACATTTTCAAGGCGAGTTTCTTAATCCCGAGTTTTGCAATTTGCAGGGTGACACATCCCGGAGCTGGGAATGTGGATCAGATGGCAGCAAACCACATTTATCAGAATCACATTTATTTAGCACCAGATTTTCCTCTGTGTGGCACTTGCAAAGGGTGATCCTAAAATATCTTGAGTTTGTCCTTCTGCCCTGTTTCAATTAACTCCTCTTTTAAAGGGAGTCAGCTGAACTTGGCCAAGAAAGACTTAAATTCTATTTTCTGTTACAGCTGAGCAGATGATATTTGAAATATTTTTAAATTAATTCCTAAACTCAGCTTATTTCTGTCTCTGACTCTCAGAGCTATCTGAAACTTTTCCAAAGATCTCCTGTTTTGTTTGTTTTGGGTTATTTTGGTTTTTGGGTTTTGTTTTTTTTTGCAATTTCCAGCATCCTATCCCCTACAACTGCCTTCCCTTTCTGGGGGGGTTCTGTTAAGATCAGCCAATCAATAAATTTTATACAACCAAATTACTGAAAGTACCATGAAACTCTGAGCAATTAGTGTGTAAATAATTAACACTCAAGCAAGATCACTTCCAACAAGTCCATCCTAGGCTATGATTGCCTCTCACACAATTTCTCTCAGATCATCATGAAATATTTCTACATCTTCATTTTTCCACCTTGAATCTGCAAATTACAGAGAGGACCAGGTTCCTTGCAGGAGGATCTCAGCATTCATCAAAAGATATTCATTATATAAAATAAATATAAAAAATATAAAAAATGGCACCTTTCTAATCAATTCCATTTCCAAACAGTGAATTATTTTGATTATTCTGAATTCTCCAGCAGAAGTCAGGGTGCACCTGCCTTTGCTACGTCACTGAGCTGCTGCTTCTCTGCAACATCCTGGTGAGAGAAAAGCTTGGGAGTATTTTATCCATCTTTTCAATGGATTGCAGATGGGTGAAAGTGGGAGACTTGGAGACAAAAAACCCAAAGAAATCTGATGATTCATCCAAACCCAAGGGAAGAGGAAGGAAAGAGATTTGGTCTCATGTCTTGCTGTAAAACAAATAAATAACATCCAGTGCATCCAGGTCAATAATTTGGGCAACTCAGCAGGGAATTGGAAAACCTCCTACGTAGAAACAGTCACAAATTAACAATCCTTAATCACTAATTAAACTAATTCCTTATGTTACACTTCCCTCTCAATGAAATGAGGTCTGATGGAAGTCTGGAGGGATTAATATCTAAATAATATTCCTAAATGTACACCCAGTACTGGAGCAGGGATGAACACCAGAGTCCCTAAGGATCAGCGTGCTTGGATGTCAGAGCTCCTACCTGAGCATGTGGAACACAATATTTATTCTTTCTACATATAAATGTACATCTGTGAGCTGTAAAGGACACTTAACTTGCAGCAAGGCAAAGAATCAATTATATTCATTAGATATTTTAAGACTGAAAATCTCTGTTCTTTGCAGTTCTAGCAACACACTCCCTGACCCTTTCATACACACAAAAAAACCAAAACCAATTCCTTTAATATACTGATCCTTTTCTTGATGCATTTCTCCCCAAAACGGTGGCACAACATTCCTTTGCTGCCTTGTGGCACAATCATCCTCCCACCAGCAGCATCCAGACCTTGGCTATTGACTCCTCTGGGATCCAGAGGGGCATTTTCCCTCAGACTCAGCTCTGAATTCCAGCTCACTTCTTCTGCAAATGTGAGAATGACTTTGAACAGAACCAGTGCAATGAGAAACCCAAGTTCAGGTTAATCCTAACACCAGGCAACCTCCTCTCATTGATCTTTTATGCTTCTTGCAAGGAGGGAAAATAAAGTTTCAGGGCTGGACATTGGCAGCAACCCTCAAGGAGCCCAAAGGGTACAACTCGTGATGGGAACTTCAGAAAATCTGTCAAAAGCATTATCAGCCCTGAGGGAGACAAACATTTGTGTGCCAGGCCCTTGGCTGAAGAAATCCTTTAATGAGTGGCATCAAGAGCTGCTCCTCATTGCAAAGCAGGTGACAAGCAGAAAGTTTTGCCAGTGCTTTCTGATTGTGGCTGTTCTGGTGCTCCACGAGTGCCTTGGCAAGGCTAAAATACAGAAGGATTTGGTAAAGCCACTCCTTCCCAAAATGCTCGGTTTAAAAGTAAAAATACATGGTGAAATTATCATTTATTCAGTGCCAGGCTGGGATTTCAGAGTTTTACTGAAAAATGTTCAACCACCCAAACTCTGCCCCAGCAGCTCCCAGCTCTGGGGACTGAGCCATCCTCACCCACCAGCCCTGGGACAGCAGCACACCAGAGGTGTTGGGGGATCCCAAAACCACCCCTTTCCCAGAAACAAAAACTGCACATCTTGATTGGGGGGTAAAGGTTGTAATGGTGAAATGGAATGGATTCATGAGAGCTGCTTTTTTTTTCCCTTGGTAAAGGGAAAAAAATAAGAAATGCTCTTTTCTGGGACAGCCTGCTGAGGAAATGAAGCTCTTTACATTTGTGCAGCCTGCCCTTTCTATCCAAACCCCTCCACCACTGGCAAGCAGGGGAGCTGCAAAAGAAAGAAACCCCAACCAGTGCTTCCAGTGAGAAAAAAACCTGTTTGAGAGCAGCTGACTGGCAAACCTCAGCCCATTTGCTGGCAGCTCAGGCAGGCTGTGCAGAACACGGGCTGGGACTAACCCAGAATTGTCTCCTGCCTTTTGGGGAGGGCAGAACAGGCACGAGCTCTGCCCCGTGCAGGGATTGAGGATGTCAGGCAGCAGCAAACCAAGCCAGCCTTTTAAATTCACAGGTTTTCAATGTCTTGTTTTGTCAGAAAGGCTCGATTTTTAATTACCTGGAGAGAATTGCTTTCCCTGTTATTTTGTGCTCTAGGGTTGTTATTAACTTTTTAACATAAATCTGCATTGTAGAACTGTAAACCAGAGTTGGTTCATGAAAACAACCGCCCTGTAGGGACACAGCAGCCCAACAGATGATCAAAAAGCCTTTCTTGCATCGTTAATCTGCAGGATTTCATGAAAGAATTAAGAAAAATAAGCGTTTCTCATGAAGCATCCTTGAAAACATCAATCCCTTGCCCAGAACCACTGCACAGCAACAAAGAGTCCCTCAAACCCAAAATGAAATCATTAAGCAGCAAGAACTCAGTGCAGAGCTCTCCTTGCCCAGTGGAGGAGGTTTCACAGCCCTCCTGTCCCGTTCATTAATTCCCAAATGAGGGATGATGAGTGCAGACACTGTCCCTTTGTCTCCTGGCTGGGTCCCTCGTTAGTGTCCCCTCTCCCAGAGACACAACTTGGGGTGTGACGACAGAGACCTCGTGGGCAGCTCCGGCCAACGCAAACTGACCAGCAGAAAAAATTGGGGTTTTTCTGGCAGAAAGAATCCTGGTTGTTCTGGCAAAAGGAATCGTGGGTATTCCAGCAAAAAGAATCCTGGTTATTCCTCAGCAGCCTCTCCCCAGGGAAAATCCATCCCAGCCCCTCTCCCACAGCCAGCAGAGCTCCAGCCCTCAGCCCACGCAGGGATCCACCAAGGATTCCTCTCAGAATCATCTGTCAGGTGTCTGCAGCAGATTACAGGGAAATAAACCTTTGGAAAAGCTGCCTGTTAAATCCAGGAGAGTGATAACAGCACCCAGGTCCTGGAATTTAATGGGGTAACAGCACTGAGGGCTGACTCTTCCTAAATGTATCTATGGAAATAATTCCCTTGTAATGAACTCGTGCAGCAACTGGCTTTGCCCTTCCTGCTAATGATAATAAATTCCACCCAAATTATTGCAGGCACTGAACAGCCCCTGTCCTGTCCTTACCTCAGCCCTGTGCAGGGACAGAGGAACAGCTACATTGAGGGGGAAAAGTGCAATAACTCCTTGCCCTGCTTTGCCAGGCTCAGACACAACCAATAATTTTGTTTCTGGAAGGATAAAAAAGCTTGGCAGGGAAGTGTTTGGAAGAAATTGATTGATTTTTTTTTTTTCAAATGGACTAGTGAGGAAATATGCAAAGTGAGAATTCTCCAAGAGATATCTGCCTGCTCAGAAATCCTATTTCCAGGCAGCCACAGGAGATGGTACAGCCAAATAAACAGATTAAAACGCACGGGCTGTCAGTACAACTGAACAATGATCCATCTTAGAGCTGCTCAGGAATAACTTCTGCTGCAGCAATTTATGATGTGACCTGACAGGAAAGGTTTGGAGGGAACATGTCAATAGCTCTGCAGCATTTAAAGAAAATCCCCGAGTCATTTGTCACGTCTCTGTCAGGCCAGACTGGGGCGAGGTGCTCTGCACAGAGACAGAAATGAGCTGCAATGACTTTCAAGCCTCCTGGTGCTGCCAGGTGGTTGATTTGGACAGGCAGGGTGTAATTCTGGGAGTGTCCCCAACCTCCACGTGGCACAGAAAGCAGGGATGGATCCATCCTGAGGAGCAGGGAGAGGAGCTCCCAGCCAACAGTGACTTGTCAAGAGTGTCCTTGTCACCACCTCGAGCTCTGTCACAGACAGCAGAGATGGACACTGCACCAAAGATGTGGCTGGGGACAGAAGGGCAGGGCTGGTGCTGCCCAGAGCTGGCACAGCCCCAGGGCAGGGAGGGGATGGCCAATGCCACCTCTGCCCCAGCCAAACATGCACGCTGGGCTGGGTTGGGTTGTTCTTTCCTGGAGAAACCTCAGCTCAGAGATGCTGGAATCCCATCCAGACCAGGAATCCCATCCAGGAGGGATCAGAGTGTCAGAATTTGGGCTCAGACTGTCAGGAAACAAGAGAACTCCTCATCACATCCACACTCAGCCAGCCACTGCTGCCTCCAGATGAAATGTTGGCAGTGCCAACAGTCTGCTTCACAAATCCCATCTGAGGCCTTCCAAGTTACCACAACTCCACAGCAAATTGCAATTCTAATTTCTAGACTGATCATCTTCCTAGGTTTTATTAACTTGGTGTTTTACCAGATAAGGAAAAAAATTAATACATATTTTTTGGGATTTTTTTCTATTCTTCAACTGACTTTTCTGGATTTGCCCCACTGACTTCGTTAGGGCTGTTATTTATCTGAACTGGCTTCCAAAATAAAGGGCATTGGTGAATTAATTCTGTAATCCTCCTTATGTCACAGGATACAAATCTGTATATCAGCGTTTGCTTATCTACTTTTTGCTATGAATTCTTACATTTTTAATCACTTTCCATTCTCTGGCATTTTCTTACACAATTCTGTCAAATCATGAATCTAGAAAACAATTCAATAGTAGCTCAGTCACTTTCAGAAAATGAATTTATATTTCCATTTTCTGAAGGGTACTGTGTTGTTTTTTGCTTTTAAATTATTTCCTTTATTCCAAAGCACAGAACTGAAGGTACTTTAATATCACATCTGTCTCAGAAATCCCTAAGTGGAAAGTGGCATTGCAGAAAAGGGGAATATTCTTCATAGCAGAATGAAATACATTAATGTTCCAAATCTGCAGGGGCAGGACTTGGAATAAACTATTGAAGCATAACAAAAAAAAAAAAAAAAAATAGGCTGCAATTTTTTGAAAGGATCTTAGAATATGTGGTTTAGCACTCTTTTAAAAATACATTTATCATATTTACCATGCATTTATTATTCCAATCTGCCTTTTGCCATCATCATCACAAACACTGCAGAGTTACCAAGCTCTAAAAATCCAAGTGCACACCAAGATGGGAGAGATTTCCAGTTTAACCCTTCCCACCCCTCCAAGTCCTCTGTGTTGGATGCTCAAACTGCCAAAAAACAACTCCTCCTCCTCCTGCTGCTGCTGTTAAACTGGGTCTGCTCCACTCAGAGCTGACCTGGACCTCAGTGAGGATCAGACACCAGGACAGAAAAAAAGGGGCAGGAAATGCAACAGGAGAACATAACCACAGCTGCAGTGCACTTATAAAAATAAAGATAAAGCTGCCTGGTTATCGTGGGTTGGGTGAGTAATGCAGAAATGTGGACCTTCCAAGTCTTCCAATCCAACTAATGAAGACTAATTAAGCAATAAGAAGTCATTCATAGAAATCCTAATGAGTTTTTCTAACCCTTCAGTAGTTGGATTGATGGTGATTAATCAAAAAAAAAGGAAAGATGGTCACTTGCAAAGGAATCTTTTCTTTTTGGTGACAAGATCCCTTCTTCCTACCTTGCCTGCAAAAGGACTGTGAAGGTAAAGGGCAACATTAGTCCATTACCTACCTGGGAAAGAACTGCAAATCACAAAAGGTTGGTATTTTCTACCTTGTTTTTAACCTCTTTCTTCACAAAAAGATGTTTCACAGTGATCAGACCCTCAATAAATTCATTTTAACTTGGAGCTGGAACACAATCTGAGCAGAGAGCTTAGGATACAGCTGGATGAGTCAATAAAGATTAAATTCCTTTTGAAATACTTCTGAATCTGCTGAAGTTCTCTTCAAACTATCAGTAATTAGTTTTAGCACCCTCTGGGAATGACTGAGGGCAAGGGATGGTCACACAGAGCAGTTGTTTTTATAAATGGGATAAAGGAGATCTCCATGAGCCTAAATTCAGATTGCTGGAAGACCCAGGAACAAATGAACAAACAATTAAATTGTAAGGACCTCCAGGAACATAAAGTAAGAAGAAACTGCCAAAATGTGAATTTCTAATCATGTCAACCCAGTCTTTCCTTTTTTTTAATCACCATAATTACCTTATCACAGGAGGGAATTAGATGTGATACATTTTGAATAGAAAAACAGAATATGTTTGTCACAGCAAGGTCCATTCACCAGCTTGTGAGTTTAGACTGACAATAAACACACTCAAAAATTGATTTTTTTGTCTGTCCATTTCCAAATTGAGGCCCAAATCAAAACTCCTGCACAGATGTGTGACTTGGCCCCATAATTTCGTGAGTCGTACACAGCGTGAGGGATTCACCAGGACCTTAAAGGACAACACTTATGGTGAAAACAAACTGAAACCATTAAGTTAATTTAATAAGAAGATATTCAAAGTCCTACTTATTTTGGGAATAACCAATGGCAAGCTTTAAAATCTGGGGTTTTTTTTCAGCCAGGCAGTGGGAACAGAGGTTGGAAAGGATAAAAGCCAAGCGTGAGTCAGCAAGGAGAGGCTGCTGCCAGACACAAGGGGTGTTTGGGGAAATATCACCAGATGTTAAGCACAGGACACAGGAGGTAATTATCCATGTGAGATCCACAAAACACGACCTAGAAAGGAGGAGATTTGCTCACTCCATGGAGAGAGAGGGCTGGAAAAGGGACATGGCAGCAACATTCCAGCATGTGACAGGGTTTAATTAAGAAAGCTCCAATCAGCTGCACTTTGGGAATGCCACTGGTGGCTGCCTTAATTCTCTGGGAGGGAAATTCAGGACAGATAGTATGGAAAGCTGTCTGAGCTATACAGTTAATCATTTTCATACTTTATCTCCAAGAAATGCTGTGACCCATGGCTGGGAGCTTCTAAAGTGACCTTGACAAAACCCCCTCTGCTGGAGGCAGGGGCTGCACTGAGGTCCAGAGAGATCAGATTTAAGGTTGACCCCTTCAAATCTGCGCCAGATTTGCATTCTAACACGTTGTTTTAGGGTCAAAACCCAATAAATAACATGTTACAGAAATGTTATTCTCTCCTCTGGAACAAAACCATGTAATTTGGTACAATGACTGCTGCAGCACCAGCTTTGTAACATCTTCCTTTCCAAATTCGTACTGGATACCTTCAAGTCAGATCAAATATGGACAGTAGGTTGTCCATACCTGAGAGTTCCCAAAGCATTTCTCCCTAAAGGCACCTCTTTATCCCAGTGCTCTGAGTTTTATGTTTTCCAGACAAATGCAGTGACATAATATTATAAAAACACCCTTGTCCCACTTCTAACACTCGTGTGTATGTTGGGTTTTTAACATGATCTTCTCTGTGTTATCCTCAGGGCAAAGCCTTCAGGAGGAAAATGCGGCATGGAAGGAACTTCCTTCACTGTGATATTTGTATTACATACTCATTTTTTCCTTCATTTTCCATACATTTGGTAGTCCCATCCAGCATTTTGCAGTAAAGCTTTTTTCCAGCACCAAAGCAGAGTTTTATATATCAATTTACTGAAGTAACAGCTGAGCTTTGCCGGTGCTGAATTTAACTTTATATTTTTATGTGATTTTATTAACTCGTTTATATCAAACTGGATTACACTCTATTACCAATCTGTTTTCTCTGTGTCTACAAGTATCTGGTAATACAGCAGATAAATCTGAAATAATAGGAATAACAAAAGTACTACTGCACACAATTATAGCTCGTAGCACCCAAAATCAGCCATCATTAATAACAAATGACGATATTATATAAAAGAAATACCATCTGAAAACTGATTTTACACGGCATATTAAAGACTTGATGGCTCAGGAGATGGGTAATAGAATAAAAAGCCTTTTATCTCAAGGTCATCAATTCAAATCCAAGTCAGACTGATAGCAACTGAAAGCCATTTGATGAGAGTGCTAATGAGCCCAGCCTCGTTACTGGGAATTTAAGAACACCTCAGCATTGAGCTGTTTCTGCTGCCCTGGGAGCAGGTCAGGGAGGTTTGGAGGAGCAGAGCCAGCCCAGCAGGCAGAGCTGAGCTTCCCTCCTTAGCCCCTGCTGCAGGAACCTGCTCTGCTCCAAAATCCAGCAGCACTGCTGAGCCTTTATAGCTGGGAAGGCTAAAAAAAGGGGGATTGTGCTTCCAGCACCCCGAGTGACCACTTCAAATGATGCAGAGGCAAAGCTCCTCTGAGCTGTAACAATTCCAGGTATTAATGCATCACTTCTGTTTGATATCTCACTATTTTCCTGGCGTGGATCAAATCATGTGCCAAAGCAAACCAGTGCAGGGAGAGAAAAGAATCCCTGTGCAAACTCCAGCAACTGTTCAGCTGCTCTGACAGCAGCCAGCAAATACAGCAGAGCACATATTGCATGGCTTGACAAGCAAATTCAAAATATTCCCTGATAAAATCCCCAGAATAATTTCCTTTGTTCTGCTGTAATACCTGCACAACTCGCTGTTGGCTCTGGTATTAACATGATGCAAAGCCCTGATAAGAACCCCATGATGCTGTTCCTTTTTGTGCTGAATGAGGTTTTTATTAAAATTTTTTTAATGAAAAATTCCCTTCCAATAGAAGCAGCAAAACACCAGAGATGAATTTCCAATTATTTCCCTATTTTACAAAAAAACGCACCCCAGAAGGAATTTGCTTTCATATCTTTTATGGGCAAAGCTCAGTGTTAAATCAGCACCACAAATACCTGTTTGAGGTGTACCTGGGGACACAGAGAAACCCCAGTGTGACATAATCATTATAAACTGAGCAACCTGGGCTGGTGGAAAATGTCCCTGTCCATGACAGGGCTTGGAATGAGATGATTTTTAAAGTCCCTTCCAACCCAAACCATTCCATGATTCTATAGGAACAGGGCAAGTGTTCCCCATAATCTCTGGAACTCACAGATTCCTTTTTGAACCCCCCCAGGTCCCTTCCTGCCTCAATTCTTTTAAGATCCTAAAGGTTAACCACCTCATGGCTCATGTAAACTCCATCTTCAACAGTGCCTGGGTTTACAGGAGCAGGTTTGGGTTTCAGGAGTGAATAATGGATTAATTTGAAAGGTACCCAGGTGCCTAAAGATGCATTTTACAACCAGCTTTGACTTACCATGTCTGGACAATCAATTCCCTTAATTCAATTCTTCCTCAGTGCAATAACCATTAGAAACTCAGCCCTTACCCAGGGGAGACAGCAAAAACCCCCAAACTCTCAGTTTTCTGCAGCCTAGAGATGTCTCAGCACCTAAAATTCCTCAACCAAACCCCTATGGATGCCCCTTATTTCAGTGCTCAGTTTGATAACTTATTCCTAAATCCTGATAATCTCATATTTATAACAGTGGGAGCAAAACCTTCACATTTATGGAAGCTCCCCAGATAGAATCCCAGCCTGGTTTGAGTTGGATTGCCAATTCTTCCCCTTCCAAGTGGTCAGGATTTACCAATCCTGATTACCTGAGGTTAAATCTAGAGATCACTTTGGTTCAACAAAGAGCTTCCCCCCCAACTTCCAGCACCAAATGGCCGAACATTCTTCATGCCTATCCAGCAAAGTAACTGTCAAAAATACAGAAATCTGAGTTTGAGTGGATTTTGGAGTGTGGAAAAACCCCAAATCCATCAGTTAAGGTCATTAGCTCATGTGACACACCTCGCTGAAGTCAATTTTCAAGGATAAGCGTGTGACAAGCTGACTGGAGGAATTCTCCTTTAATGCATTATTAATTCATTTATTATTACAGTTATTATAATCTTTATGCAGGGCACTGAAGTTTAATTTGTTCTCTACGAGCTAATCTTTTTAATGAGCCCTTTCTTCTCCTCAGGATGGGAGCTTCCTCAAGCACTTACGGAGCTTTTAAGCAAGTAGAAAATGACAGGACCACGCACCCTCCCCATAAACACAGCTTCCCAAATGCCCTGAATTTTAAATGAAAATGAACCATTACCAACTTTCCCACTGCCAAATATCTTTTAAAAGGTAACAGATTCATGAATAATGCTCTAAATATAGGAAGTTCATCACGCAATGAAACCTTAATTACAATTCCTCTCTCTGAGAAAGAGGAGAAATGCGTTTAAATAAAGAGACCCTGTGTGAGTAAATGCAGTTATTTGTGGGGCAGCACAGATGAACTCCAGTCTGGAGCCCCATCTGAATGGCTCTGGGTTCATTCTCTGGTCACGCAGGGCAGGGAGGTCACGAGGCTGATCCCTGCCCTGAGGAACGGGTTCAGTCGGAGAGGAAACAGCACAATAACACAAATGTGGGTGGTAAAGCTGGGATCCAAACAGCCCAGCTCCAAACAGCCACACTGAAGGCACAGCCAAGCTCCAGCTCTGAAAGCTGCAGCGCTTTGGGACTTTCTTGGTATTCAAAAACCACGTGGATGTGGCACCTGGGGACATGGGGACATGGGTTAGTGGTGGCCTTGGCAGTGCTGCAGAATGGTTGGGTTTGATGGCCTGAAAAGTTTTTTCCAACACAAATGATTCTGTGATTCCATCCAGGAAGCTGCACTTGGAATGTTGTACCTGCATTTCCAGTGTTTCTTCCTGGAAATGGAACAACTCAGCCCATGGGAGACCCTCCCAGAGAGCACAGATGAAGGCTTGGGGGATAAAAGGGTGGAGGTGGTTCTTGAGGTGTGCAAAAAGGGACAACACAGACTGTCCCACAAGAAAAACAGAGTAAATCCTTCAGGAGAAGTTTTGGGGGATAAAAGGTAGGAAAAGGGTCTGGAGGTGTGCAAGAAGAAGCAAAAAGATTGTCCCCCAAAAAAGCAGAGTAAATCTCCCAGGAGATGGTTTGAGGGATAAAAGGTAGGAGAAGGTTTTGGAAGTGTGCAAGAAGAAACATCACAGATTGTCCCCCAAAAAATAGAATGAATCTTTCTCCTTTTTCATTCATTCCCAAAAACCAGCCAGCCTTCCATGGTGGCTCAGCCCACGGGAGACCCTGCCAGAGAACACAGGAGAAGTCTTGGGGGATAAAAGGTAGGAGAATATTCTTGAAGTGTGCAAGAAGAAACAACAAAGACTGTCCCCCAAAAATGCAGAGTGAATCTTTCAGGAGACATTTTAGGGGATAAAAGGTAGGAGGTGGTTTTGGAGGTATGGAAGAAGAAAGAACACAGATTGCCCCTCCAAGAAAAGCAGAGTAAATCTTTCAGGAGAAGTTTTGGGGGATAAAAGGTAGGAGAAGGTTCTGGAGGTGTGTAAGAAGGGACAACAAAGATTGTCCTCCCCAAAAAGTAGAGTAAATATTTCTTCTTTTTCATTCATTCATTCATTCATTCCCAAAAACCAACCAGCCTTCCATGGTGGCTCAGCCCATGGGAGACCCTCCCAGAGAACACAGGAGGTGGTTTTGGGGATAAAAGGAAGGAGGTGGTTCTGGAGGTGTGCAAGAAGAAACATCATACATTGTCTCCCAAGAAAAGCAGAGTAAATCTTTCTCCTTCTTGATTCATTCCCAAAAACCAGCCAGTCTTCCATGGTGGCCTTTCCAGCAGGCTGAAAGAGGGGGAGTTTATCAGCTAACTCACAAACAGACAAAAAGTCAGCTTTTTCCAGGTCAGAGCTGCTCCCACAATGAGATCAATGAAAATATAACCAGATTTTATGGTGATCTGGACTCCCACAGCAGCTGGATCCCACTGCCTGCCTGATTAGCTGGGGTTAATCAGAAATTTGTAAATCCTTTTCTACTTGGAACAATCACTGACTGTAAGGAAAAAAATTCCATTTCTCAGTGAGTGTAAGAAAATAATTTTTAATAATTTTTTTAAAAGCCAAAAAAATTTAAACTCTATTCAAACTACATTTTGTCAGTAACTTTATCATTCTGATTTTTACAGACCACAAAAGTTCACAGAATGGAATTCAGCAGCAGATACATAAAAACCCTGCTCTCTGCAGTAGTCAAGGCCAGCAAGCAGAACACAAAATCCTAATAAATGGCAGCTCAGAAGGAAATTATGGTGTAAATAATTCCCATTAGAGGCAAAGCCTTCACCTTAGAGCTCCTATGAATAAAAGTTCATGGGAAATGTTAAAATTGACAGCCCTTTTCACTAGCCACAAACAGAAAGGAAAGAGAATTACAGGAGGTTTGGTTTTTTTGGGAGGTTTTTTGGGGTTTTTTTCTGAATAGGATTTTTAAAATAATTAAATAAATAGGCAGAACCCCTTGCCAGTGTGATTATTTCCTCCAGGCACATCTCACTAAAGGAAGAATCCACAGGCACTAAAATCCCATGGAAAAAAACTGTCCTGGAGAAGTCCAGGCCATAAATAACTGCAGGGCTCCAAGGCCTTTTTTTTCCCTGATGAAGAGTTTTTGGCAGTGCCACCACCAAGGCCCTGCTCTTCCGCTATTTCTCTTCAAATTTAGGAAATCCAAGGAAATCCATCCCTGCCCTGATGGCCACCAGCAGCTGCTGGAGAGCAGAAAGGGACACTGACCTTGAAATAATCAGGGTAGAATGGTCACAGCACCTTTTTCTCCAGAACTGAGGGGGTTTTTTAAATGTAAAATCACAATTTCCTCACCAATTAGCTGCTACAAGAGGATAAAGCCTGGCTTAGGGCTCAGCTCCACACACAAGAACAAATGAATGTTTGCTTGAGCTGCAGAAAGAGAAGACAAACAAGCTCCATCTGACCTCGGGGCTGTCAGGCTCTGAAAGCATGTCCACATCCTCCAGGGAATTAAAATCACATGGAATCATTCCAGAACATACCCACATGCACCAACAGATACACACACAGGTGTCTGTGCTTTTATAGAGAGTTTCTCCCAGACAGAAATGGTATCAGATGGGTACAAAATGGTTACAATGATTTTAACTGTGATGATTCAGAGATAGAGGCAAATAAAATCGATATCAAAACCAGAAATATTTAATTGAAAAGAAAAATGTGCATTTCTAACCAGTACATGTGGCTGTTTCCTCATCAATGCATGGTCAGGTTGTGGTTTTACATCTGAATCCTTCTCCCCACTTTACTGCATCTAGAAATAAAAACAAAATTGTCATTTGAGTAATGGCATGTCACACATTGAATTCATCTAAAGCCAGCACCTTTATCAGTACAATTCCTTTGCTTTATTTTTTTTTTCCCTGTACACTGACTTTCTGTCTGATCTCATTCTCCTTGCCCTTCATTCACTTGGAAAAGGAGAGGTTTTTCCATATTTGAATAACAGAAGCAACACCCCCCATGGAACAGAGGAAAAAAATGGGGTGGTGTGAGAAGATCTGATTTTTATTCTACATCTGGTTTCTGGCCTTGGAACGAGGCACTTTCCTGCACATTTCCCCTCTCTTCCTTTGCCTTTCTTGTCTGCTTACATTACAAGCTCTCTGAAATCTGTTAAGTGTTTATACAGCACCAAACAGATAAGATTCAGCTTTTCTCAGAATCACAAGATAACACGGACCCAGAAACAATAAATCTTATCAATCACCACCTACATTATTGCTCTCCTAACATGAAACACGTTTCAAAGTGATTTTCAATAGTTATTTTCCTTTAAAGGAAAACAAATAAAACAAGGCTCGTGGAAGAAAAGCACATCCAAGAGGAAACAGATCCCTTAACTGTTTGTTGTTTTTTCAATGCATTCCACCTGTTTTAAAGACATTGACCAAGAGCTGCATTTCTGTGTCTTTACTACAAGGACAGGACACACCTCTGCTGTTGACCTCGATATTCCCACCCACAGCTGGGTCACAGGATGCTCCACTGTGCTCTGGGAGCAGCAAAAGCACAGGAAATACTTTGGATCTCTAATTCCACTTTCCCAAATGATAGAACACACACAGAGTGAACACCAGACCAATTCCTGTGGCACCCAGCAGCAAAAGATGCACAAAAGCACCATTTTGGTCTGTTTTTACCTCTGTGGGTCACCTTTAAAAGTGATTTTCTTTCCAGCCTCTCCCTGTGAATGGCAAGATATTCAGAGAGACGTCTTGAGGGAGAAGAAGTGATAAAGAGGATAAAGACGAATTCAGCTCACCTATTTTCTTTCTTGTCACTACATGATAATCTCTTTATCTGCTCTCATCTCACCAGGTGCAGACAGCATTATTTCCCCATGGACAGGGCAAATGTCTCTTCCAAAGTGCCCACGTGCACCTGCACCTCAGATTCACATTGCAAAGTGATCTTTTGGGGTAAATAGAGACAACTTCAGCACACTCAGATGTAAACATGTAAAAACGTCAGTGCTTATTTCCAGACACATCTTCAGCCTTTTGGGCACTTTCTGTGGCCATGGGCACACAGGGAATATTTAAAAGAACCTCCCCATCAACAGAAGTTTGCACTTTCACTGAAACACAATTCCCCAGCACATACATTGTACAGTTTGACCCCTCTGTCGATAAATTGTGGTTTGTGATGGGAACAGAAAATATCTCCTAAAGCCCCAATTCCGCTCTCAGCTGCACCTTAATCCTTCTTGACTTCTATTGAGGCTTCAGCTCAGCAATGTTTGCTCTCCTGCTGGCACCACACCCGGCCTTTCAGAGCTCCTGCACCTCCCCAGAGCAATGTGACTGCAATTTGTAATGCCAAATGCAAATTGCCTGAGCCACAGCCCGTGCCAGCTGGGCACAGCCCAACCGAGCTGGGCCAAGGTTTGCAAGACATGCCTGGGCTGGAAAACAGAGCAAACCCCAAGCCAGCCCCACACAGAATCACCAGGGCTGCAAAGCAGAGTGGAAAAATCCTCCTGCCATGAAGCAGGGCAGAAGAGAGGCCATTTTAAGGATTTCAGCTCATCACAGGGCTGGATTCAGGGAGTTCAAGACAAGATGCTCTTATTCCATCAGGTCCAGACTTCCTGCCATTACCCTTCCCCCAGTTAGCTCTGGATTAAGCCAATTCTCCTGTAATTGATTAAAAGCTCTCCTCCAAATAAAAAAAAACAAACTCCTGTTAATTTAGAGACATGGTAAGAAAAAGAAGAAATTCAATGCTATTTCAGCCTGAGATTCTGAGGGAGGAGGGAAGGATGATTTGTACCTCCCCCTCCTCCTATTTTTTAATCTCCCTCAGGAATCACAGCACAGAACAGTAACTCAAATGCTTTATAGCTGAATTCATTTTCATCAGCTGTCTCCTATCTTTACCAGTTGTTTGTCTGCTTCTCCCATTTATGCTGTGCATCTTGGACTTATCGATCTTGTAAGCTTTAAATTACAGCTATCCATGGAAAAAAAAAGAAAGCAAGAGGCAAACCACAACAGGAAAAACCAGACCTGATAAAGGATTTCTGAAGGGCTGCTCGCTTTTGCTAAAGAAAATTTTAATGGCATTTCCTGGAGAGAAGGTCTTTAGGACTGAAGTTATTAATGGGCTGTATGGATAGAGGATCGGCAAAAAAAGCTGTCAGATTGAAGGGAAGGGTTTCTATCAAAAGCATTTCCAGTGAAAAGTGCAGGAAAACTTGGGAGAAAAAATATAAGATCTATACAGGTATCAATCACCTGATTTGCAGCACTGGATGTATTAGAGCCAGACAATTTATGGCAGTTCTTGTGGTTTCAGGCTGAGTTTAAACAAGAAGAATTCCCTGCTTCCCAAAACCACTGGAAATATTTCCTGTGACAAAGGCAGAGCAGGAGCTGAGCTGACCTCAGTGCCCAAGCTCAGAGCCTGCTCAGGGGTCACTCCAGGCTTTTGAGGATTCACAGAATCACAGAATGGTTGAAAGGGACCTTAAAATCATCTCGTTCCAGCCCTCCTTCCATGGGCAGGGACACTTCCACTGTCCTCCTGAAAGAATTCCATGAATCCCCACAATCCTCCAGCTCAAATCCAACACTCCTGCAGTGAAACTGCAATTCCCCAGGGAATGTTATCCACTATTTCACCCAAGACTCTTCTGTAACATGAAGGAAAAATTCCAACTCGGAGGCCTCTGCTCCAGGTGTTCCCACCTGGGGTGATGTTGTTGGAAGAAAAGGGAAGCACCATCATTCCTCCTGTGGAAAAACCAGGCAAAGCTCTGGCCTCCCTTGCTGGAGGCTCTCTGGCTGCAGAAAGTTCCTGAAGTTTAAAAATCAACCATGGGATATTATTTCACAGAGGAATAACTGAAACCAGGTCTGTCTTAATGAGAAAAAATATCTCCAGTCCATGCTGAAAACAGCCAGTTGTTGGTTTTTCACACCTTGAGTACAACAAGGGAAAAATCTGCACCCTTCCAAACTGGGATTTATGACTGTCCTAGAAACCCTGTGGCCTGAATCGAAGTTAGGTGGCCTGGTAAGGTAAATCTGTTGGGATTTTTAAAGCTGAGAAATTAAAATCTAAGAGGAGAAATTAAAATGCAATCTTTTCCTCTACGGGTACGTGCAGTGTCTGCATGTCTGGGTTCCCAGTGCTGCTTCCTGAGCTGCAAATGCATTTTACTGTTCTGATGTTGCACAAGCACAATCACTCTGTCTTTCAATTTTCCCCAAAGGTCAGAGGGAGCTGGCAGAATCCTCGCTGAGGGGATGCAGTTCACATTTCCATGCACACAGCTGGTCACTCCTGCCTCTGCCCCTGCCTGGCAGTGAGCTCTGTGTGGCACAGGCAGGGCAGAGGCAGCAGGGCACTGATGCCTTAGGATTTAGCTTTTATATTTTTCAGATCCTGTGATTGTTTAGTGTAGAACTCTAAACTCCATCTCCAGTGTCAGCTGCTGTTCTCCCATTTTATTCAGACTAAACAATTCCTCTCTAGGCCTGGGACCCAAAGACACCTGACTGTCTCAGGCCCCGAAAAATATAAACAAAAGCGATTTGGGGAGAAGCAAACTGGGGGTAAATGACTTCATCACCTGAAGCTGTAATTGGAGGATTAACCCCTGATATGCAAATGGACCAAACTCATAAGTGTCTGAAAAACTCATGACCATTGTCCATCTTGGATGTACCCCCTCTGGGAGGCTTATTGAAGGCCTTTAATAAACATCTGTTTTTATTCTTTTGATCTTGTCTAGCCTCTGTTTCAGGCAGCCACTCCAAGACATCAGCACAGAGATGGCTCTGAGACACCCCTGATCCCCGTGCCCAGCTGGGGCTGCTCGGTGTCTGAGCATCACCAGGAGCTGGGCTGGCATCACCCACTGCCTCTGGCCATGCCACATGGGGCTGAGCATCACCCACTGCCTCTGGCCATGCCACATGGGGCTGCTCAGTGTCTGAGCACCACCAGGAGCAGGGCTGGCATCACCCACTGCCTCTGGCCATGGCACAGATGGCACCAGCAGCTTCCCAGGCTCCTGCATCTCTGAATGGCACAGGAGGGACAGACAAGCAGGGAGGAGCAGTCCCTGCTGCAATGTGACCTTCACACTCCAACCATGCATTGCTCCTGAGCAGAGACACAAATGATGAGGCAAAAACCTGCCAGTCAGGCTCAGATAATGCTCTGGAAATGACAAAGAAATATTTAAATGTCACCTGCATTGTGCCTGCTGCAGATCCCCACAACACAGAGGAAGATAATCCATGGATTTTTCCTGGAAGGCGTGAGGAAGGAGAATGGCATCAAAGGAGGGGAATTCTGGCCAGGATGGAGCTCTGGCTGCTCCTGGAGCCAACCTACTCCCACAGCACTGCTCTGAACATCAAACCTCCCCTGACTCTGCTCTCAGTGCACACCATGAAGGCTGATCCTATTTCAGGGACATGTGGGTGGCAAAGGGATGAAAGGACCCAAATCCCAGCACCCAGGGCTGGGCATTGTCCCCATCAGCCCCAGCACCACCAGTGAGGCACGAGCTGCACTTGTGCATGTTAATAACTGAGGGTTTTCAAGGAGGAGGTTTTGTCAAGCAATAAGAAGATGCTTTAACCAGCTGGGAAAATAGCATGGGATGAAGTGGATAAACTTCCCCAGCAAAAGGTCAAGGTCCTCACATCTTGTGGATCCCACATCAGTGCAAATGTGCTAAGGGGAGTATTTACAGAGATGTCTTCTGACCAACACCAAGTACATAAAATTAATGTGGGTTGACAAAAAGAACAGCAAGAGAGGAAAGAAACTCTTTAATAAAGAAAGAACCATTTTCCATGTAATTTTACCCATGTGCATTTTGAACACAACCCAGCAAAGACGCAATGTGCTGGGAAGAGTCAGCACAAGCATTCTTCTGTTCCTTAAATAATGTGATTATTTTCTTTTTAGCAGCAGTAGGAGGTATTAATTTTACAGGAATAAAATTCAGAAGTCTGGTTCAGTAGACATGCTCTGCCCATATTTCAACTTTTCCCACCAGGAAAAAAAAAAAGTTAATAAAAACACATTTCTACTCTGTGGCACATATAGAATGAGGTGGCTCATAATTACTCCAAGCTACAAGTTGCTCAAATATCTGTTTATTTATTACTGGAAGTGCTATCAGAATATGAGGAGAGCCTTGCAATACTAATCCCAGCTGTCTGGGCCCATCACATGATGCTGGCTGACAATTCCTGTGATTTACTGCACCAATAAAAGAAGGCAGCCGTGAACACGTTTTTGTAAATCAAGTCTATTGGGCCAGATTTGGGGCCCCGATTACTCAGGCATAAGAAATGTTACAGCTCTTTGCCAGTACATAATTCAGGTGGTGAACTTAATAATATGGATGTAGGGCATTAAAAGCTGTTAGAGTGGTTACCAGGAGAAAATCACCTTGGCTCCAGCACCCATGCAAAGGCTCGTTGCTGCTCACACTCTGAGCCTTGTCATTACCCAGGGACAGCAGAGCCATTTTTTCCCTAAAGAAAATGTCAAGGTCTGTGCAGAATCACCCAGGTTTCATGTTCACACCATCAGCAGTTAAACCCCGTGCCACGACACACACGAGTTGAGTTTGAATTTACAGTGCACGCCAGGTGTTCTCATTGTCCCTCCAGGGAAGCTGGGGCTGGGGCAGAATCACCTCTGTCAATATTCCCCTGCTGGGTCAATAAATCCTGATAGTCCATAAAAGCCAGCGAGCAAAACCGAGCCCGTGAGCACCTTGGGGTAAAATTTGGCACACTTAGCACCTGCCTATTAGTTAGAATGATTCTGCTTTTTAATGTCCCCGAGGTACAGGCAGCACTTGCACTGTTTTTAACAGCATCCTGATGCTCAAACCTGCTCACAGCCCCTCTCTGGGCTCCTCACCACTGATGATGGGCAAACTGAACGCCACACAGGCTGACAAAAGGATTTCTCCAAGTGGCAAGGCAGCATCCTGGGTGTTTGGACACCAGCTGAGAAATATCCACAGTTTTCCAGGAGATCCGTGGATTCCTTGTGGCCTGAATCAAAGTTAGGTGCCCTGGTGTGATAAATCTGTTGGGATTTTTAAAGCTGAGAAATTAAAACCTAATCTTTAACTCTCTGGGATGGCTATCACAATATTGGGCTTTCAGGAATGAGGACAGCCAGCAAGCTTAGCTCTGGGGTTTTTTTAAGATATAAATTCGTTTTTCAGCTATTCACACCCAAACACGTGGTCATTCTCAGGCACTCTGGAGCAACTCCCAGCATAGAGAAACAGAACCTCCAAATTATTTGGGTTGGAAGGGACCTTAAAGACCATCCCATTCCACCCCCTGCCATGGGCAGGGACACCTTCCACCATCCCAGGCTGCTCCAAGCTCTGTCCAGCCTGGCCTTGGGCACTGCCAGGGATCCAGGGGCAGCCACAGCTTCTCTGGTCACCTATGCCAGGACCTCCCCACCCTCATAGGGAACAATTTTCCCCCCAATATCCCCTCTAAACCTTCTCTCAGTTTGAAGGTAAACCATCTTCAACTCAAATCAGTGCACGTTTTTTAAGTTTAATTTATTTACCCCACCTGACAAACCATTCCCTAATGTTTCTTGATTAAAAATTTTATGCAAATTGAACCGAGGATGATTTTTTTCCACTCTACAACCCCAAAGTCAATCCCATGCAGGCTGTCATGAGCATGAACTCTGAACAATCAGAAGGACCTAACCCATGGCACTGAGTGCAAATAACAGACACAGAGGTTTGAAAAATATTTTTTTTAATGATCTGTTTTCTGCTGCCCTTTTCATACCAGATTTAGAGCATAATTTTAATGAAGGACAATTTTTTCCTGTTATAAAGATAGTTCACTGTTACACTGTAATTTTCACTTTTTTTTTTTTCTCCTAGGAAATGCCCTTTAAATGCACTTGAAAATTGTCCAACATTAAAATTGGAAACGTAACCTTATAAAATGTGATTCGATGCTGAGATTGCTAATGATCATCCAAACTAATAAGTAACTTATTTGGCATCTAAAAATGATAAGCAAGCCACGAAACAAGCAAACTAAAAGATTTCTACACCCAACTGGCAAATGATTTACAGGCTAAAAAATCCTCCACAGACAGACTTATAAAAGTGAATGACTTTCAAGCAGAAGGAAAAAATGAAGTCAATAGTCTGAAGTCACTCATTATCCCTCATTTGTCCAATTCTTATCTTGATTTGGTCATCAGCTCTCTGCTCGCTCGTTAAGATGGTCCAGCCATGCAAACAAAGTGATATTTGTTCACATAACAACACTGAACCCTTATTTAGCATTTTTCATCATCAAATCTGCGAAGAAGGAGAGCTTTGTTATTTATCCCTGATCCAGATGAGGAAATTACAGCAGTGGGATAATTGCAGAGCCAGAAATAAAACTTCCGAGTCCCAGCTAATGGCCCAAGCAGCAGCACAGGGCATTTTATTAACACAGGAGACAGCTGAGGTCAAGATGGGCAATTTGAACATCGCAGCTTCTGAGCTGCTGGAGCACGAGGAGGAAAGTGCAACTGGAAAAATTCATCAATTCAAGGAGTGCTTTACACTGGCACTCAAGGCTTGAAGTGTGCTCTTAACTCCTTCTGCCCAAAGACTTCACACCAGCAATCTCCCAGCAAGAAAGGTCATCATGAAGATGCTTCATTTATTAGGGTACTCCAAGTATTTGGAGTCCAACAGGATTCCCTTTTTTTGTTTTCTATGAGAAAAAATGCATGTTTCTGCTGGAAACGGAATTCTATAGGATTTGAAAGGTGTTTAAAACAATGCCAAGACAACAGAATTTCCCTCAGAAGAGATTAATGAGTCAGAATTATTTTACAGGAATTTTGTGCTGTGAAATAAGTTTTTTGGGAGTTAATTCTTGGGGGCTGGAATGAGAGAGGCCAACAAGGAGGGGGCTGTTAGGGGAGGCTGCTGCCCGTCACCCAGTTAAGAACTGGAAGTGGCTAAAACTTGATTCAGCCTTCACAAAATCATGCAACTGGTGGTGCACCAGTGACTGAGCTTTCCTGACAACACTGAAATTCAAGGAAGCAGTTTGGCTTGCCCGGGGTGATGGGAGGTGTAAGGCCATGGGGGGTAGAGGGACACAGGAAAACTCCATGATCTTCATGGAAATCCTCCTCAAAGTACAAGAACAACCCACCCGGATGAGTGGGAAGAGGAGCAGACGTGGCAGAAGGCTGACTTGGAATCCCTGACTGAGCTCCAGCACGGGAAGAAAGTGAACAGAAGGTGGAAGTGGGGACTGTCCAGAAGAACTACAGAAACCTGGCCCAAACTGCAGGGGAAAAATGAGAATAGGCAAATCCAATCCCAGGTGTGTCTGAAGGAGTAAAGGGATGCTGTGGCCGGTTAGAAAGGGTAAAGCTGCAGGAAACAACCAGGGAAATGTGAGTCACTTGTGAATGTGTCGCCAAAACTACCAACAGAGGGTACAAGGGAGGCATGAGGCACTCAGTGAAGGTTTTGCCTCTGCCTTCACTGGCAAGGCCTCCCTCACCCTGCCCAGCTCCACAGGCCTGATGTCTTTGTGTGGGCAGGGAAGGCTGATCTACAATAGAGGAAGCCTTTGTTAGGAAGCACTTAATTAAACCCTCCAAAGGTCTGTGAGTGAGCAGGAGACACTGACATCATCCTGAGGCTGCTCTTTGTGTCCTTGAGTGTTGTGGCAACTGGTGGATCCTTCTGGTGTCTGGAAAAGGCAACTTCCATGTCCGTCCTCCAGACGGGCAGGAAAGAACGACACACACATCCACATAAAACTGCTTTTGGTGACTCTCACCCCAATCCCAAAGGTTATGGAGCAAATCTTCCTCACTACAGTCTGTTTAATATCTTAATTAACAGCTTGGACAAGGAGAGCAGCAAGTTTCCAGATGACACCAGGGTTGGAGAATGAGGTGACCATTCAGGGGTAGCTCAGCCAGATGGAAAAGGCCTCTGACAGAAACCTTCCAACATTCCAACAAAACACACAGGGAGCTCTGCAAATCGAAACCCACAGTGCAGAAAGCAGCTCCAGGGAACACAACCTGGGAGCTGAATGGGAGCTGGCAGCAGTGGTGACAAATGCCACCCTCACGCCCGGTTCCATTTGCAGGAGCAGAGCCAGCAGGGCAAGGAAAGCAATTCTTACTCCTCATTCAGCACTTGTGAGGCTGCATCTGGGACAGAGTGTCCAGTTTGGGTCTCCCTGTTACAAAACACTGACAAACAGGCAGAAATCCAGCAGAACAGATCAGGATGATCAGGGAGTGCAGCACATAACTTAGGAAAGAGCTGGGAGAGCTGTGTTTTTCCAGCGTGGAGAGAGAAGCCTAATTCCTGTTTTCAAAGCCCTGAGCAACCTGATTTAAGCTCAAAGCCATGCCTACCTTCAGCAGGAGGACCTCAAAGGTCCCTTCCAACTTATATTGCTCCGCAATGTTAATGGTTTCTCCTCCACTTGTGCTTATCAGTGTGCATTCAGTGTAAAGTAGCATTTTAAATAATTATTCTGACTTTGTGCGCCACTGAAACGCAATGCAAAATTCCATACATATTTGAGAAGCACCCAACTGCAGGTGAGGAATAGCATGGCCTAAAAGCCAGTCAGCTGGAGCCAATTAAAGCCTGATCAACCTCCCCTGACACCAGAAGGCCTAATTGAACTTCTCCCCTCTGTGCAGGAGGGAGATTTTTGCCTTCTCCACAGAAGCTCAGAACCTGGGGTTCACTGCTCCGAGCCTCTGCGAAGCAGGATCATTATCAAAACATAACGATCAAAACAGGAGATGTCTGCATGGATTAAAATAATGCTATTCCACCCTCTCAGAAAAAAAAAAAAAACACTTCCCCTGCAAAGAGCCAAGCTCAGATGTTTAGTCCCAGACACCCATTTTTACCCTTGTGGCAAACAGAAAACGTGAGCAGGAGCAAGTGACACACAGGCAGATTTAGAATTAAACTTCAAAAGCAAGTGGTTCATTAGCCTAACACGAGGGAAACCAAGACATCTTTGAATGATTGTTAGCTACGGTCTAATAAAACCTGAGCCTGGTTTTAAAGAGAAGAAAAAAAAAATAAGGCTAAAAATGCACGTTGACTGAAATATATGAACTTACAGTGGGAATCAATTGGTATTTATAGCTGCTGAATAATGCACTCATTACTATTCATTCTCATTACTGTGCATTTTGCAACTGTCACAAAGAATACAGGGACTGGACTGACTGACAGCTTTTAAAATATTTTTATGCCTCAAGAACCAAAATAGCTGAGAGAGAGAGTTGGAATTTCAAGTTCCAAATGACTGGACAGACTGCCAACAGTGCAGCAATCGAACCTTCTCTGAAGTCCTGGTTTTCAGTTCAAATCTCCCCAATATTCTGTGTTAATTTAAGTAATAATTTTGCTTTTCTTCCTTTTTTTGGAGGGGGGTGGAATCATGTCTCACTTCTATGTGGCTTTGTTGGATGAAAAATCTCTGTATATCAGGAAGAGTACGAGCAACATTTTCCCCTAATTAGTCCATAAAAATGCTAATTTCTCTAATGAATCAGATTGAAATATCACAGGAGTAGGTAATAGCACGAATACAGAGTTTGCTTATGGGGTAGGCTCTTGCTAATCACTGCCACAGCACTGGGCAGCTCACAAAGCCAACATTTAATGAGGTTAGAGAGGCAAAACATGCTCATCTTGATTTTTTTGTGCAAAAAAGAGACAGTTACTTGCCTGTGCAGTCACAGCACCCTTGAATTTGTGTCTTTATTTGAAGAAAACCAGATCCCCAGGATTTACATCCCAGCTCTTCCATCCCCACACACCCAGGTCCTCTGCCTGTTTACTCAGGCTGAGGATGGGGCCATAAATCTTTATCCTGCCCAAATTCATTGTTAACATAATCCATTTCTGAGACAGATAAAATAATACTGCCCTTTTTTTTCATGGACCAGTAGCTAATAATGTCACCAGCTTGAATGATACAAGACTGAGATCATTGTCTGTCTGCCCCACAGCATCTTTCTCTCTTAATTTTTTTTTCCCTGCCCTTACACTCTGGCTCCTGCCTTCTGTGCTGGCACATACTGAGGCACTTGTATCCAAGCTGCAGATCTAGGAAGGAGTGGTCTCTCTCTCTCCAACTCAAAAATTGAGGAGAATCAATGAGCTCTTACAGGAAATCTCCTAGGGTTTGACCTTCAGGGTGGCCTTTTACTCTTTAAACCCCATGTAAAACAGCGATTCTGCCAGTCAATCCTTAGTAAAAGATTTAAAGAAAGGGACTGTTGCCTATTGGTGACACCAGAAATCTAAGCAGGAATTAAGCAGCTTGAAAAAAGCCTTTAAATTCAACTCGCCACTCTCCCCGAGCTCTCCATATATTCTTTATGGCCCTGTGTTCCCTCAGCCCTTTGATCATTTCATATTGAAGCAGTCTCTTGTTTAATACACGGCTAAGATGACTGCAGGATAACATCAAAACAGGAGGGAACAGAGGGAACATGAAAGAATATGAAGTCAATGGCTTTGCCAATCACAATCCACAAACAGGGCTGGTTAAAAGGCTCGGCATTACAGAGCTGCCTTTATGCTCTCACAAAGCTTCACGCAGCGCTAAGACCAACGACAAACTGAGCCTGATGATTAAAACCACACTGGGCTGCCTTTCTTCTGCTTTAATTGTTGCTTGCTTTGCTCAGAGGTAACAGATCTGCAAATCCAGCACCTGTCTTTGTCCCACAAGTTCACTGCACCAGCTGGTCTCACCATCTTTCTGTCAGGAACCACTTTCCAAGCCAGAGCTTCCAATAGAACATGGTCCATCATCCTCGTGCCATCACAGAATGGTTTTGGGTGGAAAGGACCTTAAAGTTCACCTCGTTCCAAGCCCCTGCTATGGGCAGGGTCACCTTCCATTAGACCAGGCTGCTCCAAACCACATCCAAGCTGGTCTTGAACACCATACAAAGGAGCTCCAATCATTCCTCTGACAAGTTCCAAAGGTATTTTTGACAAGAAGCAAGAAGGCAGAAGAGCACTCATTGAAATCTCCCTCGTGTTCCTCTAAGAACATCAACCCAATTCCACAAAAAATAAAGAGGAAACAAATCCTTGTTACAAAGACTTTGCCTTCTTGATCCCCAACAACTTCCTGGTGCAGTGTTTACATCAAAACCCACAGCATGTTTTGGACGCCAGACGGAAAAGTTGATGTCTTCTGTCTAGAACTCCTCTCACACTCGGTTCTCATGCCATATTTCTTGGCTGCCTACACTCATGTTAATCTGCTAAAATCACTTTCCCCACTTGGAAGGCACCGTTTCACTCGTACTCAGTTCTATTATTCATCAGACAACCACGACAGCATCCATGACTGACTGCTAATTATCCTTTCCCCCTGCATGCCACAGACAGTTGCAATTTCTGCAGCAATTTATTCTTCCTCCCATGGAGCCATGAGGTGGGAGCTGAGCTTGAAGCAGTGACAAAGGCCCCAGAGATTTCAATTGTGTGGGGAATTCATCTTTTAATGGGAAGAGCCCTGCCTTAAGTGTTATTTAGTGTGTGATGTCAACAGCCCGAGATAACAACTGACAGGAGGAGAACGTGCACAGGGCCAGTGGGGCCAGGATGGGACACGGCTCTTGGGGGCTCTGTCACTGTCACATCCCTGTCACAGGGCCAGGATCGTGCCACATTCCCATTTCAGCTGCCTCCTAACAGGGAACAGCCTCAGGTCTGTTTAAGCCCAGTGTGCAGTTCCTGGGAACTCTGAGGGTAATGGAGAAATCCCATTTGCCTTTTTTGATTTTTCAGATCCAGTGTCTAACAGGAGATGCAATCCCTGTTGCAATAGGAGTTTGGAACATAAATATAAATATATTTGCAATATAAACTCCCAGTGCACACTGCTCCTGAACTTCTTCAACAGAAACAGGGGCTAAAATGACAATAAATGAGATGGCAAAGCAAACTCTCGCTGGCTTCTTTTCTATTCACCCTCCCAGACATGCTGGCAAAGGAGGGAACATAAAGAACATGAACATTGTCCAAAATGCTCACTTCTTACACAAAAAGTTGTGGTTTTCACTGGAAAATGTTTTGTGTATGCAAATGAGAAACAGAAGATAAAATGAGAGCGTTGATTAACACATTTTCTGAATCACAACAGGCTTTGAGATCATTTTGCTCTTCTGTTTGTTGTTTTTTTTCCTCTCCAAATAAGCGATTGTGATTTGTCCTTTCTCTCTCACCTCGTCCTACTGCCTTAATCTCCCTCATTTACATCGACCAAAGTGTTTCACTTTTGCTTCTTTTCACTCCCATTCCCTCTGGGGAAGGGAAGGGAAGGGAAGGGAAGGGAAGGGAAGGGAAGGGAAGGGAAGGGAAGGGAAGGGAAGGGAAGGGAAGGGAAGGGAAGGGAAGGGAATGGAAGGGAAGGGAAGGGAAGGGAAGGTGCTTGGGAGCAGCAGGTTTTTAGCAGGCAGCCTGGCCAGAGCAAGCTGAGGGATTTTGTGAGCAGATCCGTCTTTCTCATATGGCTCAAAATCCCAGGTAGTAAGTTCAACTTGATGATCTTAAAGGTCTTTGTCAATGTCAATAATTCTCTGGTTCTAATGCAAAAATCCTCTGTGTGCAAGTTGCATTTCAAGACCTTTACTTTAAAACAGATCTTCCAAATATATTAAAAAACCTGTTCAAGTCCAATTCTCAGCCCAGCCCATGAGATTTTATTCAAATATAATTTCCTGTGCTTATGTATCAACTGATTTCCTCTTGCTGGTCCTTTGTTCTGGCCAAGGCTCATTTTCCCTGTGCTATTCCAGTGCCACCAAAGCAGCCAGGTGACCTCTGAGGACAAGGGACATCCAAGCTCCTCACTCAGGATTGGTCTCTGGAGCATCTAAACCACTGAAGCCTTACACAGTCTGAATTTGCTTTTCTGACACCTCCTTATATTCGTTTTTTGTTTTTTAATGCAGAAAATTATTGCTTAAATTACCTGCAATTCTTATATATCGGAAGGACAAAAAGAAGAATGATAAAAATAAATGATTATTCCTATGTGATAAGGGCTATGAAAAACTGGTGAAAGATGGGTTGTAAAAACTACCTCAAAACACAACACAGAATCCACAAGAGCAACACCCCAGATTAAAAACAGGCAGCAAAATAAATAAATAAATAAATTAAAAATCAATGTGCACTGTGCTGGTTGTTTGCAAAATTAGACAATTAATTCTGTGTAAACCAACCTATCAGGAAGGCACACTGTGGGGATTCTGAGAGCTGATATTGCAGCACACTGGATTAGGAGAGAATGCTTTAATGAGATCCCTGGAGAGTCTCCATGGACTTGGACCCTCCTCTCCAAAAGATCATTTTTACCCCATTTAACTGCCAGTGTGCTGCATCTCTGATACACACGAGAACAAAAAGAAAGAAAGAAAAAAAGATAACCAAAGAAAACCCCCAAATAAAGAGCACTATTAACACAATTACCAGGACCAATGAGAATGGTGCTTTTCAGGCTCAAAAAAAGGCATTATGTCATTTTCAACACATAGGACGCATCAGAAAGAATATCTGTATTTCAAAACCCGCTGCACTTAAAGCCATTTACAACCAGAATAGCAGCAGCATAAAGAAAGCTTTTACACACAGGAGGGTGTAAAAAAACCATAATAATAATAATAATATAAAAATAAAATCACATAGTGCTCGCCAGAACAATCTGCAACCTGGCTCTTATTAAAATTTGACTTTCCTTTAAGCAAAGACCTAGTGTAGAGCTTGCCAAGTGCAATGAATGCCCCAGTTTAACGTGTGATTTTTCAAATAAACTGGAGAAAACCACCTTGAGCCCCAACCCCAAAATGGTTGTATTTCAAAATGACCACTTTGCTGTAAAATAACAGCTGGAAAACAGCAAGGCAGAATATTTTGGTGAGGAGCTGAAGGGTTGGAAACTGTTCTTCTATTTGCAGATTCTCTGTAAAAACATGTATAACCACATTTATGCCTTCAACCTGAGCAATCAATACTTTCAGCTCTCAAAAAGCTTTTCAAGGGAAACCTGCGGATTTTTCTTACTCTTGTCTATTTTGCAGAAGTGCCTGAGATCAGAGAGGAAAAACCCTGAAAATTTCAAGTGAAGTGCAAATAAATAAACAAGCCAGCAGAGAAACCCTTGGAAGCATTTAAGCCAGCCTTAAATTAAGGTGAATTGTTGCATTTTCTCTCTGCTGTTTGACTTTATGCAAGGATTGAGTCTCTGCTTCAGTAGCAGGAGGTGCTGGACAGCACCAACTGTGAGACCGAGTTTATTCCCAATTTTCTCATGACAGAAAATCAGCAGGTTCAGGAGTCCATGGGTTAAGGAGTTGATGGGAACGCTCAGAGCTGAAGCATTACCCAATTAAAGAATGCAAACCACGTCAGGAAGTGCTGAATTCTTATTTCACCTGGGCCAGCTGATGTGACACCCCCACCTGGACCACGGGACACCCCAAAAGCCAAGCTGGGAGAAGCCAACAGGAGACTGCCCATGGACAGCCACCCTCAGAGCCTGCTCTCCACAGGGAACTGCACTCCAGCGGGTTTTAATCACCCCTAATTGATTTTCCACCACCAGGAAACTGAGAAAGAGTTCAAATACAGTCTTTGAGTCCTAATATTTACATGGGCAAACATTTGTTTATCTGTCAGCTGTGTAATCTCAGGGCCTCTGCAGAGCCTGGGACAGCCTCTTAAGTGGCTTTCTCCAGTTTTGATTAGCTGGCTGCGGAGCCAGCCCCATAAATATTCCTAACATTTGCACCCAATGGACCAAGTGTTTTGTTGAGCAGACTAATTGGTTCACAACCCCTGCTAAGTATCAGCCCTATCATCCCCCACTGCCATGGGCTACGATCATCATTAGCCAAGTGACAATCTCCTGGAGAATTTGGGCTCTTTAATCTCCCTCCTCCCCCAGGACATCAGTCTTATTATGGGTTAAAGCGCTCCGAGTTGGCTTTGGCTCCTTTCTGAGGCTGGAGCCTCAGCACTGAAGGAAAAACCTCCTGAACGTGGGGGCACAAAGGAAATTCATGGCTATGCCTCAGAAAAAGTGCTCCAGAGGGAGAGAGTTTGGTGCAGAGGGACAGATCCTGCCTGCACACACCTTCCTGCAGTTCCATGAGAAGTGTGATTTAACAGATCCCTGATGAAAACAGTCCTTGATCAACATCAAACCTCACTGACCCTAAAAACATCCTGGCTGGGAAAGATCCAGGGGCTGCAGAACCACCCCCTGCCCTGAGAGCCAGCAGTGGTGGGGACAGCAGCACTGGGGAGGGAGGGAGGATCTGAGAAACACATCAAACACAAGGCAAATGCTGGAACAAAAGGTGAAAAAGAGAATAAAGGTGGGGAAATAAAAGACAAACTCTGAGGAGACATCAAGTCCTCAGTCAGGCAGAAGACACACAAAGAGGAGCAGCTCCAGACAATGCAAACCTGACCTTGGTAGGGCTGGGACAGAAATCTGGAGATTTAGGCAAGAGACACGAAGGTTTCTCTGTGCTCTGTTTCATCAGGAAGAAAGTTCTGCTCTTAAACTTGGGACATCCTTTCACATGTTTTAGATCTGGAGCGTTAAGGGTTTTTTACTTCAAAAGACACAAATCCCAGACACCAATTTCCTGAAAGAGCTGAAAAAACCCCAGCACAACGCAAAGGGACATCCTCTCCTCATTTCACCTCTCCCCATCCAAAATGAGAGCAAACACTTTGATACGGACAAAAAGCCCTTCCTGGCCCTCTGAAATTCCTGCTTTGACCCCAAATTCTTCCTCTTAAAAACACCTGTGCTCGCTGATGCTGGAGATTCACCTGATGAATAAGATGTTAAACCACCAGTCACCATCCAGAGGTGAAAGGGAAAATCCACATGTGCCCTGTTGGCCTTCCTGAGGTTTCCAGGAGGGAAAAGGTTGTTAAAGGAGTGAAGTGAAAGCAGCTCAGTGATGGACAGGACCTCTCTCGTGTCCAAATTTGAGGCAATAAACTCAGAGTTTGGTCCCAGAGCTGCCCCCTCCCATCACTGCAGCCCAACAGCACAGAGAGTTTTATTTCTCCTTGAGCCATGCTGAGAAATCTCTGCAATTTGGAGCTTTGCAAAGCCTCCACATTCACATTTAATTTGAGATTATATCCTCCCTGTCAAAACACGCCTGAGGGGCAAGTCACTTATGAAAAATAAAAAAAAAAAAAGAAGTGAATAAATGTGAATCTTCTTGTCTGCTCTGAGTCATAGCATCTGCCACAGAGTGGGCCAGTGCCAAAGACAGGATGATGTTGTTCCTCAGAGAGGAGCACCCAAATAAAATAATATCCCAAAATAGAAGGAATCTGAACCACCCCTCATGCAACACCTAATTATTAATTATTAGGAAGAAATAAACATTAGTGAATGAGCTTTCTGGCACTCCTCATGTGCCCACACAAGGCAAAAGCTCAATTATCTTTCTTTAGAAATAGAAGGTATAAATGCACGTGTATGGGGACACTCATACAAACACATCCTATGTGTGTAATATCAAATTTCAAAGTTCACAGCTCAGGAATAAATCTAAACATTTTTTATGCTCCATATTCAGCTGCTTCACTCGTGTTTGTTTCCCTATCAGGCACATCAGATGTTGCTGCACTCTGATTATTTTCAGGGAAGATAAACGTGATATCAGGTTCAAGAGCCCAAGGCTAAAGCTACTGCCTGTTGCACAAAATGGTTTGGGAACAAAAATAAAGATCTAGATACAGATCTAGATATAGATTATATAGATAGATATATATGTATAGATAGATATAGATAGATATAGGTATAGATAGATATATATATAGATTATTAGATATAGATATAGATATAGATATAGATATAGATATAGATAGGTATAGATAGATTATTAGATATATATAGCTATAGATATATATAGATAGATATATAGATATAGATAGAGATAGATATAGATATAGATATAATCTCCAAAATTATTTTCTTTTCCATCAGCTGCCACAATGGTTAAACAATTCTGTGCAAAACCATACAAATATAGTAATTTAACTAATTGTGTACACATAAATACATATATATATAAAACCATAAGTATATATTTATAAACACTTCATCCACCCAAATTTCAGCCTGTTCAGAAATGATCTCTCAGTTCAAAGGGAACTGTGAAAATCCTTGCAGCAGACAGTTCCAGCATCACCCATCCAGGGAGACATTCATTTCCCATCCCTATATTTAGAAGCGACCTATGATCTAAAACATGAGGCTTCCTCAAGGGTCAGAATGGATTTGTTTCATTTGTTAGAACTGAAGCTGAATTCACCAAATAGCCCCTGGCCTTCAGGAGAACAGGGTTTCAATTGGATTGTTTGCTTTGCACAAAAAAAAAAAAAAAAGAAGAAAAATCACTTCAATAGGAAGCATCTTCTCAGCAGCCCAAGGTGCTCAAGATGCAACTGAGATGAGGATTCTGTGCAGAATGCCTTAGAAAAGAATAAAATAATTATTAATTTTTAATAATTTAGTTGTGCTGCTGATTTATTTTTGCTGCTGACACCAAGCAGAAGTGCATTCAGAAATCAGAGATGGGAAAGGGACTAAATGAGAAAAAAACCCCAAGGAAAATATTTAAAGTCCCTTTAAGAAAGGAATGAGAAGAATCCTCAGAATTTCATGTACAGATGAAATGGTTCAAGGAATGGACATGACAGACACAAGCATTTATGAGAACAGGTGAAACAAGGTCAAAGAGTCACTCCAATGATCACACTGGAATTAAGACACAGCACGTTTAGAAGGAGAAAAAAAATCACAATAATTAACTTTGCGACCTGTCTGACACAAAAACGTTATTGAGACAAAGGGCAGGATGATTAGGAGAATGATTAGGTGTTTAAAGGGCTAATAATAATACTTTCCCAAGGCAGGAGAAGAATTTATAAGGGCTATTGATCTCATGTTTCAGGATGGGAGCCAAGCTGGAAGTGCTTGGGAAGAAGGGAAAATAAAATAATAATAATAAATTAATAAATAAATAAAAAAAATGAAATATATCTATATATATAAATAAAAATAAAACATCAAATAAAGCATAAAGTATATAATATAAAATAAAAAAATAAAATAAAATAGAAAAATAAATATAAAATAAATATAAAATATAAAATATAAAATATAAAATATAAAAATAATAAAATATAAAATATAAAAATATAAAATATAAAATATAAAATATAAAAATAAAATAAGAAATATGAAATATAAAATAAAAAATATAAAATTTAAAATATAAAATATAAAATAAAATATAGAATATAAAATAAAATATAAAAATTAAAATAAAATAAAATAAAAAATAAAATTAAATTAAATTAAAAAATAAAATTAAAATAAAATAAAATAAAATAAAATAAAATAAAATAAAATAAAATAAAATAAATCTTTAAGGGCCAATTTGCTCCTTAATTGTGATGAGAGTTCAGGGGAGGAGGCAGGAAGGTTTGGGGCTTTTCCCAGGGTGTTGAGTCATGTGGTATTAGTTACTACCAGGGAGAGGATTCCAACTTAATTGGATCTTTAATCGGATTGCATGGGGTAATTCCTACCTCTCTGCGTTCCTAATGGATGTCACAGTGTCAGGAGTTAAATGCTGAAGGGCTGCTCTGATTTGAGAGCAGCTTCCAGGGCATCCTCAGGCAAAGACAATTATTGGGATGTCCACTGAGAAAGAAAATGATCATCAAGGTTGATCTATTCCAACAGGATTTTGGAATAATTACTGCTCCTCAGCCAGTCCTTACAGGTAGGACACACATCCTTGCTTCATATTTTAAATCAATTTATTGCCAGTTATCAGCTTTCCTAGTTCCAAGAAGAATAAGGCCATAACCAGTCCTACACTCTGGTACTCAGTTTGCTGGCTGCAGGTAATTGGAGCTCTAATTGATCACAAAGAGTTTATGGTTCTGTTAAATAGTCCAAAGAAAACTTGTTCATATCTCCACTGAAAAAATCCCAAAATCACAACTCTCTTCCAGTCCAAAAACAATGCAGGGAATGCAGCTAAACAAAGGTAACAGCTTTGGGATGGAGTTGTAATGAAAATATATGTGAGTGATTTCCTTCCACACAACCATGACAGAGTATTCTCTGCTCTGGAGGTAAAGAAGAGTTTTGGAAATTTCTCTGGAAAAATTATTTCCAGTCCTGGCTACGGAGCTGCAGTGATAGAAGAATTACCAACAGTCTTTAAGGCATCTGTTTCACTTCTGTTATAGCTGAAGATCCACAGGAAAATAAAACCAGCAAAAAGTCACCTGGAGCACGGTCATGACTGAACCACTGCACCTCCCCACAGAAAAAAAACACAATATTACATTGAAATTAATGATTACCTCGTTATTAGGCATGGTAAGCTGTTGTAACAGAGTTGTGTTTTTTGGAAAAAAAAAAGTCTCAATCACTGCTCCGGTGAAACAATTCCAGGAGGACAAACACACAGAGAGAACTCACCAAAACTCCTGAGACCACAGAGATTTCCCTACCCAAAAATTTGGTTTAATGGTAGAAATATGAAGTTTATGATTTCTTTTAACACTTCTCAACAATGTGAGGGGCACATGAGAGCCCACAGTGACAGCTCAGTGCTGGACTGGGACATCACAGAAGTGCCCAGGGTACAGGAGGTGCCCTTTGCTCCAGGGGAAGGTGCCACAAATCTCCTGGTGGGATCCAACCCTGGGCTCCATCCTGGCTCTTGGCAGCACCATCCCCTCCCCCAGCACCACAGCAGTGCCAAAAGCCTGAACCACAAACAGGAGGTTCCTTTATCATCATTAACGAAGCCCAGAATCCAAAATTGCTGTTTTGACTGGGAAACAGATGACTCCAGCTCTGCCAACACCCAAGGTGCTCCCAATGCCAAAACCCACTTTGCTCACACATATGCTCCAACTCTCCAAAACAGAAGCTCTGTCTCCAGCTGAAACTCCTTTCTTTGTCCTTCCAGTCCTTCTATTCCTCCTTTTTGTGCTTCCCATGAAAGTTCCTCCCTTTTCTTTCTCCTTCCTTTGCCCTTTCAGTGCTCACAGGTTTTAAGGTCTTTGCACCTTTCTGTCCAGCACATTCTGTTGTGGTTTTTCCTATCCTCTGCAAATCACATCATTTGATTGTGTCACACAAGGTATCCAGTCTCCATCTGAACACATCACACTTCATTACAGTGGTTAATCACAGATAAAAAAGAAATTGTCTTTAATGTCTAATTTAAAACTGTCTGGCTCCAGCTCGCAGCTATTGGATCTGGGTTTTTTTTCTTTTCTCTTCTTGATTAAAAAGCTGGATATGCTTTCCCCATGAAAATACTTGTCCCTGTAATCAAGTCCCCTCTCAATCCTCTTTTTGATGAGCTAAGCAGATTGAGCTCTAAATCTCTCACTGCAGGGAATTTCCTCCACTCTTCAAATCAATATTGTGGTTATTTCCTTGGCTCTCCAGGTTTGTAAACCCTTCCTTTCAGCTGCTGACACCACAGCTGACCCTGGCTTTCCAGCACTCTCATGGAATCAGATAAAATCCCTGTGTCAAAGGATCCTATTTGTCCTTCAGCCTTCTGGGCTGCCCCTGGACCCCTGGAAGTGTCCAAGGCCAGGTTGGATGGGGCTTGGAGCAACCAGGGATGGTGGAAGCTGTCCCTGCCCGTGGCAGGGGTGGAACTGGATGAGTTTTTTTTCCAACCCAAAACCATTCCATAATTCTATGAAACAGGATTGCTGCTAATTCCACACTCCAGCTTTGTTGGGTTGGTTTGGTTTTAACTGAGATTTCATGGGATACCAAATCTAACACCAGGAAACTCAGCCACAAAGCTCAGTTACCCACATTTATCAAACCCCTAACTCTACAAGGAACACGCTGGGCTCCCTTTCCAGGGAGGCCTAAATTACCTCTCTATTCTTTAACTCTATTTTAATTCAGTCCTCTATCAACCTTTCCATTATTTTTCTGGGATTGGTGCCAAGCTCTCCAGACAATCATCTATTACCTCTTCTGCTTTTTCCCTTTGCACATGAGCTTCTCCTGTCTTCCCACAGAAGATACACAGAATAACAGAGCCAAAACCACTCTGCTATCCTTGCATGATGCAACACCCAATCTTTTCCAAAGATAATAACCAAGACTTTGTCCAACAGATTTTGCCAGTCTCACCTCTCCTCCCACACCACTCCTGCTCACCCATCCCAGTTTAGTGGCCCCACAGGTGCAGAGATGCCAAATCCACGGGCTGAGAACAACACACACCCAAAAGCCATCACCAGAGTCTGCCCATGAAAGCTCTTTCAGGAGTTCCAGTGCTCCGTTTTAGCTGTAAAATTTAATTTTTGGGAGACTTCGACTCGATGATCATAAAGGTCTTTTCCAACCTAAATGGTTCTGTGATTCTGTGACTCAGCTTTGTATTTCATCAGGAACTGGAGTGATAGGTCAAGGAGTAATGGGCTCAAACTGAAAGAAGGGAAATTCAGGTGAGATACCAGGAAGAAATTGTCCCCTGTGGGGGTGGTGAGGCCCTGGCACAGGATCCCAGAGAAGCTGTGGCTGCCCCTGGATCCCTGGCAGTGTCCAAGGCCAGGTTGGATGATGATCTCTAAGGTCCCTCCCAACCCAACCCCTCTGGAATTCCGTATGGCATCACCTCAGCGAGAAGTTTGTTTCCCAGGAATTCCCTCCCCCTACCTCATCCCTTCAAGTCCCTGCTCCAGGAGCACGTTTAGCATGGGAGATTGATTGAACTTTCAAGTGGCAGCCCCACGCTGGGTGATCCTAAGTGGAGTGGACAGCCCCTCCTCTCCGAGGTGTGCTGCAAATTGCCGGATTAGCGGCTCAGGCAGCGCCCGGAATCTCGCCTGTCCTACATCATTTACCTGGGCTGAAATTACAGTTCAATTACTGCAGCAATATCTCATTCAGGCAGAACAAAGGAAAGGGGAAATATGCAAATGAGCGAATTTAAATTCACTTAATTTAAAGGCCTAAAATTTTTAAGGGCGCGCTCCCCTCTCCGGGGACGTTTGGGTTCAGGGATTATAAAATACATGAAGCTATAAATGGTTAAATGGGTTGTCATTGCCTGAGCATCCAAACTTTGCATACATTATTCTTTTCAGTGAGTGAATTATGTAATTAGCAAGGAAAATACACAGCATTCCTGACTATATCCTACCCAGGGATCAAAAATTTGCTCTAACCACCCATTTCAGGGAGCTCATATCCTGTCCAGGGCTAAAATATTTGGTCAAACCACCCATTTCAGGGAGCTTTGTGCACAGACAAGCTCAGCATACGTTTGGGAGGATCACATTAGAATAGGTTTGTAGGGAGAATACTTCTTATCTGCTGAATGCAAAGATTATTCCAATTTTTTTGTGGTACACATGATAATATTGTGAATAACCCTCCAGGTTTGTTGCTTGTTGTGGTTCTCCTGGTTGTTATTTTTTAATAAACACTGAGGGATATTTTAATGCACCAAAGATGAAATTTTCCTCTTGCTATGCAGCTGGAATTCTGTGAGGTTTCACTGCACAGGGATGTGTGACAGGGGGAATGGCTGACAGGGAAAATGTGCTGCTCTGGCAGGATAATGAGGTACAATGCTCCAAAAGGCAGGATCCTGCTCAGGGGGAAGGAAATGGGAGAAATTCCCTTTTCTTCAGGGGCTGCATCACCAAATAACTGTAGTACAAAAAAGACAGGGGTATGTAGTGAAAGAACAATGGGAAAATTGATTCAAAGTGAAAGAGTAGATTTAGATGGAATATTGGGAAGGAATTCCTCCCTGTGAGGGTGGGGAGGCCCTGGCACAGGTTGCCCAGAGAAGCTGTGACTGCTCCTGGATGTCTCCAAGGCCAGGTTGGATGGGACTTGGAGCACCCTGGGATAGTGGAAGGTGTCCCTGCCATGCCAGGGGTGGAATGGGATGATCTTTAATGTCCCTTCCCACTCTGTCACTCTGTGATTACTTTCTGGTGCCACCACACCGCCTGCACTTCACCTTTAATAAAGCTCTGTCCTGTAATACACCTCAAACAGCTCCATTTTCAGCAATTCCCTGGGATATAATGTGAAGCTAAAAAGGCAAGGCTGAGCCTTTCCCAGCAGGCAGGCACTGTCTGGACAGGAATTAGCCAAAAAATCAGGGTGGGCTGAGCCCTGCACACACACAGGGACAGCAGGGAGGCTGCAATCCCACAGGCTCAGCAGAGATCAGAAAATCCCAGATTTAGGGGAAAGCCTAAGCCCAGCCTCACGCAGGCAGTAACAGAAAGGTGCATTTGTCATGCAGGTGCTAAACCCTGAGCAATTACCGTGCATTTCAGTGCTCACCCTGTCAGTTTAATGGAGCAGGTATGGCTCAGCTCTGTGCAGCTGGGACAGCCCTTTAATCACTGCTCCTCACTACCCTGCACACCTCAGTTGTCATTTGTGTGGCTCAAAAAAACAGGAATATTCATTGTTGTTTGCTGGTTATTTGTTCCCAGTCAAAACAGGAGGCAGGGATGTGGCATTGAGAGGAGTCAGAGCCACAGAACTCCCAACTCTCCTTCCTGCAGATCCCACGTGGATCCTGGATTCTCCAAAAGCCCAGATGGCCCGAGCCAGGGTAACTCAATCACCCTCAGCTGAACCACTCTCATTTGTATCAGTCAGGGACCTGAGCCATTACGCCTCCTCCTCAAACTGGTTAGGCTGTAAATTAGATTTTCATCACTCCTGGGACAAAAAGCTGACTCTGCTGAGGTCACTGGGAGTTTGAGCATCCATTTCAGTGGCGCCGTGACTTCACCAGTGCAACATCCAGCCTGGAAGTCACCAGGGTTTATCAGGCTTTCCTAAAAGTATGGTAAATAAAATCTGCCTCTGGTACTGGCAGAGAGCAGTGGTTCGGTTCTGTGGCATTTTCTTCTGCCCAGATGCAACAAAAGGAATATTTATCTCAAAGGAATGTGGGTGTTAATGACCCAAATTGCTGCAGTTGTGACCAGTGCCTTGGCAGAACTCAAAGCAAGCATTGAATACAGTTTATTCCTTTAAAACTGAATGATTAAAAAAAATAAGACAGGCCCTCTTCTGACTTACAAAAGAAATCGTCTAAAATCCATCCTCTCAATGAAATTTTACTGGAACCAAGTCATTGTGGAGTGATATGAAAGAATAACCTGTAGAAAATAAAGCACCAAGCCCTAATTCAGTAAAACATTTGGGCAATAACCCAAATTTTAGATAATAAGTTCACTGAACTCAGCAAAAAGATTGTGGTTTGAAGTATTTTGCTTACAAAGAAGTAAAATCAGCAAAATTAGACAAATAACCGTGGATGTAAATGTACACAGACTTGGATCAACCAACACAAACTGCCCCTGAGGGAAGGGTTTTAGTGATGGGACAGACAGACCTACAAGATCAATATGTGGATGCTTCCAAACCTACAGGCAATCTCTCCTTATAAACCATTCTCTGATTCCTTTAAACTGCAAAAATAATGGTGCATTCTGTGAGATGTGTTAAAAAAAACCAGCCCATGGAGTTAATCACTCCTTTAGCTGAAAGCATTGCTGGGGTGTTTTCTAACAGAAAAAAAACCCCTGCCCTGCAATAATAATTTCACTTTCCCTACCAGCAGAGCCATCTTTCATCAGGCCTGGTTTTACTGGAAGCACTGGGGACGCACAGTGGCACCAGGCATTTTTTCCTGAGACATTGTCCCAGGTTTCCGTGGGGTTTGATGCTGGAACAGCACGTGACACGGAGGAGCTCTGCATTTTTCAAACATCCTCTAAAGCTGTGGGAATAACACTCCTTAAAGGCAGCCCTCTCTCCTTTCAAGTGCCACACAAGCACAGCAGGCAGCATTCAAAGCCACCTCTTCTGTGTCAGCCAGCAGGGAAGGCTGTCAGGGAATTGCTTGTGTCACACTCCAGAAGTCACCAAAGCAGACACACTGAAAGGTGGATGGGCCCAATTCTGCCTTTTTTCTTTTTTTCCCCTACTCTTCTGTGTAGATTTCTGCCTTTCCCATTCATTCCAGGCAGGATGCTGCTCTGAATAGCGACTTAAACCTTGCAGAGTCATCCCACGGGTCTCCCAAAAAACGGAGAAGCTTGAAATGAGATTTCTGAAAGCACTAAAATCATCTAAGGAAGCTGTTCTGAGAGGTCAGAGGGCTCTGGCGCTCACTGCAATGTTTAGAGTTCTGTGGGACTGCAGCCTTGTGCTCTCATCTCAGCTTGTTTTGTTCTCTAGGAGGGCACAGAGACTCCCCAGCCATCAGAGCCCCTTCACGTGGCTTCATGCCACCTTTGAAGCCCTCTCAAAACCAGAAATGCACAGCCCAGATGCTGCTTTTGAGGAGGAGGAGGAGGAGGAGGAGGCAGGGAGTGCAGCAGCATCACCAGGCAGGGGACAGTGACACAGGGCCAGGCTGAGGACCAAGAGCACTCCTTTGGTGCTGCCCTGAGGATAAAAACCATGGCAGGCATTCCCTTTCCACACCTCCCCGATTGCAGACATGGAGAGGATTCAGCAGGGACTCTGGAAGCTCTGATTTTGGCACAGGGACAGTGGCTGTCTGAGGTCACCTGTCTGGAGCTGTCCCCAGGCAGCTCAGCCCAGCCAGACTGGGAAGCAGCTGGTGAAAATATCCTCAAAAGCTGCACTCTCACAGGAACAGCCCAGCCCAGGCTCCAGAAAACAGCCCAGCATCCAGACATCTCAATTCTGCTGTGCCACAGGACAGGAGCAAAGGTGGGGGTGGATCCAAGCAGGTTTGTCCCTGTCCTTCCCAAATTCCCCTTCACCGTCCCTTGGCCTGAGTCACACTCTCACCACACCTCTGATTTAACTCTGTCCTTTTGCAAGAGAAAAAAAGCCAAACAAAAGGAGAAAACCACCTGAAGCTGGTAATTTTCTTCATAAATGGAGAAAAGAGAGGGCTAGCAAGGGTCAAGAGAAAATATGAAGAGAAGCCCTAATGAAGAAAGCAACGTAATTTTTGTCCTCCTTCCATGGAACAGGATCTGCACTTGGAAATCCCACTGAAAACCACAAACTAGTTAAGCTGTAACAATAAACACAACTTTCAATGATAAACTGTTCTCCATCTGCATTTTTTTAAATTTTTATACATCCAGGTGCAATGAAGGAAGAAGGAAACATCTGCCAGGGAGTGCTGAAAGCCCAGAAAATACCATCAGCACAGCCATCACACGCTGTGTGCTTCATGCAGGGAGCCTGGACATGCTGGGAGGAGAAACCTGAGGCACCAAATATCACCAAGAACCTTCATCTGTTAATTGTGCAGAGGCAATCACTAATCAGCATCTGGGAATGCAAATGCACTGACAGAAATCAATGAATAAAACAGATAGAAGAGAGTAGCTAGGGGGAAAAAAAAAAGCTAAATGCAACAACCTTGAGTTTTGAGCGCTGACTTTGTTACATACAAACATCAGGGGAGAAAAACAACCCACAACAAAGTCAACCAAACTCACAGGTACCTTAATCTTCACCTAAATCTGTCTGAGCCTAGAAGGCAATTAATTACAAGTACACAGATTATGAACTATAATAATCTCAGCCTAGGAATACTGACAATCAGCTGGAACTTGGTTCAGTGTGGTTTTAGCAGCTCCTGTGGGCACTGCTACAACATCCCCCTCCAGTCCAATACACAGGAAATTATTCAATGCTTAAGTTCTATGAAGAAAAATACTTCCAGAGGGAAGAAATCTTCCAGAATGCCACTGCAATTTAAGTAAAATGAGTGCCATGACACCCTGCAGCTCTCCCAGCCCCTGCAGGCTTTTCCTAGGTACAGTTTTAGCAGGAAGAGGATTTGCCTGCATGAGCAAAGAGCAGAGCTCAGAAGGCTCGAGATAAGAGAGCAAAACAGTGCTTGGAAGCCCATGTCCACCCCCAGACTCTGCAGAGCTTTGCTCCAGCTCCAGCCAGGAGGACACGGATGGAAAGCTCATCAGCAGCTGAAATGCTCAGAGTGAGCTCCTAAAACATATCCTGGCTCAGGTTCAGCACAAACTCATCCTGTTGGTGCCCTGTCCCCAAAATTCCAACAAAAGCACAAAGAGTGGGGATGGGACCATGCAGGATTTCCTCCCAAGGGGCCCTCCAGAGCTAAGGTGGAGCCAGGGGTAACAAAAAGAGTTCATTGACCAAAACATGATTCATTGAAGCCAATGTCGGTACTTCAGGTAGATAATCATGATAACGTTTATCTTCCTTCTGCTCTTCCAGCACTAAACCTGTTCTTTCCTCACACAAATAGATCTGGTGAGGAAAACCCAGCAGAGCTCCCCAGCCTCGAGGGCCATGGGGTAATTCACACCAAAATCAAACCACACATTCCATGCTGCATTTCAAACCCCATAGACCTTGCAGGATCTCACAGCTCATGGCAGCATCAGGGGTAGATGAATTTCTTTCTCAGAACTTGTCCCACTAATGATTCTGGGTTTTTAGGAGTCTAACCAAGAAAGGACAAGTGAAAGTTGTTACAAACACTGAGAACATCACCGCCAGAATATGGTTACAAGGTTCCTCTCTGTTTTCATACCCCTGCTGCTCCCACACTCTGTGCTGGGACATCAATCTTCATTCTCCATGATTTAGGGTTGTTATAGGGTGGGCTTTGTGCTAGCAAAGAACCCATGATCTGTAACAAAACTCAATTTCTACTTTACTGGACAAATATACCAAAAGAAATTGTGGCATCTTGGTGGGTTGCTAAGCAACCCAGAGCTCCAGTGTCACTTGTTTGTGATCAATTCAAGTCATTCATGGGGCTCTGAAGCACCAGCTCAGGAATTCCAACAGAATCTGTGCCTTGGGAAAGCCAGGGGGACTTCCTGACACACAAGAACACTTTCCTTCCTCTAAGATAAACTTTGTAGATGTTCTTTTGATCCGTGTGATATGTTAATTCATTATTCTTAACATGGTGCTAATGGGAAAAGCTATAATTAACTAACTACAGCATTGTAGTACGTGCAAGATAAACTGAACTAATTAGCAGTGTTTAAAGTAGTCCCTGTCCTCTCCCACTGGGGAAAGGAGCAGATCCTTTCTTATCACAGAAGCAACTGTCCCCAACAACGTTTTATGTAAAGAAGAGATACCTTTTTGTTCCATTTTTCTCTCCTAAATAGAAGCGATAAAGGATATTTTTACCAGCAAACAAGGTGGCTCCAGTCCAAGCCACTCGAGGTACACATGCAAGCTGTGAATAATGTAAATCTTTCATTTAAATAAACGCTTATCTGTGGCCTTTCTTGAGGTAAAGAAGTGGACTGTTGTATTTTCATTCATGAGGTTTAATTGCTGAAGTTCCTCCTGCTAAATGCCCACAATAATTACACTCACTGAGTTAAATGTATATTGCTACAGCACAGTCTCTTTATTTCAGCCTCATATTCATCCCTGTTTTGATAAAAATCAATAATAAACAGAAAGAGTTTAGAAACAAATTGGTTTCCAAGCTGTGTGCTGCACATGGCAAACCTTCAACTTCTTGATTGCTGGCAGGTGGTTTTTTACAGAAGATATTTAATGATAATTTCACGTACACTGGGCAGTGTTTCTGAAGAAATTACCTTCTGCAAATCTCGCTGTCCTGTCCTGTGCATCTCATTTCAATGTCACATGATCTGGACTTGTAGTTCCTCTGCAAGCCAGACTCCACTGACAGCAGATGCTCAGCCTAAGTGAGGACCAGAAACTGGTGAACCAGAATCTCCTAATTTTTAATGACCCATTGAGAGTGGGGTTTATTTGGCTTGGCAGTTTTTTGTTTTTTTTTTTTTTGAAAGACAAAGAAAATTTATTACTTTTAAGCTAGAGAGAAGTGTTAACACAGCAGAAGTTGTGCACTCTGATACTGCATATCAGAAGATAAGCAGAGGTACCTGGGAAGCAATGGCCAGAGGATGGCAAGCACAGCTCCAACAAGGTAAAAAAAAAATCATGTTCATAAATGGCCAAAAAATACATATTTATTTAACTTACAGCATTTTCACCCCCTCTCCTTCCCTCGGACCTGTATCTAAAATCATAACATTTATTAGTTTATTATGGAATGGGATTTGGGGGAGCTACACAGCTCAGATCGACTCGGTCACACCGAACAAACCCTTGGCAACAAAACAGAAATGCCACCTGTCACCGCTCTGGTGACATTTCCCAAAACCATGTTTCAAGCAAAAGTATTCCCAGGTAGAGCTGAATACCTGCACATAATCCAACAAAACACAGCTTAGTCCCTGTCTAGCCCAAAGGAAGCCAAGTATCACTGATGATGGAAGGGATAGATGAAAAGCCTGCGCACATTTGCTGTGTCTGGCTACTGGAAAACAGAATCTCCTTGGATTACGTTGCCACGCTCACCGATCCTCTCTGATCGTGCAACACAAATCGATAGCACACAGCCCAGACACCGAGCGCCAGAGATTCCAGCAGCTCTCCTGCAGTGCAACACGAGCACATCGCTTCCCCAGCGGAAAAAAAAAACCGGGGACTTCGGTAATTATTTAGGTACTGCAGCAAACCCTCCCCAAATTCTTTCCAAAACCACCGGGAAAGCAGAAACAAGCGCTCGCCACGGATGCAGGACAGCCGGGCTCGCGGAGTTGAGCCCACCTAAAGCAACAGGGGACTGCCCCGCCGCCCCCCAGCCGAGCCCCGGGGCCGTGGCTCTGTCCCCTGGACCCTCCGCGCTGTCCCCCGGCCCCGCAGGTCTCCGCACCCCCGAAACTTTCCGCAGGCAGCGGCTGCTCCGCCCGCGGGACCCGAGCGCCGGGACCCCGGGCAGGGAGAAGGGACCGGACCGGCGTTTCGGGACCCCCTGGGACCCCCGGAGCTGCACCCTGGGCCCACTCAGGACCCCCGGAGCTGCTCCCCGAGCCCTCCCGGCGGCACCTGCTCGCCCCCGGGCAGAGCTGAGCCCCGCTCCGCTTCCTCATCGCTCCGCAGGGCGCAGCCGCTGCGGGACCAGGTGCGGTGCCGGGAGCAGGAAAACCAGTTTTCAAATCAGAGCGATAATAATTAAAGAGCTCTCTGGGAGCTCGGCAGGGCAGTCCCGCTGGCCGGGCACCCCCGGACGCCCTCCCCGGTCCCCCCGCCGTACCTTGAGCCCGGGCGGGCGGAGGGGTGGCTGTGGCGGCGGCAGCTCCGCAGCCCCGTCCCGGCGCTCCGAATTAATCGCTCCACCCCGAAAAAAATAAAGGGGGGGCGGAGGGAGGGTGGGAAGGAGGGGGAGAGGAAAAACCACCCCAAAGCCAGCCCCGCTCCACACCCACGAGGAGGGAGAGGGTCCCTCCGTGACTGGCATCGCTATCTCCTCCGGCGGAGCTTGCAGGGAGCCATGGCAACGAGCCCCCGCGCTCCCCACAGCATCCCCCGGGCCACGGCCACCCCCGCCCGGCCCCGGCCCCGGCCCCGGCCCCGCTCCGGGTCCCACCTGCCCGATCCGAATCCCCTCGGCCGGAGCCGGCTGCCAGCGGTGCCTCCGCTGCTCCGGGCGGCACCTGGGGATGCTCCCGGAGCCGGAGGGAGGCAGCGAGGGAGGAGAGGAGGGAGCGAGGGGAGCCCCTGCCCGCCCCCAGCCCGGGCAGGTGCCGGAGGGGGGCCCCCAGTGCCGGCCAGCCCAGAACCGGGGCGGGAGGAGGAGAAGGGAATGGCCGAGCTGAGGGCGCTGCCCCCGGCTGGACCACGGGATGCTCTCGCCTCGGCGTGCGGGGCTCCGCCAAAATCCGGGCAAGGAGGAGGAGGAGGAGGGAGGCGCTGCCGGGGAAGGGACGGTCCCCGCCTGGTCTCACCCCTCTCTCGGGTGTGGAAGTGTCACTGCTTTCCAGGGGAAAGGACGAAGATTAAGAAAACCCCAACTGGGTTTAACCCTTTCCCCCTCTTCCCTACCAAACCCCCAGGTACCCAATCATCCCAAACCTCGGAAAATCCTCTTTTCCTCGTTTTTTTTTTGCGAATGTCCCCCTGTGTAAATTTTGCTGCGTGTGCTGTCCATGACCACAAAACCAGTTCAGGTTTCCCTGTGTGCTCCGGCGGCCGGACTCTGCCCGGGCGCTTCATGCTCTGAGCCCTGCGTGGAACGGGCTACATTTTTAAGTGATTGGTGAAGACACTCATCTCAAATCTGCCAGTCATTGTCTTAAGCACTCCATCCCGAGAGGTGGAGAAGGTCAGACATCATCATTTCCATCAGGGCTCGGACTCCTCAGACGTTTCTGCATCACTGCTGACCTTTGGGTGCTTTTCTTTTCTCTGAGCCTTGCCTAATGCAGTGAACAATAATCATAAAGTAGCATTCACGGGCATTAAGCCATAAACCCACCCTACCGGATCACAGTGACACTCCCGGGGGTTATTAGCATTTGGGTTAAAGGTTTTTGGGACAGTGGCAATTGGAAATTATGGATGTACTGGCCAACTGGTGTTGTTTATCTCCAGCAGATTTAAGTAGGTGAGCTTGCCTTTTGGATGGGAAGTAAATAATTAAATTTAAGGAAAAGCATTGTAAAGATGGCAGTGAGAGAAACAAGATCTGAAAACTGGAAGGGAAAAGGGCAGAATAGTTTAGAATATTTGTTAAGTAAATGCAAACAGTTAAAACAATGGTAAGTTTGCAGTTGTGCATGGTCGAGCAATCCGTAGATAGAATTTTCATATTAAACTCTGCATTAGTGAACCTGCACCAATAAAAATGCATGGAGCAAAGCATGGAAAGCTGCTGAGGAAGCTCTGAAGTTGGGCAGGTTTCTGTGTGGGGAAGATCCAGCCTAGAGCACACACAGAGGACTGGGAATCCTCCTTTTGGATCCCAGGTCCTGAATTGAGTCACTGTTCCACCCAAAGACAGTAAAATGTTACATTTACAGCAAAAATGCAAAGCAACCAACAGCTGAGCAGCAGCCCTGTGTCCTGGGAGCGGAAACTCGGGGAATAAATGGACAAGGAGGCAGCTCCAGAGGAATGTCTGAGGATTGAAAAGCCATTTGACCCAGTACCAACGAGATTCACTCCAATCCAGAGGTTTGGGGATTCACTGGAGCCTTGGCAATTACTGGAAATGCTGAGGGTGGGAAGCTGCTTGTCTGGGAGCAGAGATAAGAGAGCTGGGAGAGCCAAGGGAGAGCCAAGGAGAGCCAAGGAGAGTCAAGGAGAGCCAAGGAGGGCCAGGACGAGCTGGCACTGCCCCTCCTGCCATTGCCAGGAGGATGAAAAACGGGGACAGGGACTCTCCTCCTCCCCAGCCAATCCCGAGTTCCTCCCTGGATGCCTCAGCAGCACCAGGAGTTTCCAGGTTGATTTTTTGCAGGGCTCTGACAGAAAGAAGAGAGACACCAATTTAATGACATCCAGAGACTGCTTGAGGTGGGGCTGCTGCCAAAATCAACTCCCCAGGCTGCCCATCCCTCCATCCCCACATCCCTGTGCCTCTGAGGGAAGCTGGGCTTGCACCCAGCCCCCCTTAGACCTTCATTTCCCTGCCTACCTCACCCAACTTTTAGATCCTCTCTGTCCATGTGATCTTCCCAAGGTTCTTCTCCCACGTTCAGGTGTGGGGCCATAACATGGAAAGCATTAAATGGTTTTAATTTTTCACACAGCGTCCTGCATAATGTTTTTATTCCACTGGGAAGCCAGCTGATGGAAAAGTCAAAATAACAGCAGCTTCCCCAGAGCTGCCCCACACTTGCAAAATGAAATGTGTTCCTGTTAATAAGAATAACATGGCACTAAGTAAATCTATTTGAGAATGGGGTTTGCCTTAAGTAAAGTGTAAATAGGCACAATCAATCGTGCTTCACATTTCACCAGGCCATGAAATGGGGCAAATGTCGTCGCACTTAAGTCTGCACCAAACAAAAATAAAGACAGAGAAGCTCAGTGTGGTCCTCCCTGTGTCTCACAAAACTGCTCTTTATTTTGGGATTTCCTGCTGAAAATCAAGGGGCCTTTTCATCAGACCCTCAGCTTGATGTGAGAATGAGAGAGCAACACTGCTGGAAACACTGGGAGAAATTAATTCTCTCTAGGCTGGTAGTGATCACATATTTAAAATACATGTTAAATAAACACTGTCTGAAATCAAGTGTGAGAAAAGCCCCTCAGAATATTCATCTCAGGCATTGTCTGAAAGAGTCAGAAGAAACAGGGTGTGTTTTGCCAATCCCAACCATAACTTGTTACCTGATTCTCCCTCAAGACACACCCAGCATTTCAAACCCGGCCCCAGAGTCTGGTGGCAGGCTCAGGAGACTCCCAGTCCTACTCCAAGTGCCATTTAAGACACACGAAATGCTCAGGACAAAAGAACAGATTGGCCAGGTTTTCTGTGGAGGAAATTAATTTGCTTGTAATTGCCAGCACATACCCCATCAGCAGAGCTCGTTAATAAAGATGCTGTAATTTTCTGAATAGGTAGATGTGCAAAAATGGGAATGTATTTGAAGGTCAAGAATCACAATTTGACATGGATTTTAAAAAAAATGGGATAAGATTCTGGGAATCTGTTTTGGTCCTGGATAAATTAAGTGGCTAAAATAATTGCCATCTAAATTTTGAAATGATGCCCTCCTACAACATTTTGCAGTATTTTCCTTAACTTTTGAACATTTAGAGTGTTTAAGTTGTACCAGCTGAGATGCAGCTTGAGAAGCACTGAGCTGCTTTGGGAGTTTGGAGTTCAGAGGAAAAGATTTGAATCATAAAAGGAGAAACAGAGATGAGAGAGAGGGTGATGCACACCCTGCTGATGGTTTATTAAACCCTGATCTGAGTGTTCTGATTATAAACACACCTCATCAACACTTAGCTTTGAAATGCTGAAAGTTGGATGGGTCTTGAGCAGAGAGAAACTCGAGATGTGCCAGAAAATGCTCATCTATCCCTTCCTAATGAGAGTCCAGGAGAAATCCACGTGATCAAAGGACAACAAATTTAAAGTGAATTAAAGCAATGACCACTTTTTGCAGGAATTCAGGCTTTGAAGAACCTGGAGCGAAATGTTGGGATCTCTTTTTTTGTTTTTTTTCCTTAATCTGATTTTTTTTAAGGCTGGATAATTTTATGACTGCTAATAACATTTGTAACTATGCAAGCTAAGATAATAACAATGGTAATCAAATCTCATGCTTCAGGGCATAAATTGATTGCTTGGAGGGGTTATGGAGAATTTTCTGGTTTTCCCACCACTGAGCCCATGATTTCACAACTGACTAAGTGCATTACAAGGGAGGGGGTTGCTCCTGCAGCCAGACAATTGATCTAATCCCTAATAACAAATCTGACACCAAAATCCAGCGAGCTGCCTGTCTGCTGTGCAAACACTGAGAGATTCACGCTCAAATTCAGGGAAATATTTGGTTCTTATTTTCCAGTTAGTTTCCTGCAGTCCTTTCAAAAGAAAGCAGCAAGGTCTAGGTTGAAAACTAATCCGAAAAACAAACAAGCTCACAATGCTTAAGAGCACGAATGTAACAGTGCAATCTGAAAGATCAGTTAGGCAAGGGGGTTCATCCACAGGTTCAGGTCCAAAGATCAGCATGGAAAACAATTCACAGAGTGGGCTGACTCGTGTATCCCATGGCCAACCACATATTTCCATATGTTCCCATCAAAAAAGGAGGTCGTGGTCTCTTTCCCTTGAAAAACAGGCACAGCAGGAGATGAGGGAGCTCAGCCTGGAGATGGGGATTTAGGGTTAATTCCCAGCTGGAGCAGAAAGCTCCACACAGGTTTGTGCTCTGCTCCAGGACAGACAGACTGAGCTCTGGAGGACACTTCATCCAGCAGAAAATAATTGAAGATTCCAATCTTCTGGACTAAGCTGGGGCAAAACTGGGCCTCACTTTTGTTACAGAATTTATGGAAGGATGGTTTGAGCTCCAGTGGTGCCACAACAGAGTATTCCTGATTTTCCATGGTTTAGGTTGGAAGGGACTTAGAGCTCATGGGCAGGGACACTTTCCACTATCCCAGGGTTCTCCAAGCCCCATCCAGCCTGGCCTTGGGCACTGCCAGGGATCCAGGGGCAGCCACAGCTTCTCTGGGATCCTCCCCACCCTCACAGGGAAGGATGGCAGAGCAGCCCCTGCCCAGGGCTCTGCCATGCAGAGGAACGAGGACATTTATGAGGAAAAACGAGTGCACCTCACAAAACCAGCTGTGTAGAAATGCATCTTTGGGCTCTGCCAGAACTGGCACAAAGCCCAGGAGGAGGAAGCCACAAAATTCAGAGAAATGGAATCGTGACTCACGTCAGGACAACAGCATCGATCTCATTCAGTTGTGGAGGAGATTAAAGAGGCCCAGGAATAAAGATTTCCTATTCCTCAACAAAAGCTGCTGCTCACTGCACAGAACATCAGCCATGAGGTCCTGGAGTTGTTCTGGACCCTGCCCAGTGTGGAGGTGGGAGATGGAGAGTGCAGCCTTTGCCTGGATAATCCATGAGCACTGTCGTGTTTTTCCAGTGATGTAGATGAGGTCTATTGCTCACCAGCTGCTGAATAAAATGCTTTGTGGATGGTTTTTTTTTTTGTTTCTTTCTGTCAAGGTCAACTGACAGAAATAAATTCCATGTAATTTCAATAATTCCTATAAATGCCACAAAATTTCTACTGCAAAAACCCCGCACTGACATAACACCAAAAATAAAATCAAGGCTTGTAAAGAAATGGTTTATGCACATTTTTAGCTGAGAATCAAACCCATTTGGGTGGCAATAACAAACATTTACAGAATTACTGCAGCTCCCATTGAAACTGAGCAGTCACAGCTCAGAACATGAGCAACTAAATCAGAATTACCAGGGACCCCTTCCCAAACTGTGCAGACACTGAGCAGGATGATTGCCTTGGGCTTCATTTGGTTTTCATGAGAGAAGAAGAAATGGCCCTGATCTCCTAAGACAGGGACAAACAGTGGTCCTGCCTAATGCTGTCATTTGTATTCTCCCATTTTGAACATCCATGGAGTTGATTTTATTACAATAACCTGCATTAAAACCCACATTAAACCCCCAAAACAGTAGCTGGGTGTTTGCTGAAGCAGTTGGTGCTGCCTGTGTCCCTTTACCAGTTTAATGTGGCTGGTGGCTCTCAGGCTGTTCCATAGGTCACCTGCATCAGCAATTTCAGCCCAGCCAATTTGCCTCTAAATATTACAAGCTATGATCCACATTTTCCAATTACAGCTCAGGCTGCTTTTAAATTCCACCAGACAGACAAAGTTATGGAAGTCTAGAGGGCTCAGGAAACAACAGCATACAAATAACTCGATATTAAAGCGATTTTTTTTTGCACAGTCAGGCTATGAGCAGTTATATAAAATTATTATGCAAGCAGGGAAGTGATGGCTTGACCAACAACGTGAGGCTTCTTCAAAAATATTGGCAATTCTCACCTAACAGAGCACATAAATGATTTATCCCTCCTCAGCGTCCTTCAGACAAGACATTCGATGAGGAAAAAAATTAGTGATGTGAATATCAGATACAATAATTGGGAAAACACTGCAAAAAATCCCCTACTTCCCCTTCAACCTTATTCATGTTATGGAAACCCAGGAAAATTTATTCAAAATAAGAATTGCTCAGTAAATACTGGAAATGTTGTCACTAGGGCACAATGATGAGCACCATCGTATTCTTGCAAGAATGAAAGTAAGGACTTAAAGTGCTGGGGATTACCCAAATATTCAGAATTATATTTGTAAAATATGATAATATAGAGTAATAATTTCAATAGTGTGCAGGCAAGCTAGCACCTTTTTTTTCAGTATTTAAATAAAAAAAATAAATACTTCCAAAACTTTCAAATCAAACCTAAGGGTAACTGAGGGGGGTACAGGGTGACTTTAACCCCTTGGTCAGCTGGCTGTGAGCAAGAAGGAGATTTTTGCAGAGTATCCAAGAAATGCAATGGGATGGAGCAAGGACAAGGAATGGAAGTCATGGGATTGGGATCCCTACAGAGATCCTACACTCTGAGTGGGACCTGAGTCTGAGAGGGATTTAAAAGCCATAGGTTTAACCTTATCTGTTTGAGGGTACAAAATGTGTAACTGAATGAGCAGAGGATGTGAAATAGGTGTAAAAAGTCTCTGCTGCTTTTGTATTTTGTGACTTTTTTTCTAAGCAGAGAGTTCAATTAACCCTTCAGCAAAATTTTCTTACTTGCAGTTAATCATTTTTGATGGGCCATTATGAACCAAGATCAGATATTTTTACTTAAAAATATTTTTAGCTTGAGAAAAAAAGATTGAATCAGGGATGTGGAATATAAGAAGTCCCTGTCAGTTGATGACAAAGGTTGGCAGTGGCAAAAGCCCAACTCAGCACAAGATCCAAGCCAAGAGGGGCCTGGAATGAGCCAAGGATGCACAAAGGTGACCTCAAAAGAATCCCATTAATCCAAGCCCTGTCAGCAAAAGGAAACTGGGTTTGAGACTTTTCTCACTCTGGAGTGGCTGCAGTTGTAGCAAACTCCAAATCTTATTCCTGCTGCATAGCCCAGCTCTGGGATGGAGCAGGAAAAATCCAGTTTCAACAGCCACGTCCTGCTTGAGGGCTCCAAAAATCTCCTCAAGGAGGTAATTTTCTCCCTCAGACATCAACAGCAAAAGTAGAGAGAACTCATCCTACAAATGCATCCTTGTTTGGGTAATTCCAGCAGGGAGGGGAAGCAAAACCAGGGGAAAACCCCTGTGAAATGCACCTGTGCAGGTGTGCTCAGGAATACACTGATTTCATAACTTTAAATTACCATGAAGCCCAAACTGAGCTGAACTCCAGCTCCTTGGAGTTAATCTGGCTCTGTCACTCTCCATCAGCTGGAAATTCATCCTGGATCCTTTTCTAAGCATTTCTATAATCTCTGACAGCTCCCAGATTCCAGCGTTGGTGAATCTGCTCTCTCGGTCCTTCTGCTGGAAGGACTCACAGGAGTTTCTGTGGCTCACAGGAGTTTCTGTGCCAGTGGCTCTGTAGAACACACTAAAGCAGTGAAAGACACAACAGAAAGGACATTTTAACGTTTTAAACTTTTTTTTTTTTTTTTTTTTTTTTTTTTTTTTTTTTTTTTTTTTTTTTTTTTACTTTTGGGAGTTAAATGCACAAATAGCACAAATGGGTAACGATTAAAAAATAGGAGACCAAATATATCTGCATTTGGCCGTAAATTTCTCTGCCTGCTGACAGAACCAAGCCCTTCTGATGTCCAGGGCACAGATATTCCACACTTGAGGAGTCCCACATCTCTCAGAGAAGCAGCAGAGAAAGAAATCCCCATGCCAACACCCAACCTCTGGGCAGGAATGCAAGCCAGGCATCATTTTCCCAGGATGACAGTGATCACCACTGTACCAAAGGAGCTTTTCTAAAAGGAATTGTTTCCAGACACAGATATCCATTCCTCTGTAAAGCTCTGAACACTCAAACTGTTTGTGTTTCTCTTACATTTGCTGGAATGAGTTTCCTTCCCTGTGCCATCTCAAATACATTAAAAGGTTTGCACATTTTATGGGTAGGGTGAACAGAAAAGATGAAGTCACCGTTTTCTTTCAAATTAGAAATAAAACAAAAAACCTCTTTCAAATTTGACTTTTTTTCTGACTTTTCTACCTTACCACATCTCACTCCAATCTAAATGGTTGCAGCATTCACTTGTTAATGATCTCCTAATTTTTAAGGGACTAGGGGCTGTATTTTCTCTTCTTGTAACACTCGGTCATATAATCATATATAGTCCTTGAAAATCAATTTATTCTCCACCCTTACTGCCAAGAGATTCAACTGACTGCAAATAAAGACAAGGATGTTAAATAATGCAGCTGCAGCCAAAGTAAAGCCAAAAACCCCTGACACAAACCACTAAAGAAGGAAATCTTTATAAGCTAACCTGTCTCTCCAAAGCTGGAGCAATCAGGGATGAAAAGACAAAATGAGACCTCAAAACAAGCAGCTCCCTCTGACCAGAATTGTTCCACTCAAACAAGTTTTAATTCCTGCTTTTCTGCAGGCCCAGCAGCTGAAAGACACCAGGGCCCTTAGGTGGGAAATTAGAATATAAAGGCTATCAAGTGCCAATTAATCTTGTGAGGTCAATGGGAAACAGCCTGAATTGCTGTTTCCAGATGGGCAGAGGGACGGGCTGGAATTTAATTTCTGCTGTCACTGCTGCTCTCTGGCACAGCTCCGAGCCCTCAAAACAAGGAGCTGGAACACCAAGGAGTTGGCAAAATTTGGGGGTGTTTCAGCTCCTCCTGGTGCCAGAGTGGAGATGTAAATCCACCCCAGATGGAGTTTTTTTCCCCACTGTGCCACCCTTGGGTGATATTTTCAGCCCATGTCCAAAGGTGATGTGCTGATGGCACAGGAAATGCACAAGAGAATGATTTGCTGTTTAATATTATTTAAATTTCAATTCAATTTTAGCAGTCCTAGTTAAAAAGCTCTAAACAGTTAGAAATATACTCCAATTTCCAATCAGTTTATGTATTTAAGAAGACAGTATTGACTTACCTGAAACACTTGAGCACTTTTAATTTCCACACTGAAATGCAGAATGGGGCGGGGGGTTGTGCTTGTCACAAGCAGCTGAGAGAGAATAAAATCTAAAGAAAAAAATAAAAATAATGTCTTCAAATAAAAAACAAAACAAAACAACAAACAAACAAACAAAACCAAAAATCTCTGAAATATTCAAAGCAATGGTTGGAGGTGTGAATGCTGCCAGTGATTCATACAGTGGGAGGAAAAAAACCCAAAACTCAGTGAGAAATATTTACACCTCGGTGTTTTGACTCATGTTTTCTCTTTAAAAGATGTTTTTGGAACTTAAAACACTGAGCAAGCTGCAGCAGATTTATGGTTGTGGATTTCCAGAGAGGGTTTTGAGGGCTGGGACAAACCCTGTGCTGACAAAGCCTCCTTTAAGCCAGGCCTAGATGTGGTCACAGACTACTCAGCCAAGGCTGGGTTTAAATACTGCTGAAATAAAGTCAAGATAACCCCTGAGGGCACATGTGATGGTTCCTAATGTATTAATTGACTAATGTAGCTCAAAATTGAATAGCCTTGGATAGGAAATATGTTTTCTCTTTAAAATATGTTGTGTATTAGAATACACAAAATATGTTGTGTATTGTGCTCCTTAAAAACTGATCATGACAAGAGTGGAGGTGAAATTCAGTATTTTCCCTTCAGTTTTATGGCAAATATTTATCCTTCACTATAAATAATTATCTTTGTCCTAAACATTAGTCACCCTTCATGACCAGGGAAACTTTGCTTATGTGTTCCTAGAAAATCTACTTTGATCCACTGAAGAAAATGAAGTAATTAGGTGGAAAAGTGGGAATACAGAGATTTCCACTGGCTCTGTGGGGTGATTGCAAAGTCAGTGGGATAGGCTGTGCAAGGCCAGGGAGAAACTGCAAGTTCAGCAGGCAAAAGGCAAGAGAAAGTAAAATATGGCTTAAAGTGTGATGAAGAGGATAAGGAAGCTTAAGGGTGTTTACTCTGATGAGGTTATTGGCTTGCAGTGTGACCCAAGGAGAGGATAAATGGATTGCTGCCACCCCAGGGCTCAGCCTGGGCTGGGAATGGCAATGAATTACAGGGATTTAATTGGCAGCTGCCTTTTTACCTGTGCTGAGTGAGTGCTCTCACTGGTGCCTCTGGAGTTATGGATGCCAGAGAGGGCAAAGATGAGCTGGAATTAATAAAAAAAGACAACTGAGCAAGAGACAAGCACGTTTGGAGTGCTGGGATAAATCAGGAGTGATATCCCTGTGAAACTGGGACAAATTGATCAGGATGAGACCCCTGCTCATTAAGTGAGCGAGTCACTTCTGAGCCAGGAGAGAAACACCAAACTGCCTTAAATTAAAGCTGCTAGGGAGGCATCTTTGCTGCCCAATTTGCACAGGATTTGTTTTGCGTGCGGGATAATTTATTATTATTCCTGTTGCAGTAATGACCACGAGCTCAGTGTTATGTGGGCTGTGTGTTCACTCCTGAGACAAGATCCAGAAATACAGAAAAAATCAGGCAGGGGCTGGTACAAACAGTGACAGTGGAATGGAGAATGTTGGCAATACAAATGTGTGTTTTATAGGCTAAAGGGGGTTTTGTCACCATGCTGCGATTCCATGATGCCCATGGCACTCTGAAGGGCTCACTGGCCGGGGAGATTTGTCCTTGAGGCTCTCAGACACCTCCTGGGACACAGCTTGGGGTCCCCAGGGAGCAGGGGGTGCCTGGAGAGTCTGCACAGGGGAATTGAGTCTGTTAAGAGGGGGGGGGGGGGGGAAAGGATGCACAGCAAAAGGATAATGGATAAAAATTAACTAATGGAGCTGAAAGGCACCAGCCCCTCATGTGAGCTTCAGAGCTCAGCCAGAATTTAAATTTCCCTCGAGGGAGGTGGGGCTGGTGGGAGGAGAAGGGAATTCTCTGGGGTCTCCTCCCAGCCTGGGGGGTTCAGGAGATCTGATGCCCCTCTGGGGGCCACACCACCCAGCCCTGCATGCAGTTACTGAATAGTTCTCAGGTTTTAGCTCCTCTGTTGTTATGGAAACAGGCTGCCCAAGGGCTGCTGAATCCTGGATGTTTGAGGAGGGCAGGTAGACAGGGAATCCCTCAGTGCAGCTTCCAAGCTGAATAAAGATGAGGATGTTATTTTGGAGGTGGATTAAATAAGCACAGAGAGCCAGCAGCACCATCACAGAGGCATTCCTAGGATGGCCTGGACATAGGACAGGCTGCTGGTGTGAACTTCTGTACCCACCTGTAGGCAGGTGCAGCATCACCCTGCTGAGTGAATTCCAGGGGCTGTGCCTGAGGAGTCACCTCATTGCACCCAGAGACAATTCTACCTGGTGCTCCTTTCATTAGGACATGCCTTGTGTTTCTCCAGTTCATTTCATTTTACCTGGTGCTCCTTTCATTAGGACATTCCTTGTGTTTCTCCAATTCATTTCATTTTTTTCAATGTCATTTCATTCATTTCCTGAAGCTGCAGGATCAAAGACCTGAAGATACAAACCCGTGCCAGGATGACAGTGGTGATTTGGAGAGGGACACCTGGGGAAATTCAGCAACTCTCAGTGCTCCATGGCTGGAGATAAATAATTCCAAGTGTGTTATTTCGTCTGGGATAACATGCATCCTTCAAACCTCTGCTTCCAGTTCCTTGCTTGGCAGACCAGATTGGTTTTTTTGGATCTCCAGCCCTGTGTGGAGTCAGTCGGATGCTCTGAGCCCACGAGCCAAGGCAGTTTTCTCAGAGAGACTCAATGATTTCTTTCAGAGCTTGCAAGAGGCAGCTGGCAGACACATGGACTCGTGTGAGCAGGCCAGGAAAATGTGTCTGATTGCAAAAAGGGCAGCAGAGATGATTAATCTCTTTCTATCCCACCTTCTCTGCACTCCATCCATGGAGCAGCTCCTCTCTGCTTCTCCCCCAGCACCCTCAGTTCACTCTCTGCTCCCTCCCTCTTTATTCAGCTGCACAGTTTGCCTCTCAGACTCTTCAAAGGCTGTAAATCAGATTGCAAGATGCAAGCAGAGAACAAAACCATCACAAGCCAATTCACACAGTCTCTGCAGGAGAAAGGAGGAAAGGCAAATTCCCCGACGCTGTTTCCCTAATGAAGCTCACACCTTTGTGTGCATTTCACTCCTCCTCTCCAGGAGCTCCTCAGCTCTCTGCTCAAGCTGCCAATTCATGCTCTGGATAATGCCAGCCTGGACTGGCAGCCTCTACAGGAGGATTTGTCCACTCAGAAATGCCTGCAGGAAAATCCAACTCGCTCAGGATGCTGCCAGCTCTTGTGGATAAAACCTCAAGTCAGAGCGTGAGCTACTGCTGGACATGGGAATGAAGGAGGAGAAACAGGTTGGATTGTAGGAAATTCCACCCCTGTTCCAACCCTGGGAGAGAGTCAGGGCTTGTGGTGCCCTCTCCTGGTGCCAGAGCTCCTCCAGAGCAGAGGGACCACCAGTGTGGAATGGCTGAGGTACTGATGTTCACTTATGGGATAACTCCAAATTGAGATCAGCAAAGCTCACCTGCTGGGAGAGAGGGGATGTCACCAACCCATGAGAGGTGTCCCCATGCCAGGGCTGGCCAGGCTCTGAGTGATGCTGCAGTGACACACAGGCAACACCATTTCCTCTGGAAGCACCACAGCCACACGTTCAGGTCTGTGGAATGATCCTGGGTTTTTGGCTGACACAAATCCTTTGGATGTGAAGCTGGATTCTTCGAGGCTGGTTTTGTGCTGCTCTGCCCTGCCTGGGGTTGATAAACCCAAAACCCCTTTGTAGGTCTTGTGGAAGGAGTCTCATGAACAGCAGACCTGGCTCCATGGGCAAAGTCACTGCGGGAGCTTCCCAAATCAATCACTCCACACTCATCAGACCTTCAGTGTAGATATCAGTGTCAGAGCTGGGGCCACAAAACAAACCACAGAGAAGAAATGTCTTTGCAAAGCTCGTCAATCCCTACAGGAGACACCAGCTCTTTCCTCAGACAGTGTTCTCAGTCTGGAGAAGATGCAAAGTTGTGGTGTGATCAGTGGAGAACTTGCCCATAACTCCTGAATTCACCAGAAAAGCATTGAATCACTGTGGCACAGTGGCAGAACAAAGCCCTGTGATGAGCAGACAGCTTTTTATTACCTGATATTACATCAGGGCTCAAATTTCAGTGCAGAAGAGGTGAACTCTGGAATTCTGCTGTCTATCCATTCACCTGAAAATTAAATTACCTGCTGTTTTTCCATCAGTATTTTCTCCTGGCTGTTACACCACTTCCAGTTACCCTGAACTCAGCTGAGAGCCAGTTCTGTTCTAAGTGCACTTCTCAGAGCTGGCAGCAGCTTGGAGAAAAGATCATAACGCAGGAGCAAGATTGCACTAATTGCAGAAATAGGTGTTTCAGCTGCTGCTGGTTTGGAATATTGCAGTGAATTGAAACAAATGAAGCTGACATTCAATAGATATTTAGAAGAAGTACCAAGGGCTGGGGAAGCAGAGCTGTGCAGGAGATGAAGGAGGTGCTTTATGATGTGCAGTGTTTCGTGATCTCATCTCTGTCGCTGTCACCGAGTGCACAAAGTGACCTGAGTTTGTCCAAGAATGTAAAACATGGGATAAATGTCCTGCAGAGGGCAGGGACACTCAGCCAGTCCTGGGGTCAGAAAAACACCTGGAAAAGAGCAGAGTCAGAGAATCCCAGAATGGTTTGGGTTGGAAGGACCTTGAAGATTATCCAGTCCCACCTCACTCGTGGGCAGGGACACCTTCCACCATCCCAAGGTGCTCCAAGCCCTGTCCAACCTGGCCTTGGACACTGCCAGGGGTGGAGCAGCCACAGCTTCTCTGGGAATCCCATCCCAGCCCCTTCCCACCCTCACAGGGAGGAATTTCCTCCTAACCTCTAATCCAAATCCCTTCTCTTTTGGTTTAAAACCATTCCCTGTCATCCATCACTCCCTGCCCGTGTAAAAAAATCACTTTCTAAGCCTCATCCCTTCCCCGTGGCTCCTGCTGCTTCCTCCAGCCTTCCTCACACAGAGTCACCCTCGGGCTCCATGAGGAGCTCTCTGCACCCTGAACAAGTTTCATGCATCAACTGGAGGTTTTTCTCCTGGAGGGAGTGTTCAGCCTCACTCCCCAACACATCCAGCCTCACGTGCTCTGCTCAGGAGATGCAGACACAGTCCCCAGTCTCCAGCTGCTCCAACAAAAGCTGTTTGGATGCAGGAAAGGAATAAATCAGCAAAGCAGAAATCCAAGATGATGCAGAGCATTATTCCCCTCCACAGGGCTCTGAAAGGCCATGACTAATAAGTAGTATCTCTAACAAATACAGATTTTTGCCTTTATCACTCAGACTTGAGCCAAAACAAATGCACAGACTGGTGTGGCACGTAAACTCCTTTTTTATTTAGGGTAAATTCAGCTGTGAGCATTTTCCAGAAAATACTGATAAAATAAAAGTGTCCTCAGGGAGCCCTGCACCCTTCCTTCAGCTGCTCATTACTCATCTTGCTCTAACAGCTCATCCCACTGAATTTTGAATCCCAGGTGTTGATAAGGACTGAAAAATTTTGTCAAAACCCAACTGTTTGAAATTCAGTGCCCAGAAATTTTTCATCAGTGTGCAACATTTGTGAGGTAAAGGCAGAACTGGATCCAAGTAGGTTGGAAGGTGTTACATGAAAATATTCAGATAAATTGTTAATTGGGTGGGGGAGAGGGTTTTTCTCAGCATTCCTGCTTATAATCTTCCATTTACATAGTGGAATAATCTCAGAACAGGGATTATTATAATGTATGAAGGCCTAATTGAAAGAAGGTGCTGTGGTTAACTCAGGAACTGCTTAATTTCAAATGCTTTTATCATCCCCTGATGTGAATCCACATTTAAACGTGGAGGAAAAATACATGGTGTATTCAGGAACAAACAAAGGTATTGTCTGACATAAGAAGCTTATGTAAATGTGGGATGGCAGAGCTCCTTTTGCCATAAACCTTTCAAATACCTCAATAAATCACGAAGAACAGCAAAAAAAAAAAAAAATAATCTCTCTTTTAAGGAGGTTTGCCATGAGATTTCACCTGGCCAGGACTAAGAACAGCACTGTAAAAAAAGAAAACAAAAAGGGAGATTTTATAGAATCTTCCTGGGCAGCAAATTTCAAATAAATATCAACTTCTGTGTGTTTCCATTATGGGTCCACTGACAATTTGCTGTTTTTCAAAGCAAGGTGACATCATGCAGGGATGGATGCTCCTCCACGTGTGTTTGACATCCTTTCAGTTCCCCTTTACAAGCCAGCATTTAATTCTTGCTTTTAAAGGCACAGAGGTTTAAAAAAATTAAATTAAAAGGTGCCTGTACTCCAGTGGCTTAAAGCCTTTGAATGGAACAGAGTGAGAAAAATGCAGGATCAGAAACCCTGGACATTTCCATTCTACCCAGAACAGCAGCTACCTCAGGAAAATCCTTCACCTCCTTCTTTCTCTTGCTGTTCTCACCTTTTAATTTCCCTTTGAGATCAGAAGTACTTTGGAGAAGGAACCGTGTGCTCCTAAATATGACCAGAATCCTTTAGTTCCCAGACATGAACAGAATCCTTTAGCTCCCAGTGCTCCCAGTTGCTCCTGGAAGACCAACAATTCTAATTACACAGAGGCAGGATGCATGTGGATGCAACATTACTTTGTTCAGCCTAATCAGCTCAATTCCATCACTGGAATCTCTCTCAATTATAGGGGAATCCATGTGTGCCACCGAGACAGCAGGAATCAATCCTAATTAATCCCCACTGCCTGCACCATTCTCCTGTGCAAACACAGAGGGGACGTGAGGTGTTCCCAGCATGGGTGGTGCTCGTGGATTCCTCCTTCTGGGAATCTCTTTCAGGAGAGGCTTGTGCTGTGCCTAGCAGGAATCCCAGCATTATTTGTGGCAGAAAGAGCAATAAAATGGGTGTTTCAAGCAGAAAAACAGTTGGAGAACTCATCAGAAGCCTCTCTAGAGAGAGCAGGGTATGACCCACCTCCCTTCTGAGCAGTGGATCCAGGGATTTATTCTTGCCCTGGATCCATAAAGAAAAAATTAAGAGTTCTCAGTGTTCTATGCCAAGTGAGATCTTCATAAAACCATTTCCTGCTCCTGACAGAAAAGGCAGAATTTTGTGTTCTTAGTCAATCACACATCACAAACCAAAATCCCCCTAAGGATGGGCCGGGGGTTTCCCTGCACCTCTGGAGGCACAGAGCAGGAGGGAGCTGTGAGCACTGGGTGGAAGGGGCAGGGTCAGGTCACCAACCCTGCCCCACACCTGGCAGGACCTCCTGGCTCACTCTGCAGCCACCTCCAGACTGTCCAGGGAGGAACAGGGAGCTGGTTTGATCCCAAGAGCATCAGTGACATGCACAATTTTATAGGCTCTGAGCACCTCTTGAGCATCCCTGGCAAGGAGGGTGCAAGTCTGGGTATGCTCTTACTAAATGAGGGAGTGAAGGGGTTGCAGTGTTGTCTTTAATCATCTTTATTTGGATATTGGGCTCCTGAATGTGCTCCTTCCTGCCCTGAAGTCAATTTGAGTTCCAAAAGGACACAGAGCACTGGCTCCCCAAAAAGGCCCTGGAGAGGGGTCAGCTGTGATCCCAGCTCTGAGCCCAGCTCTCAAACCTGCTCTCAGTTTTATCCTCCCAGCTCTGAGTGCCTTGTCTGCTATAAACCCACACAGGAATTAGAAAGCTGCTGCATCTCAGAGAATGATTTTTGTCCACAGCATTTACACAAATCAGAAATGAGTGAAATTATTCAGCAGAGTTGAAAAGTCAGGGGAAGAGGGCAGTGAACCAGAATGGCACCAAACCCCTCCTGCAGCACAGCATCCTCCCTTTATTCAGTGCAAAAACAAAATCCTGCTTATTCCTGGCAGGAATAGCATTCAGGACTCATAGCCATACATCAAAGAATACAGAAGGAATTATAAAACTAAATTGGAGGAGACAATCAGCAAAATTCTGTTTCAAACTTACAGTTGAGATGGAGAGGTCAATTCAGATTTCCAGCTCTCCTTGTCCTAAGGATCAGCTGAGTGATGCCGCTCTTCTCCAGGGCCAGATCTGGAAAATACACAAATCCTTTGTTATAATTTGACCTTGCAAAGATCTTTCACAATGGGGATTATGGTGTTGGCAGAAGATTATTCTGCACCTGTTTCCCTGACATTTGTCCCTCGCAGAGGAAGTGCAAACACTGGTGACATCAACCCTCAGCAGTGCCTTGTCACTCCTGTGGAGACAGAGCTGGGAAGCAAAGAGAAAGAAGGGAAAAGCTGATAAAGAAATAAAATCAGAAGCAGAAACTGGAAAGCTTTTCTTTTTTTTTTTTTCCCCATCCACCACTTCTACCAACAAAGCAAAACAAAAGATGCGCAGGAAAAATCAATACGAGTCAGAGAAAAGAAAAACACGTTGGAAACGCACACGGGGAGATGCAGGAACGCCCTGGCATTTAGTCTAAAGTCAGCTAAAAAACTGCATTTCTCTTTAAAATATTGGGGAAGCCTGGATGAAACAGGTTCTGATATAAAGGATGGCTGAGATGGAAGTGAGTGACAATATCCAGGGGGAAAAGAGAGAGATGAAAACCAGGCTGCTGCAGCTGGATGCTCTGACCGAAGTTGGATGTTTCTTAGCAGGAGAGAAATGAAATAACTTTGGAGAGAAAACTGAATAAAGCTGGGAATGTCCTCTGTGGGATGAGTGAGAGGCTGGTGTCAAGCACTGGCAATAAAGCTGGAAGCCAGCTCGGAATCCCAGTTTTCAAGTGGGGTGAAGCCCTTCCTTTGCTCCCTGTTAACTTCCAACCAACCATAAATGGGATTAAAGGACCTACAAAAATTGTTACCATTTCCTGGGTTTATTACCTGCATTTTCATACCAGGCTATTCTTGGTACCACAATATTGAGTTCCCTCATCCCTTGGCTGCTGGTGGGAAGCGGGAACTTCTAACAACTAATTTTTTGTTATAAAAATGTCATTCTGTCTCTAATAAATTCTGTCCCTGATATGGATCACATCTGTGATTCTCCAAAAAAAGAGCTCCCCTGTGAAAAAAAGTGAAGTTTATTGACTCAACAACATAGCGTGCCACAAGCAAATCTCCAGCTGAAAAATCTGAAATGGACATATTTCTTTTCAATAACCCTGAATCTTTTAATCCCATCTCAATGACAGCAACATGAAAATAAATAAATCTAAGTTTTGTACCTATGTGATACCAAAATCTCCTTGGTTTCAACCAGACCATAAACACATCAATGACCTAAATCCCTGTTTCTGTAGAGAAAGGTTGAGATTTAATTTACAAAAAACAGAAGCTATTTTTAAAACATCCCCCAGTTTTTCATCTTCATCCATTCTGATGCACATATTTAACCAGTTTCCAGTATTTCAGTTTTCTTGGCCAAGCAGAAATATTTATTATACTTGTAAAGTTTATATTAGCCTGTAGCAAAGCAATTTATCATTACTATACATGGGTGACTTTGCTGATTATTAAAATACTGTTACAGTGAAAACTGTTCAGCTCACCACTCTCCTCTAATTTATTCCTGATGTTTGACTTCAATTGGAATAATTCTGAAAAATAATACATCAGAGTCAGAAATTGAGACAGGGGATGGATAGACAGGAAGGTGAGAGGTGCCCTGTTGGTGGGACTGAGTTTTTCTGAGAGGTTTTGCGGTTGGATAGAAATAGAAAATGGGAAAAGGAGGTTCAGGGGGGACCTTCTGGGTCTTCACAACTCCCTGACAGGAGGGGACAGCCAGGGGGATTTGGGATCTTATCCCAGGGAACAGGGACAAGAGGAGAGGGAATGGCTTCAGGCTGGGCTAGGGGAGGCTCAGATTGGATATCAGCAGGAATTTCCCTAGGGAAAGGGTGGCCAGGCATTGGAACTGCCCTGGTGGCTTTGAAGTCCCCACCCCTGGAGGTGTCCAAGGAAGGGCTGGATGTGGCAGTCAGTGCTCAACGTGGGGATGGGTCACAGCTTGGACACGGTGATCCTGGTGGGCTTTTCCAACCTCAGTGACTCTGGGATTGTGTGAAAAGTCACCCAGGCATGAGGGAACACGTCAGGGCAGCTGTCACAGCTCCACTGCAAACACAGCACAGCCACGCACAGCTCAGAGCTGTTGTAGCTGCCACACCTTTCGTTTTCTCTGTATGGAGAAGGTTTTGGAAAAAACAAAGTAAATTTTAACAAGCCCATGGTGTCATCTTGGTTTCTACAGGGTTCTATGTTTTTACTTCAGTAGTAGAATTTCTCATGCATTTTCTATAAACATAGTCCATGTTTTTTTAACCGGCCTAGATTGTTTTGAACTTCTAGATTGTTTTTCATTCCTTTCTCCTAAGGTGGAGAAAGATGATAGACTGATGTTATTATCCTGTGGAATGGTAGAGGTGGTAACCTCATTGACCAATCCACGATTGTCTTAAGAAAGATACAAAAATGGGTGAATAAAGAAAGGAAGGGCTCTCTTTTTCTGGTCCTGCCTGGGTGGTCCTGACTTGCTGCTGAATCTGCGTGTTTCTGTCGTGTCCAACAGTACGACACCCATGGGAGGGACTTAAAGCTCCAAGTGTATAAAGAAGAAAAGAAGATAAATGTTCTAGACCTTTCTTCCAGTCCAATAAAAATCAAAGAATCATTAAAGCTGGAAAAGCCCTCTAAGATCATGGAGCCCAAGCATCCCCCCCAGCACTGCCAAGGCACCACTGACCCCTGTCCCCAAGTGCCACATCCACACATCTGTGAAATCCCTCCAGGGATGGTGATTCCACCACTTCCCTGGAAGCTGGTTTCAATGCCTGGGCACCCTTTAAGTGAAGAAATTTTTCCTAATATCTAAAATTCCCCTGGTGGAACCTGAGGCCATAACAAAATGAGTTGGGTTTCCATATCCCCATTGAACATGGGAACAGAAGGGACAAATTCTTGAAAACACCTCCTTTTTGTCTCATTTTACAGCCTCTGAGGCTGAATTCGAGCTGGAATTTTGCACTCCAGGTTTCCAACCAGCAGGGATTATTTATGGCTGAATCAACAACTTCCCTGTGCAAGAATCAACAACTTCTTTTCACGATGGCAACGCTGAGAAAACGGCCCCCAAAAGCTGCAGCAGGTTCTGCCGTAAGTTTGGGGTTAAGCATCATCCCTCCTTTAGTCTGGGAATCTTGTAAAATTAAAACACGACAAAATCCAAATGCTGGTAAGCAGATAAGAGCACTGAGCTCATTATTCTGGGCTTTTCATTCCCCAGCAGTTACATTTTCCTCCATCGTTTGCTGTCTTTGTAGCGATAACTCACATCATTTCAGAGTTGCACAAAATGAGATTTTCAACAAAAACACTTATTTCTCAGTCTGAATTAACCATGGTTTAGGTAGCATTTCCACATCCTCTCTTCTTCCTGAAGTTGAACCTCAGGTCAAGTTGTAGACCGCTCTTCTCTGACAACAATTGCCCCAATCAGAGCGGTCTCTTTAGTTCTTAATGAGCTGATTTTTGTTCTGTTTCTTCCTCTGCGTTATCTTGAAATGCAGAAGATGGTAATTTACTTTAGTGCACAGCAAATCCCCTCCAGCAAGAAACACATTCTTCTGAAGCCAGAGTGGCCAATAGCAAATAAAGTTCAGCTCTTTGGGTGATGTCAAAACAATGCCTGATGGAAACAAAGGCAGCTGCTTTGATTTATTTTGCCTTCCCCCAGCACTACAAGCCAGCGCTCCGCTTGCCCTTTTCTCTGCAGTTGCACATTAAGCTGAATGCTTTGGAGATTTTCCCCAACAACTCCCAGATCTCTTTCCTAATCAGTATTCGGCACATCTTTCCTTCGGCAGATGCGCTGTTTTTCCCTTTTGTTCCAGGATTCATTGTTCTCCGTTAACTGCAGTTGCCATTTAGGAGTCCAGATGCGGGAATGATCCGACGACCCCGCGTGAGTCGGGGTGGTCACACCCACCCACCCACCCGCCTGCCTGTGCTCCACGGGCCCTGGGATCATCACATATTCAAATGTATGCACCCAAACCGTGAGATTTATGATGTTCCCCAAATGTGCAAACGATGGCAAAATGTGATTTTCAGCTAAAACGGCGCCGTCTTCAAAGATGTTCTTTGAAGATTTTCTCTTCCCTGGCTTTGAGAGGGCAAAAATCCACAGGAGCAGATCTTCTGTTAGAATTGATGCTGCTGGGTTGATTTACACCAGGTAAGGGTGTGATCAATTAAATCTGTGCTGTGAACGATATAATTTTTTAATGAAAATTTAAATGTAGCCATGCTAGGCCACAATACTCATCCTGGGGGGAAAAGGGAGACAAAAAAAATCAAGTACGGAAACACTGGGAGAATCCATTGTGGAAATACAGACAAATGGGTGGGAAATGGAGTGTGTCATGCTTAAATATTCTGACTACTGATAATATAAACAGGTGGCAACCATATAATATAAAGTACATTAACCTGGAATTCTGTAGACACTTGGATTGTAGGAAAATAGGATTTCACATCGTATTAGCCCACTGGGCCATGAAATCCTATATCCTTCTTTCAACACTGGCTAGTGGTTAATTCCTGCATGGAAGACAATCCTGCCTCTCATAACGCACCTCAGAAACACAAAGTGCTGGAAGCCATAAGAAGGAAAATAAAGTGCAAGACAGACCTTGAAAAAAAATAGGGGAAAGGCCAAAAATGAGAGCTCATAGTTTTAATCAAGAGCAAAGGTTTACTGCTGTAGAGCCAAGCTCAGCTGGGTGTTGGGTGGCTGGAAGCGAGCGCTGCTGTCCCCCCTTGGGTTATAACCCAGCTCCCCATCAACCCTGACTCAAATTTATGATCCCAGTGCCCTTTGTGAATAAAGATGTTTCCACTTCATAAAGCCAAGGGTATTACTGGCAGTCACCCTTCCCTTTCTCCAAGGGGGGCAACGAGGGTGGCAACTCAGTGACCCTTCCCTTGTGACAGTCCCTCAAACCAGGGCTGGGAGTCACTGCTGGGGACAGTTCAGATAAAATCTGACAGATAATGTCAAATTCTCTTGGCTACCACTGAAATAACTCTGGGTTTAAATGAAAATAAATACTCTGGCATGTTCTGGCTGCATCCCTGGAACTGTCCAAGGCCAGGTTGGATGGGGCTTGGAGCAACCCTCTACAATATCCCCAGTGGAAAAGGAAAGGTGTAAGTGTTTAGAAGTGGGTTTAGATGGGATACTGGGAAGAAATCCTTCCCTGCGAGGGTGGGGAGGCCCTGGGTGCCCAGAGAAGCTGTGGCTGCCCCTGGATCTCTGGCAGTGCCCAAGGCCAGGCTGGACACTGGGACTTGGAGCAACCTGGGATAGTAGAAGGTGTCCCTGCCGGTGGGAGGGAGTGGAATGGGATGAGATTTAACATCCCTTCCAACCCAAACAATTCTGGGCTTCATTGCCTAAAGATGTGTTCACACTGAGAAATTATCCTGGAAAATCATCAGAGGACCTCAAAAGGAACTGCTCATCCTTCAGTTGGGGCAGACTCCCAGCAGGGCCCCTGCATTGTGTCCCCACCCTGCCCCTTACACAGTTTGGGGTTTGTGCCTTCTTTGAGAGAAAGCAAACCCCTCCAGCAGCCAGGGAAGCATCTCAAGAGCCAGCACAAAATCACATCTCTGTACCTAAACTCAAACAATGCCATTTTCCCATTAGATCTGGGTATGGATCCTATAACACAGCAGGGGCACTTCTTTCCCTCGTTCCCCAATGATTTTTTCCCTAATGCACACCAATAAAATGACAATTTCCAGTGAAGTGGTTTCAGAACTGTAAACTGTTCCAAAAGCTGAACTCAGGCAGGAGCTAATGATGCAGTGGATTTACTAAGCCAGGTCCAAGCAAACGAGAGCGACGGGAAAAAATATCCTGTCGGATACTTTTTTAATAGACTTTGGATAACAACAGCACACAGAAAAGCATCATTTAATATCTTAAATGATCCATCTTGTCATGCTATGGCTTCATCTCACATGATCTATTGCTTTACAGCCTGCTATTATGTATATAGAAAAAACAGGTTGTAATAAATTACCACAGCTCTATTTACTCCTCAATATCTGTTCCCTTTCCCATTTAACCCGTGCCAGTGTAAGCCCATTTCCAAAAGCTTGGATCCTTTTCCTAATCTTTGTGAGCTGTTTATAAGCACAGATATTTGTGGTTTCTCTCCTGGATAGCAACTATTTGGTGTGCAACCACTAGAAATCAAGTCTTATGGATAAACAACATAAAAATAAAGAATTTTGATCCATTTTTGAAGCTGATGGGCAACTCAAATCTACAGCTACCAGGAAAATAACAAAATACCTTGAAGAAGCTGCCTGAATTCCCTCAAGTGTTTTGGAAAACTTCTTGATAACACTTGCCTTGAAATATCTCCTTGATAAGAGCTCAATCTTGGATCCCACTCGTTCTCTTGGTGCTGTGATGTTGCCAAGAGCAGATGGCTTTTCCAAGGTGGATATTTCTCCTTCCCACGGCCAGAAATTGCACAGTGAACCCTGGGAATCACAGCTGGACAGAGTTAAAAGGAGATCTGGAAATGTTCTAAAAATGAAGACCCCACAGAAATGCCAGAACAGGGCGAGCACCAAACCCTTCCTCATTTATGGGGCACCAATTAATGTGCAGATCCCAGCCCAGCTCCAGATCAAGGCTGTAATCTCCTGCATTTTTCAGCCTGGAATTCCTAACCAGCTTCCTCTCTCCCCTTATAAATGACATCTTTTGATATGTGTTATCACATTTTCCCATTCAAATTCCATTGGAACTGTGGAGCAGCATAACAAAACAGCAAATTATTCTTGCTAGATTCAGCAACTGGAATTACAGAGGGTTTTTTTCCCCTTCTTGAACATAATTGTAATATTTCATATTCCTTCTACAAAGAGCAGGATTTAATGGCTGTTATGGATTTTTCGTCCCCTTAGAGAATTTCAGAAAAGTTCAATTATTTTTGGAGACTGCTTGAGTTTCTATCTCCCAGTGATGATGAATTACCCATTGTAGTGGCTGACTTAAAAACAATACACAAAAATCAATTGTTTGACAAAAGGAAAGACACAGAGAACCTGGGATCGGCACAAACTGCCTCTGCCCTGAGTTTAAAAAAATCACTAATTTCAATCATTTTACCTTTTTAAACCACTTTCTGCAGCAGCATCTGATTGCATTGCAGCTTTTCTGCTTCCCCATCGAGAGTGACTTTGCCAACGAGATGATTTGCCATCAAGAAATTGTAATTAACTTAATGAACTTTGTCTTTTAAACAGTTGGAGATTTTCGAGCGAAGAGTAATGATTATTCACAAGTAGCAGAGTTTGGTTTCAAACATCCATATTCAGTGCCAGATATCAGCAATTTGCATCTTTACATTTTCACGTTCAGGCCTGCTGGCTGTCTGAGGAATAATGTTATGCAGCAAACAATAGCTTTAGAAATAACAATAAATAACGTTGAGAATGGAATTTAAGCAACGCCTCGTATAATGAAGAGTTTTAGAGCTCAAATCTGATGATAAAAGAGCAACAGTGCACCAGACCACAGCAAGAGACCTTCTGTGGAGCCCTGAGAACCAGTTGGAAGCCAGCTTTTCATTCTGTCCATGAATCTCCAGACAAATTAGGTCTCCAAGTTTGGGCTGAGCAGCAGAAATTGTCAAGAAAAAAATATTGTTAGCCTGGAGCTCTCAGTACAAATTGTTGGGATGCCAAATGCTGGGGCTTTGAGAAGGAGCTGATTTTCCTTCTTGAGAAGTATTTTGTATTAATCTCATGCTAAAGAAATCCAGAGTATTGCACTGGTAAAGTGTGATTTGGATTTCCCACTGCATACACTCAGCCTGGTCTCATCTCCACACCATCAGACGTCTGGGGTTGGGTTTGGCCATCAATTCCTCAGCAACTTTGAAGAAAATTGACTTTTCACAGAGAGTAAAGAAATGTAAGAAACTCCTGCAATGTTCTCTGAGGAAGGCTCAGGAGAGACCCTAAAATTCAAAATATCCCTAGTGGAAAAGGAAAGGTGGTTAGAAGTGGGTTTAGATGGGATAAATCCTTTAGAAATAAATTCTTCCCTGTGAGGGTGGTGAGGGACTGAAATGGAATTCTCAGAGAAGCTGTGGCTGCCCCTGGATCTCTGGTAGTGACCAAGGCCCAGCAGCCTGGGACAGTGGAAGGTGTGGCATTGGATGAGCTTTAATTTAAGGTCTCTTCCAACCCAAACCATTAAATTATCCTATAATTTACATTTTCCCCAGTGGCACAACCCTTTTAGGTAGAGCTGTGATTTATCCTGCCCTGGAAAAGCTGCAAATGAAACCCCCCCAGGAGCCCAGCCCATGAATCCCCACACTGCTTGAGACAGGGATGACCCTCACTCCTGTCTTGGGTTCTCCTCCACACCAAGGAAAACAAAATACTGGGGAAGAGTGAGGGATACATCTGTGAGAAGCAAGGGGTGCATGGAGTGCATTGAAATTACAGGGGAGCTCACCAATTTTAATGAGTGACCTCATCTTAGACATTTAATGATTATTTTCAAAAGACAACCCACATTTCCTGAGAAAAATCAGCTTTCTGTCAAGATATTCATGCTGGATATCTCTCAAGAAAGATCGATATTGCATGGCTTAGGTGAAGAGATTTGTCCAAAAATGTGTGTTTTTTTTAATTTTAGGGCATCACCATTTATTAAGTTCCTGTTTGGAGGGGTTTTTTTTATTATTATTGCCAAGATATTTCCAGTCTAGGAATATTGTTCCTGTTGTAATTGTCACCCCATGGGTCTCCTGCCAAAACACACACACACAATTACATTGCCTGAAATGTAATGACACAATTACATTTACTGGAAGCAAAGAAGTTAAATCTCAAAGCTCTACTCACTTGAGTAACCTCAGAGTTAAAGCAGAGGGATCAAGCTCCTCATTACACATCCCTGAAGAGCATTTTGTGATAATGCTCCTGAATATCTTCACTGAGGACCCTCCATGACCTTACAGAAACTCCAATAAACCCTGCAGATGTGGGGTCCTGCTTCCCTTCCTGCAGAGAAGAACTGAAGTGACCACGCTGCTCTCCAGCCCTTCATAAAGGAACCTTCCCCCAGTGGTTTTCACCCTGCTGAGTTACAAAAGGGAAATGCTGAGCAATTCCTAAGGTAGGAACAAAAGTTTTCTCCCTGTAGCAGCTGCAGGGTTTGAATCCCACCATAAATTGTGGATTAAATCGTGGGCATGAAGGCATGACATTCTGGTAATGCTGTTAACTCATCATTTTTATGTAAGGGCTGCCTGAAATACAAAACCTTGCTAAAACACCTCCCTAGCACAGATGTGGCTCATCCCAACTCCAGTTCAGGTCGATTCAGCTGCCCAAATTAAGTTCTACTAAAGAATAATTGCATTTACATGAAGGCTTTTGCAGATTTCCACACACCCAAACTCCAAATTCCTCAGCACTTCTGCCATGCGCAGAATTAAATGTTATGTAAAGTCCTTCAAAACCACGACTGAAAACAGTGTTCCCACCTTTGGAGCAGTTTGAACTGCAGGAGCTGATGCTAAATCAAAACACAAATTGTTCACATGTAAAAATGTGCAGGGTAATGGGGAGGGAATTCTGCATCCATCCCAGTTTAATCAACAGCAGAACTCACCCTCAGCACAACAGCAACAAGGGAAAGGCACCATTATGGGTAGGAAAGGCAAAGGAAAAAGAAACAGAGCTGTAAATCAGTAAATATTCTCAATAAAAAAACCCCTCCTGAATAAAACACCACCACACATGAAGAAGTTTGCCTCAGCAGCAGAGAGTGAAGAGCTGGAGGTCCCACAGGACACCCAGAGATGCCTGCAGGTTCATTAAACCCAAACTTGGCTGGATGTGTGGTCACAGCCCAGCTCCAAATTACCTGATGTCTAGAGGCTTCATCTGGGCTCAGGCAACATCATTTTTGCTGAAATCTTCATCCAGAAAACCCCTGACAATGAGCAAAATTATCATTTATGAGCTAAAACACAATTCTCTCCATCCCATTTTGAGCCACACGCAGGTGCCCACACACAGGCACATTATCTGGGGGAATAAAGACAAATCCTGTCACTGCAAAGTGCAAGCAGCTGCCAGCATTTCCTGACAATTCCTTGAGGGCAGAAATCATTTACAGCAGCTGGGTGAGCTCCCCATGCTCCCCCTCACCTGTGCTGATAGCAGTCCTGGACTAATTCACACTGCATATTTCACCTGCTTTAATTTTGATTAAATTCCACTTGCAAATGCCACCTTCTGTAAGGCTTTCTAAAATCCAGGCCAGCTTTGATGATCAGTTCTGGGCTGGAGATGTTTTTGAGTGCTTCTTGCCTTTTTCTAAAGGAAAATTCCTGTGAAAATGCTCTGGACAGATATAATTTATGAGGGCAAGAACACGTGGGGACATTCAGAGACAGCTCAGCCCCTCCACGTGCTGAAATGGGAAAGATCAAGAGTTATGATGCTCCAGAGCTGGGGGACAATGTTGTCACCATTCAGCATCATCCCTTACACTGCCAGGGGCAGGCACATTTCCATACAGCTGGGAACAGTAATTAAGGTTGCTTTTAGGGAATTCCTTAAGGGATCCACACTATCCCCTGACTTAGGCACTGCTAACAGAGCAGTTTTTAGGTAAAACACCCCCTCACCTACCCCAAAGTAAGAGATAACAGAGATGAAGGAGAAGAAATGAAGGGACAGTGAGAAGAAATATGAAAATCCCTTTCTTTTAGCACCATATTTACCATGTGTACCATATTTACAACCTAGTCCAGCTTTATGGGGCGTGTAAATGCTCCAGCATCTTCCTGATTGTTATCCTTGATGTTTGCACTGAGTGAACCAGAGCACAGCTCTGAAAATAACAGGAAAATACACCTTTGGTGAGCTCAGGGATTGCCCTGCAAACCCCACCCACCTGAGAGAGGGGAGGGCTTGGGACACTCCATATTTCAGTCTGCACCTCTCTGCATTTCTTCTTTCTGTTTTTCACAGAGGTTTTGATGCCTCCTCACTTCCAGATCATATTAAACTCAGATCTGGCAAACCTTTCACTCCAGTGTGTCCCCATTTCTTCCAGTTTCTGTAAATTTGGTATTTCCACAGCTTTTGTACACACACCCCAACCTCAGGAAGTACCAGCAGAGAGTCACAATTTGCTGCAGCCATTTTGCACAAGCATTGCTCACGGTGATGAACTGGAAATTCCATGTGTTCCTCATCAAAATCCCATTTAATTACAGCTAATTCCAGGGCTAGCAGAGGAGGTGTTTGCACACTGCCTTATCACAGCCCCACTGGCAGCCACTTGCACTTGGTTTCCCATTTTATTTCTTTTCCAGTTCAAAGCTGCCTGCCTTGGGATTCTCCAGGGGCCATTTCCAGCCATCCTCACAGATCTGGTGCCCACGTTCAGTCCCATTGAAGTCCCTGGGAAAATTTCCATTGGTTTTAATTGAACAGCCTGTTCAGCTTGGTTTTTCTTTTAATCCCCTCTGGCAATGAAACATTCCAAGCACAAAATTCAAGACCACGGGAGTGTGGGTCTCCTGTTTTGTGGTGAAACTGAAAATCACCCCAGGTTTTTTGTGAGATTTGCAAACAGGAAACATTTGGTGTGTTTTCCTCCAGAAACACACACCAGTTGTGTAATGGGTGTGAGTGTGAAGCTGCTGTGAATTATGCACTGAGGTTTGCTAGAGCAGGACTTGGCAAAACAAAACTGATTTTGCATTTTGTGCTACGTTGTCAAGTTTCTTAATTAGTATGTCTGCTGCTTTTTTTTCTTCCCCAGGAAAAATACCATAATTCCCCATGATTACATGTGATCCCAGTTGCCCCCAGCACGGACCCAGCTGCTCCCACTGTGATCCCAGTAGGATCCCACCAGCATGGTTCCAGTCCTTCCCAGATCTTCCCAGTATGATCCCAATTGCACCCAGTTGCCTCTAGAATAGTCCCAGTCCCTCTCAACAGGGTCCCAGTCATGCCCAGTTGCCCCCAGTACAGTTCCAGTTGCTCTCAGTTGCCCCCAGCATGGTTCCAGCTCTTCCCAGTGTGGTTCCAGTCCCCCCAGTATGGTTACAGACACTCCCAGTATATCCCAGTTGCCCTCAGGATCACACCATGATTTGAAATAGGATTTCAGGCAGGGCAGATTTATTCCTACCTACCCTATTACTGTTTTCATAGAATCATGGAATCACTAAGGCTGGAAAAAAACTTCTGATATCATCAAGTGCAACCTTTGGATGAATAAATATCAGAATATTTAATCCCCTAGATCTGATTTCTCTGCAAAATGCAACTGTTAAAGATGAAAAAGATACATTTGCCATGATCATCATCCTTTTTGAAGTGGCTGGGAAGAAAAGAACAGGATGTGGAGGCAGCCAGAGAAGATCTGTGTGTGATTCCCAAATAATTGTGCCCAATGCCAGGCATCTCCAAGGACTGGCACTCCCCTCCTGGAATTCCTCCCCTCTTGGACTGGAAGATCCCTTATCCTGATAAAATTCTATGAATATTTTGCTTGCAGCATCAACAAAATTCCCCCCAAGTGCTGAGGGAGCCCATTCAGGGGGGTTGTTGTGAGTTCAGGAGCAGTGACCAACAATGAGATAATTCCCATGGTAATGAAAAGAAATCTCCAACAAAAGAAATCCAGAAAGTTCAAGTCTACCTCAGGTTCAGTGGTTTCTGCTCTGTTCTCTCATGCTGTTCATCTCCTCACAATGAAGGGCTGCAGAATTCAAACATTTGCTATCCAGGCTTCTTTCACTGCACAAAATGAGGTTGACTCAAAAAAAAAATCTCCAAAACCCCACCAAAAATAAATAAAAAACAAAACAAAACAAACAAAAAAAAACCCACCAAAACAAAAAAAGCCCACCACCAACCAAAAAACCCCCAAACCTCCAAGATATTACATCCTCTCCCTCCAAAAAAGCCCCCAAATCAAACCCAAACAACCAAATACAAAGGCAAGCTGTCTCTTTCAGACTCAAGTATCCTAACACAGAGGTCCCCCACACCAACAGCCAAGTGAAGCCCAATAATTCCCTGGATTCCTCACAAAATGAAGTCCTGACAGCATCAGATTTCAACATTTTTTACCCCTGATAGAGCAAAAAGCAACCTCCCCTCCCTCCACACCTGGCCAGGGTAAATAGGCATTACTTACTGATTGGTATTCCCCTCCAGCCAACAGAGGGTTAATTGAATGGGTTCCATTACCATAGGAATAGCAAAAACCAGATTAAAAACCAAGCCAGCTGTAAACAGAGCCAGGGATTTTAATGGGAAGGAAATAAAGGCTGGCAATTGCCTGGTGAAGTGCATCAAAATGTTAATTGCTTGCAGTCACCTCCTTCTGAGCTGGTGGAGAGGGTGATGGAGATAAGGTTTGATAAAGCCCAGCAGAAGTTCTGGGCCTTGGTTATTCTGCAGTGGAAATAAATGGGTAAAATGAGGAATATTTGCAGCAGGGTGGAATTAGTGTTGGAATAAGTTCCAAAATAGCTCGTTTTGCTGTTGGTTTTATTTCTGTGTAAATCTATGTTCCCACTTGGAAGTTGATTTTTAGGCAGGATTCTTCAGTGCAGCCAAGCAGAGCCAACCTAAGAACCAAACTTGACTGGTTTCTCCCCAAAACACATCTCCCAGGCCCAAAATTAGTTGCATTTTAGAGCAACACACCTCAAAAACCATTCCCAGGTGAGCAGAATGATCCTCCCCAGGATACACCCGGATTCACCTTAGAAAATCCATGTTTTCTGTGATCCAAAGAGAAGAGCATTTTAGTCAACAGTCACCTAAAGCAGAAGAAACTGGAAAACCCAGCCTTAAATACAAATTCCAAGTTGTTCCTAAAATTCTGCCCTTGTGGTACCCAGACAATCCTCTCCGGGTGTTTTATAAAGAGCTGAGCACACCTTCAGCCTGATCCTGAACGTGTTTGGTTTTAGGAACTGGCTGTGGGATAAATGTCCTTCTCACTGGCAGTGTGAATCAGAAAGAGAGTGATTAAAGAAAATCCTATTGCAGTCCTGATGGAATCATGGTTCTTACAGCCTCCCTACATGTTAAGGGATGGAGTATTGATTTCAGTCAGACAAATCCCAAAATTACAGGAGGCTCTCCAAGCTCTCACACAGAGCACCCTGATGAGATCCTCTCAGCTCTCATGCCTTCCTCATAACCACAGAAACGCCCTCAAAACTGCCCTGATGGGAGCATGGAGGAATGAGAGCCTGGGGAATTTGAAAATGTCAGAAATATGCAAATATTACGGATTAGCATTCCCCAGAGAGCCGTAATTTCCAGTGTTTGCACTCATTTTAGCATTCCTTTTAAATTAAAGGCACAATAGGTAAGCTGGCAGCATGCAGATGGTTTAAAGAGTTTGAAACATCCTTATTCATAATTTTGATTTTTTTTTTTTCTAACAGGAGCTATTTAGAACCCATTTTTTTGTGCTCTTTCAAAGGTAACAGGATTTGGTCTGAGAACAAAATTCAGAGGGAAAACCAGCAGGTGATTTGACTGAATGGCTTTGAATATTTTAAACACCAATAATACGAGTTAATAGCAGCCCTTCTGATATTTTAACATACCTGGATACACAGACAGGGAGCTGTGTGGGGAGGATTGCAGAGGAACAAACCTGAAATCCTCGGGGAACAGGCACAGGAGGAATGTGCCACTTAGGAGAGCCCTGGAGTGGATCTGAAGAGCATCGCTGCACTCCAGTGAATGCAGCTGGGGGTAGATGGAGGATGTCACACTTGCACTGCTCTGCCGGCTGCCAGAGGTGGCTCTGGAAGGGGAAATGCAGGAGGGAAATCAGGGATTTGGAAAAACGTGTAAAAAATAGCCACAGGCTGAGGGAGGGGCGGTTTAGAGTCAGCCATCAGCAAACACTGACCACACTCATGCTGCTCTCTGACCTACAAAGGTCTCCCTTTCCTGGGGAATTTCAGGTTCAATTTCATCTTTAATTTCACCTTTTAGAAGTTGACTGAAATGCAGAGAAATTGCTGTGGATGTGGCCTGGAGAGGGGAAAGATCCAGGTTCCTTTTGCCCCTTTGCCTGAGGAAGAGCTGAGAAACATCAGAGCAGCATCACGAGTCACATTGGGGTGTAAATCACAAACCTGGTCAGGAGTGCTGGAGCTGGATATCCTCATTCCCCACATCCCACTGGGTGTTCTGAGCTGTGATCGATCCTTTCCCCCTGACTTTTCCCCTTTTTCTGGCCTCGAGCAGTGAGTTCTTCTTGCTCTGACCATGCTGTGAACAGGCACTGAATAAAAGGATGTTGGATGCTCTCCTCCATCCCTCAGCTCTCAGGACAAGGATTCTGTGCTTCCCAGAGGCTCAGGGGTTCCTCCTGCCCCCCCACTGCCCAGACACAACTGCTTTGTTGGCTCCTCGAGTGAAAACCCTAGAGCTGAGCCTTGTTGAGCCCAGCCTTGTTGAGCTGGCCCCAGAGAAAAACCTGTTGCCCAGCCCAGCTCAGCTCAGGTGGAGCCCATCTGGCATCTGCAGCTCCTGTGGGGCAGCGCTGAGCTGCAGCAGGCAGCGAGCTGGGAATTTAGACGTCAAGCAGAAGATGAAAGGCGTCTATTTCTCCCTCTTAAAGATGTTTGTCCCTTCCCTGTTGCTTCAAGGACTCTGCGTGCCCACCAGCACATTCCTCACCAGTTAATGGATTTCCCCTCGCTGAGCAGGGGGAAAACACAGGAAAACAACCCAAAGAAACAAAAGCTTATCCTATTAGCTACTTGTCAATTATCCTTGATGGGTGATGGTGCCCGTGGCCACAGGGAGATGCTGGCAGGTGTAATTACCAGCTCCTTTTTGCAGGGTTATAACCCCTGACTTGCAAGGCCTGTCTTCAGGTACAAAAAAGAAAGAGAAATCGCTGAATAAATTATGATGAGCGGCTGGCCTGCATAAATAAGGACGATTTCAAATAAAATGAGATGATTTTAATTGCAAAAGCATTTCGCTCTCAGTCCTTCACCCCTCACGCTGGGTGATGCGAGCAAATATCCTCACAAAGAGTGGTCCCTTGTTAAAAAAAACCGGACACCAGGACAGGATGTTACAAGGGAAAATATTTATGTGGAAAAATATTGCGTGTCTGGTTGACAAGGATCTCCTTGTGCTTATTACAAAAAGCTACAGCGCAGTTTAGAACTGACAATCCATTGCTAGAAATCCATCTTTTGCTTAGGATGATAAAGCAAGATTGAATTATAGATTTCACAGCAGCAATTCCGACGTTCTGCATTTAAACCCTTCTGCTTTCCCAAAGCTTTTTTAATCCATTCATTTGAAATGAATGGTCATGCTCAAAAAATTGCCTCGGTTTGTGAACGTTTTCATTGCAGGGAATGTAGAAACACAATCCCCAAAATTCCTCACAGACCTTGTTACAAAAAAGAGCTTTCTCATCAAAACCTAATTTTTAGTATTTATTCAGCTTTTTATGTTTAATTTGATTTGTGAACAAGCCCTTTCCCCGACTGCATGGCTGCATTTCCTACTAAATTCAGATTTGCAGAGAAGGATCAGATGTAGCTCCATGTGGGGCAGGATTCTGATTTCAGACCATCACCACTCATACATGAATATTTAGTCACACATGAAATCCATCTAATCCACGGATCGCAACGCCACTGAATGGGGCAAGTTTGTTATCCACTAAATTAAACCTTTCTGTCTTGTGTGAAGCCATTTAAAATTGAGATTCCTGCTCACTGTACTGTGCTCCAGAGTTTAGGAGCTGGAATTGGGATCAGCTCCCTCAAACTGGTGTTATCCCAGCAAGGGACACCAACTCTTCGATAATTCAGTGACAAATAAAAGCACTTAAAGCAGCCAAATCTTCCTCCCAAAGATCCACCCCCAGATGTGTGAGTGGGAGAGGGAGAGACTTCCCGACTCAGCCCCCGAAATCTGAAAAAGAAGTTCAACATTCAAGCTGCAGCAAATGTTAATGAGGCCGCTGCTTTTGTCAGGGCCATGAATGACGGCACTCAGGCTTTTTGCGGGCACTGATGCGTTCATTTGTTAATTGTGAGTGCCCATTGAGGGCACCTCAAATGAACCGCAGGCTCCCTCCTTCTCATCCCCCCCTTCCCAGCTCCGAGAGAGAACAAGGAGTTCATCTGCCAAGATCTTCTCCTGAGCCAGGGTCCTTCAGAAATTGGGCAGGGGAAAGGACAGGCAGTGCTGGAGGAAAGAGGGAGCTCAGGGATTTTTTTTGTTTTTTTCTGTATCACTCAAAGCTGCTCTGCTCTTACCTGAGCTCCTGAGGGGGAACTGTCCAGGCTCTGTCCCCTTTCCAGGCCAGTGTGAGAAGCTGTAACTTCTCTATTAGTGCCATGATCAACATATTTTTACAGGATTTTACAGAATTATTCCACATCTCAGACTTTTGCCTCCTCCTTCCTCTTGTCTGCTCACACAGGGGCAGAGAGGGTGAGCCATCATTCCAGAACTATTATTTTATTTGCAAACAAACCTCTGTTCCAGCCCTTTACAGAAATATTTAAGTACCACAACTCAAGAATTCATGAAGGATTTCAGCTTAAACAACCAGCCCAAATAAAGCCCAGTTTTATTTTGTGTAAAATAAGTACAGCCACATCCATTTGCTGTGCGAGGCAATAACTCTCTCAGTGGATGCTCTGCATGAAGGTAGGAAAACACCTGGCCCATCCCCTTGGAAGCCCACACAACCATCTGCAGGGCAGGATCAAATATTAAAAAGTGAAAGAGCCCTCAGGGAAAAGCCATGCACCAGCAGGAAGAGCCACAGACCTGCTTCAGGTCAAACCCCATGAAAATAAAGCAGTGTTGGTGTCCCTGGGCGAGGCAATTTCATTCACTGCTTGCCTGTGAGGATCCCAGCTTTGGGTTCAGGGCAGGGGGATGGAAAGAGGGGCCAAGGGCAGCACAAACAGCGTGGTTTGAGCAGTGATGCTGAGCTCAGACCGTGGAGAGGGACGGGGAGTGGAGCTGAGCTCAGGTGATGTGGGGCTGAGCAGCAGCAGGGGGAAGATGCCAATTCTGCCAATAATGACAGAGAGGGTTTATGGATGCATGGAACAGAAGGCTGAGGCCTCGGGGATCCAGAATAAATATTTACCCTGAGAAAAAACGCCCAAACCTAAATCCAAATTTGTGCAATCTGGATGTGCAGGGTTCAGGAGCTTCAGCTACAGAAACAACGAGGGCAGGAAGGGGAGGTTCTGCCAGGGACAGGGGGCTCAAGAACCTCGTGGATCTTCCACAAAACTATCCAGGGATGTCACACCTATTCCATCTTTATCACATTCCAAGCCCTGTCCCATTCAGCCTGTAGTTTGGGTTTTTTCTTTAAGAGAAGGTGGCTAAAGTCCATCACCCTGAAAATGGTAGAAATCAACATTTTCTTGGTCAAATTTTCATTCTAACTGAAACAGCACTCAGGATCTCTGTCTCATCACTGCCAGCACACAAATACTCTCAGCTCCTCTTTCACAAGCATTGCAAAACGTTATTTAAAGGAAAAATCCCTAAGAATTGTGATTTTTTTGGCAGTTATTTCACTAACAGCTTGTGTTTGCTTTTGATCCCCATCCCTGGAAGTGCCCAAGGCCAGGTTGGACAGAGCTTGGAGCAGCCTGGGATAGTGGAAGGTGTCCCTGCCCATGGCAGGGTGGTTGGATGGGAAGATCCCTTGTAATCCAAAGCAATCGATGATTCCATTATTAATCGACACAGAACCAAAAAGAATAATGAAAGATTGTAGCAATTTCACTGCTCTTGCAACAGAAGTGCCATGTGCCTCACGGGGAAGAAAAATCCTAGAAAAAAAAATGTCACGTATCTCCATATTCAGTAGACTTCCCAAACTTTTTGAAAATTGAAGTGGAATCTATTTTGCCCCAAATCAGAGATTTTATCATAAAGGACTCAAACTCTGATTTAAAATTTTCTTTTGTGAAAAGCCCACAAAGATCAGTTAAGGGAGGTTACATTTGTATTAAAAAGGGGATTTTAATGGGCAACAAAATGAAATAAAGAGTAGATACCTGTTTTACCTCCTGATTATTCAGGTGGAGTGAAAGGTCTTATCCTGCTGCTACAGATGGAGTTGGTTTAAATACCAGATTTTATTTCTAAGGTATTTTTCCTCCCTTGGCCATTCTGTCCTACACCTCTGTACCCTGGCAGACCCTTCCAGGCAGCAGCACTACCTTTAACATCACTTTTTAAGCTCCTCACTGAAGTGTCACAATTACAAGCCCTAAACCCCGGCTTTTCATGCAGTCTCTGTACTTTGAAAAAAACCCAAATTCCATTACCAAAGAGAGCCTGCCAGTGACATGATATTACACAGCATGAAATCGCTCCGACACCTCATCTTCTGAGGGTCTTACATGACAAAAAGAATCAGAAAATCTACACACTCATCATATCTTGAATTTTTTCCAATTTCCGAGCCTAAACAAGGCACGAGCCTGTTTTCTGAGCCCTGCATGCATCAGCATCATTCAGCACGGGGAGCAATTTTCTGTTTGAAAAGAAACCACACTGGGATTCTAAATGAATATTAAAACCAGCCCTCACACTCTTGTTGTGTCCCCAAAGAAGCAGAGTTCTGAGCTGGGAAAGGAAAGGAGGTGGGATCAGCAGATGCGGACGTTCCCCTGAATATTGCTTTCAGAAAAACAGAATAACAACAAAGCCCTGGGGTATTTTCTGCTTTCTACCTGAAAGAACAGGAGAGTGGCTCAATCTGCATTCTCCTCACAACATTTTCTTCTCCCTTGCAGTGACACAAGACCAGCACAACAGGACTCACAGGTGACACTGTCGGAGCTCCAGACCTGGCTCCACAGGTACCCCAGAGAGGGCACAATTATCATTTCTCTAATAAAAAATGGAGAGAAATGGAAGATTTAGTCATGGAAAAGTGAAGCACAGGAAAAGACAGATTTCACCTCCTTCAGCACACACAGCCAGGATGTTCAACTCAGTATCTGCACTTCAGCCCAAGCAGAGCAGGGGATTCAGGAGGAATAAAGGCCAGAAAAACACCCACTTGTGGCAGGGTGATGGGATCAGGGTCTGCCCATGTGGCTTTAATCCAGCTGGATCCTTCTCTCCTGAACCCCCCTGGAATCCAAACCCCCAGCCCTGGTGGAGCCCCATGCTGAGTTTTTTAGGAGCGGTTCATCCTTCCCAGACAAGGAAATGCAGCTTTCCCCCATCACCAGGACACAGGAGAAGCAGAGTCTGTAGAACAAAATAAATCCGAGCCTGTCCAATTTCAGAAGCAAAATTTTTACCAAAAGAAGTGACCTGGCTTTTATCAAAAATAGCCTGAAAGGGCCAGACCTTCCTCTCCTTTTCATCACCTTCTGCAGGGGCTCAGCTGACGTGGGGACAGCCCAGATTCAGCTGGTGACACATTCAGCAGCTGCTGACATGAAATAAAATTCCCGGGGACAATCCTCAGAGCTAAACAACCACCAGTGCCAAGATTGTAAGGGAGGAAATTGCAGATCTTCGAGTGAAAATGAACTGAGGGAAGGAAAGCTGAGGCAGATGGATCACAGGTCACTTATTTTCTCTTCAATTCATCCAGCTTTTTAACTCTGAACCAAAACTCATAATAGGATGTATTTCACATGGATTTTCAGGGAAGAATGGAAATACCCACAGAAATTGTACTGGGAAATAGCCTTGAGAGTTACTCTTAGATTTTCTTTTGTGTTACTGCAACCCACACCAAGGAGATAAACAAGCAAAGAGTGCAAATAATAAAAAGACCCCACTGAAAATAAAATACTACAGTCAGGCTGTTGCTTGGTTACAATTTTACGGTGCACACGCCCAGGGTTGGCAGTGATATTGTCTGACTCAGCTCTTGGGAGAACATCTCCAGTCATTCCCCAATAATTCCAGCCTGCGACGAAGGGTTTGAAACACGGAATAATGTATGCCAGGCTGGAGCCTTGAATCTCAGAGTAAATACATCATTTTGCTGGGCTGATAAATTAAATGTGTCCCTCTCAGGCTGGAGTGGGGGACGATGGCTCAGCACCGCAGGTGAGGGCAGGGCCAAGGATGCTCCCTGACCTCTTCCCCAACATTTGTGATTTAAAGCATCCCAGGTGCTTCCCTGGCACCTTTTTTTTTTTTTTTTTTTTTTTTGCAGGAGCACAAAGGAATAACTGATATTTAATGAACAATAACGTAAGAGAGGAGAAATTCCATCGGCAGATTGCAGCTCCAGCCTTTAATCTTCATTAAGGATTCAAACACCAGCATCTAAGGCAAGATTCGAGTGGGATGATGAAATTCCTTTTGTTTAATGGATAGCAATCAAGGAACACATAATCCCTTATCGCAGCGATTCTGCAACTCCTCTGTCCCTTTTATGTGCATTTTACACCCTAATGGGTTTTACAGCAATTCAGGCCACAAGACAAAGCATCTGGCAAGGACTAATTTACAACAATGCTGCTCCAAGAGTAACAAATCCCACCCACAACTCTGAAATATTGGGTGCTGTAGGCATTTCATCTCCCAGTCCTGTAAATACTCTTTGAAAAGAAGAGAACCTCTAGACAACAAGGAAACATTCCCAATGCTGCTACATTTCCTCGTGGCTTTATTTCCCTTTTAATTGTTATCTTTTTTCAACAACAGGCTGATTTCTTTTCACTCATAAAGAAGATTATCTCCCATTAAGAGAGATATTGCCCGTGTCCTTCCAGGATATCAAAGTGGCCACCCCTTAAGTGGGATTAGTGGGATTTTGAATTGAGTGATTCCGAAGGTAAATAAATAGAATAATATGGAATAAGTCATTGAGAAGGTAAATGCAAACAGCTTGTAGCTTTCAGGGAGGGAATGTGGAGGAAAATCACGATCTGTGTATGTGTGTGCAGGCAAGGAAATGATGAATGGATGGAAAAATGGGATCAGTGTTCCCTTTTCCCTTCCAGTGCATGCCAAGATGTGAGGCTGAGGTGCATTTGTTTCAGGAGATCTCTGCTGATCACAGCTCTGCTCTGTCAAGGAAAACCCTGTAAAACACAGGTACAAGCAATGCCTCTCACCACACCATTATTCACATCCTCTTGAATTTTAAGGATGTCTTTCTAGTCTTTCCTCAACTATTTTCAGGAGCACTGTTAAGTTCTCTATGAGTAGTTTAGAAACCTTGCTGATATCTACACTCAGTCATTAATTTTACCTCACTTTTCCTGGAAGCCTTTTGAATAAATCCTTGCTGGAGCAAAGCAGATCTTACAGGAGGTGGAATAATTTCCTCTAAGGAAAGTGCTGTGGAGAGAAAATCCACAAAACAACATTGAGCAGTTGAAATGGTTAATTGCCTGCTGAGATTGTGGCTCTTTTTTTCCCCTGACAAGCATCTCGCAGGAACTTTTGAAGGAGCTGATTACCCACATTTGGGTTCTCACAGGGGAAAGCAGAGACTCGTTGGGTGAATTGTTAATATTCTCTTTGCACCTGCAGTCTCCTACTGACAGACAAATTTTCCAGCCACTTCACCATTCTCTGAGTCTTCTCTGTGCTCCCTGAAATTTCTAAATTGAGTAAATTGTGTGAATACCACCCTGCTCATAAATCCTGGGATGTGTGTGACCTTTTGGTCACTCACTTTCATGGGAGCTCTTTTTCCACTGATTATTCAACAGCAGTAATTTTGTGACTATTTTGCAGGTTTTAACCAGCTGTGTATTACTCACATTGATCCACAAACACCTGACAAGAAACAAAAATGAGAATTCAAAGCATTGTTTAAAGGAAATTCAATTTCTCAAGTGGATTCATATGTTGCCCTTGTTTATTGTTTGAGGACCACCTAAATCTGAAGAAGCCAATCCAAAATCAGGAATGCCAAATGAAAGGAAGAGCTCAGGTTTTCCTGTGTGGTTCAGGGACAGACACCAAGAAAAATGTGCATCCCACAGATTCCATCATTTTATCCAAGCCTTCCATAGCTGCTCTCCTGGAATTATGTCTATGATTGCACCAGAACTTCTCTTTCTGCCTGCAAAGAACTTAGAAAGGTGAAGATTGAATAAAACTATAATTTTTTTTCTGTATTAAGGTCAGGAGAGATGAGGAATGAAGTGGGGATTGCAGGGTTTGCCATCCCTTCAGCAGGGAGCAGGACCTGGGATCTCATTCCCTTTGATCCCCCTGGATCCACCACCCAAAATAAAACTGTTGGGCCAGACTTTAGCACTGCTTTATTTGCAGTGTGACAGTGCTGGCAGGATTTTCTGGGCTAATTTCACTTGGAGGCTGGGTTTTACTATTTTTTTTTTTTAATGGCTGTATAACCAAGCAGTCTCCCCCCTTCCTCTGCTCAATAGATTTATGTTGTGTGGAGCTACATCTGTTTCAGTGCCTTAAACTGCTCCAATCTGAGCACTATTGACATTTTCATTATGTGTGAGTTGACAGTACATGGCTGTATGAAGGGATTTCCAACCCTGGCAGGGAGGGGTGGGATCTCTCTTTGCAGAGATTTCTCCCAGATAATGCTTTTCAGCAGGGTAAAAATGATAATGCAAAAAAATATCACTAAAAAAAAATAAAATTGGGATGTTTTAGTCGGTGTAAGAGGAGAAAATCACAGCATCCTTGTGAAATAAGTGCTGGCTGCAGAGCAAGGTACGTGGCATTAATATATATCAGTATCTATATTCCAGAAGGAGAGAGCCAAAGACTATAATTAGCTGTGAAGCTAAAGTATGAGCAGCATAATAATAACTATTAGTCTAAAAAGGAATATAATGAATAAAAGCTCAATTCACAAAGGAACGCAGTGTTAATATTGAAATTTGGACAGGGGGAAATGGTGAGTTGTAAAAGAGGAGCATTTAATGACACTTTGTGTCTGGGCAATTTATTCAGGATAGATAAAAAAAAGAGGGAACAATTATCATTTACAAGAACAAGGAGTGTTTTAAACGTGTTTGGTCATCATTTACCAAATCAAACATTGCCCTTGATGTGTCTCCAGTGTGCACGTGCACAACCTGTGCTGCACAAACACACACACACACACAAATATATATATATAAACACATGAAATGTACCATTTTCCCACTGCAGTTAAAAAATGAGTGGAAAAAAAATGTTGGAACAGAGAAAAACCAAACTTCACGGGAGATCTCCCTGGTTGTTCTCCAGATCTGACCTTGAACACTCCTCACATGATTGTCAGTAAGTGCCTCCTCCTGTTATTGACCAATTATTTACACATTTCTATTCAAACCTAAGGCTTGAGGAAAGGGGGAAAAGGAGGGAAGATAATGTGGCTTAAAAAGCTCCCTCTTGTCCTGGATCAAGGCAAGGATAAGTTGGTTAAACAACACAAAGTAAAAAAGACAAGAGTGTTGCCTGTATTGATATTCCTTCAGTGATCCCAGGTTTGTTTGGAGAAGGGAAGATCAAAGATTGGGCATTTCTCAGTCAAAGCCAACATCCCACAAGGTATCAGATCATATTATAATATTTTTATTTAAAACAGGTGTTTTCTTTAAGGTTTGTAGCATCATCAGTTGATCATTTTAAATATAACAATATTATTAACGATACCAATATCCTCTTCTCCTGAGAATTCAATTCCTTCCCTGCTGAGTTTGCAATGGGAATGAAAGATTGAGATTGAGACAGAAAGAGAATTAATTACTCCAACCCCTGGGCTGACAAACCAGGCACATTCTTGTCCTATGGCTCCATCACCTCTGCTTTGATTCCACCAGTGCCTGACTGCTCAACACATTAAAACATTTCTGGCACTGCACTGAAAGCTGCCACGCTCCTGACCTGCCCCTCTTGTCTGTTCTTCTTCCTCCACACTCCCCCTTCACCTTTCCCCATCCTTTCCCCCAGTTCTGCATTAATATTTACACAAATTTCTCTCTATCATGTACAGATGTGTAATTCTCTGTCATCCTGTCACCAGCACCTAAAATAATCTGCTGCTTTTCACTCCCAATTATATTATCTCAGCAGACAAATACCTCCTTTCAAAATATGAAATAAATAAAATAATCTCTTCCATAAATGAATGCTCCTCACTGGTGATAGCAATGAGCTTTGATGATTTACATGGCAGCTTGCTAGAAACTTCATGTACAATTTTCCTCTCACGTCTCACGTGAAATATATATAAGAAATACTTTTAAAAATGGCTCAAACTTAATCCATGCAGGGAGGTTGAAGAGCTGGAGCATCACAGAATGGTTTGGGTTGGAAGGGACTTTGAAGATCATCTAAATCCACCATCCCAAGGTGCTCCAATCCCATCCAAGCTGACCTTGGGCACTTCCAGGGATCCAGGGGCAGCCACAGCTTCTCTGAGCACCCTCAGAGAGAAGAATTCCATCCCAACATCCAATTTAAACCTCCAGGTTTTACTTGGTCTGCAAACCAAGAGAGTTTTTCTAAAGGTTCTGATGTTTTCATTTCGATCAGGTTGAAAACAAGTGTAAATTTCTACCTGTTCATTAAAATAAACCCAGAGTCACGAGGCCCACACCCATCAAGGCTGACTGACCCACACTGACCCTAAAAAAAGCAATTTTGTGGAACCTGTAGAAATGGAGTGGGCAGAATTGCAGGGAGCAAGGATCACCTAATTTCTACACAACACTCTGCCAACACTTCAATAACACAGAACAACAGCAACAGCGTCGACTGACAAAATCTGGGTTTATACCAGAAAAGAGCCCAGAAACTTCCGATTTTCCCCAAAGATTGTGTCAGCTGAGGTGAAATCTTCCACATATAACACACACCAACAGAATGAAATTTGAATTTGCAGTGTATTTGGAGATTCTCTGAAGAGCTCACGCCGCCGTGACGTGCGAAGATTGACAAGGGGGGGCTAAAAGTGAGCGTGGCTGTAGACAAAGCAATTAACACAATTAACACAATTAACATCTTTGCTCTGTGCCATTGATCCCTGTGCTGACAAACCTCCCAAAGCCAGCCCGGCCAGCCTTTGATAATCGTGTGAGATGAAACAGATAACAGCCAAATAATCAATTAAACAGAGCCTGCTCTGAGGATGGAGAAAGAGAGCGGAGATCAAATGGAGAAAGGAAATTATCATTTACAGTCAGGGAAACGCTGTAAGATGTTTGTTTGAAGTTCAAATTGATAACAATCCCACAAAACAGGGACAATCAGCATCCTGGAGGGATGAGGATGGAGAGAAACTTTCAGTGAAGGACTGGGTAGGACCTTCAGGCACAGTGAGTGAAAAAAGAGGCTTTACAGGGGGAAAAAGAGGTTTTTCAGGGGGAAAAAAGGGGTTTTACTGGGGAAAAAGAATTTTTACAGGGGGGGAAAAGGTTATATGGGGGAAAAGGGGTTTTAAGGGGGGCGGAAAAGGTTTTTCAGGGGGGAAAAGAGGTTTTTCAGGGGGGAAAAAAGGGATTTTGCATGGGAAAAATGAGGTTTTATGGTGAAAAAAGAGGTTTTACAGGGGGAAAAAAGAGGCTTTACAGGGGAAAAAAGAGGTTTTGCAGTGGAAAAAAATGGTTTTTCAGGGGGAAAAAAGGAACACAGCAGCCTTTGACTTGTGAAAGCTGCAGCAAATCATGGTGGGGTAAAACAAGGTTATGGGAGCAGTTGAGGAGAAAAGGAGTTAAAGTGTCCTTGTCTCACTTCATCTTGTAAACAGAGGAAAATCTGATGGAAGCCAGCTACGAAGAACATAAAACCTGGAAATAAATATTCTTTTATTAATAAATATTATTTTATTAAATATACTTTATATCCAGGTATTTGGTGTGTTGGGGTAACCTATTTTTTTCGAATTAAATGCAAATTTTTAGTAGTTAGAATAATTGATCATTAAAACATTTCAATCAACACACACAAAAAATCCCCAAAACAAAACACACACCTAAAAAACCCCAAAAAACACCCTCAAAACCAAAAAACCAACCAATAGAAACCCCAAAACCAACCAAAAACCCCACCAAATCCAAAACCTCTGCCATCATTCCTTTTGGCTGATCATGTATTTTAAGTAATAAACACGAGCATGAGATTTGATGAAGAACTAAAATGAAGACATCTAATTTTTTTTCATTGTCTTTCCCTTTCCTGCTTGATTCCCAAAACATTTAAATCCTATTTTTCCATTCAGCTGGGACTTGCACTAATCATTACCCCACAGGAAATAATTCACTAGACAAAGCATTAAGCAGAGGTAACAAAGCCCCACTGGGTTTTTTTGGTCAATAATCTTAAAAAAATTCACATTCTCACATTTGGGAGCTTAGGATACTTCAGGTGAGCTGTGAAAGCGTTGCCTTTACCCACAGAAATATTTTAAAAATGAAAGAATTTATGGAGTAAAACTGATATATTCAGTATCATGCAATCTTATCTCCATCAAAACGTTTTGAGGGGTTAAAATATCCGACCTGAAATGCTGCTGCTGCTTTATTTCTTCTTTACAAAATATTTAAATATTAACAGCGATCTGAAACTCTGCTGTGAATCCCAGAATGGCATAAAACTAAAATTTCTATTTATTTAATTACAGGGCCAGGAACTTTTAAGCAGAAAATCAAATAAAGAGTAAAAAAAATGAGTTTACTGAGGATATTTCAGGTAATTTTTTTTTTAATTATTATTTTTCCCCACCTTCCCTCAGGCAAATGTAACACCAGCAGAACACTTGTCCTGGCAGGATTTCAGCCACCTCCCCAGCTGGCTCCTTGGAACAACATCTGCTGTCCCAAAACAGGACTGGAAGGGTTGTGCAAGGCCAGGAATGGGAGCTGGGGAATGGTGGGGATGTGGAGCACAGGAAAAGTGACCTCAAAAACCTGAAATCCTGCAGGAATTGGTGCAAAAAAAAAAGGAATAGAGATAAACCAGGGTAAGAAATGCTTTAATGAGACAACATCCACCAAGTTTGGCAATCCAGCCTCAGAGAGAAGAGTCTCCATCAATTTGGAGAGCAGATTTCCTGTTTGTAAATACACCCAGTGAGGAGAAAAGGGTTTGTAAGTGAAAGAAAGAGGGAAAAATTAAATATAAATTAGCCATAAATATATTTATTTTGAAATTAGATGGCAGCCTCTTCCCCATTATTGGGGAAAGGCTACAGGACAGAGTCCCAAGAGGAGAATAATTCTAATTAATTTTCAAATGGCACTTGAGCACCTCGTGGAAGGTTTTGTTTTCCATGGCATGGATGGAAAACAGCAGAGTCCTGAACCCATGACCCAGCAGATCCCATTCACCCCTCGGAGTTTCTCCCCATTCATTTGCATTTACCACCAAAACCTGACCCTCTTTAGGTTCAAAACCTGACCCCTGCTTTTAGGTTCAATTGAATGCCCAAATTCACGGTTTGGGGGAGCTTAATATATATTTTAATATTTCAGTTTAATTCCTATGAAACTGTTTGAAAGCACCCAAATGGAAGGTGCCACTCTGCTGCAGCCCCTGATTGCACACATACTGCTGTGGATTTTGATTTAATGAGTGTCCCTGGGGGGATTAGCATGTCAATGTGTGGGTATTGATTTCCTAATCCAGCCCATCAAAGCTGTTATGATCTGGCGACAGCACGAGAAGCAGAGTTCAAGGTTCTTCACGCAGCTCCCACAGTTTCTTCTCGAGCCTCTTGATGTGAGAATTAGCTCACTCCTGAAGTCCAATTAATCTGATGAGACTGTCAACAAAGATGTCATTCCTCATCACATTTTTTGGGGATGTGGACACCTGTCTAAAGAGAGGATGAGATCATCAGCTCATTAACATTTTCCAGCAGATGGTAAAAAGCTGCATTTCGTGTAATTTTGGGCTGCTCCACGTTGTGCAGCCAGACCTCTGAGCTGTGGGACAGCACAGTCAGATTTTCAATCAGAGGAGCTGGCAGGCACAAATGTAACCACTAACAGCCTGATCCTGGGATCAGGATTACAGCACAGACAGTTTGCAATCTCAATCCACACATTTCAACCACTAAATCAATAAATTGGAGAAGAAAACCAGTCAGAACTGGGGGAGGGAGATTGGCTAAACAAAGGCTTTCCTGAGAAAATTCAAATTTCATCCAATATTCCTTCCCCTGGAATATTTCAGCGTGGGATGTTTCAGTTTCCTGTAGGGCCATGATCCCACCCTTTTAAAGGTTTATGACCAAGAGCTCTGCCTGGTCCTACAGAGGGCACTTCCATCACCCACAGGTCCCCAGCTGTCCCTGGAGGAGCAGGAAGCTCCACACTCCCTGAGCCACCAGCAGGAGCAGGAATCACTCTGACAGACCCTGCACACCCAGCTGCAGTGCTGAGCTCTCAACCCCATTCCCACTGAGCTCACAGGAAAGCCGTTTATCAAAACTGGAGCAAAATCAGATTCTAACAAGTTTCCAGCTGGGCTAAATATGGCAAAAAGAGAACTTGTACGTGCACAACCCAGTCAGGATTACTGCAGGAATACCCAGTGGTGGAGTTTTCTCAGCATCCAGAGAAGCTGCTGTCAAATAAAAGGAATGTTTTTGAAGGCTTGATGAGGAGCCCCCCTGTTTTTTCCTTAACCACACAACTCTCACAGCACAGCCCCCACATCCCTTTGGCTGCTCAGACGTGTCACAGCACAAATTGGCACCCTTCCTATTTTTGATATCGTCTAATTCCCTGGGTCATTAGTTATGTAATCATAATCATTTTTCTGCTGGGCTGATTGGTGTGATCCATCTCATCCCCTCTTCTCATCTCACCTCTTTAGTAGTGTTGGAGCATGGATGGGAACATCCAAGTCCCTCAGGGCACCATCTGCTGCTACCCTGAGCAGGGAGGGCTAAATGAATGACATACTGTACACTACTTCCTACTCATTAGTTACTGATTCCTTGTGCTGCTGGGCCTTTTTCATTCATTCCACTACAGATTCTTTAGCTAATTTGTTCATTTTTATCCCCTTTTCTCTCTGCCCACATCTAAAAGTGGGGGGGTGAAAGCCTAAAGGGTGAGAAAGTGGTAATAATACCAGCGTGGGAACAAAGGAGAGTGAGGAGATCAGTGTTCAAATCAAGAAAAGGAGATAAAAAACACGGAAAATAATCCCAGGCATCACAAAGTAACGGGGATTGAACATACAAGTGAATTTAAAGTGAATTTATCCACGGGCTGTGAGTCACCTGCCCGTGGGTAAACGCTCGCACTCCACAGCCCCGTTAACGCGACAGATGAATCTTTTATATGTAAATAACACCTTTCCCAAAAGGATTAAAATCCAGCGTGTACCGAGGTGGAAACAATCGGGAGATGCCTTTTGAAGTTCTAAATAAGGTGTGTGCACCACCCATGGAGTACCTGCTCTGCCCGAGGATAAAGCAGCCCCGCATTTGCATCTCCCCCTGCTCTGTGTTCATCTCCCTCAAACAGATTGCTTCTTTTTATTGTTCTGTGTAGCACCATAAATGTAGATGGCCTTTGAAAGCCAAGCATCGCTCTCGCTAAGTAATTGTCAATTAAATTCGGTATTAATTATTCTTAATAGCCCAATCTCCTCCGATGTTTTCCATGTGTGTCGTTTTTTGCAGGGTTCCGGTGTCAGAGCAGATGAATTCCAGTTTGGAGCTTTCTTAAACCCTGTATTTACTGAAAGCACTGAATTGTTGGGTGAATGCGTAAAGCTCTGGAGTGGAACTGCAAGAACTGGTTACAAAATCTCCCAGGCAGTGCAGGCACATCCAGCTCTTGTACTAAACATCAAATAATGACAGAAATTGCAATAACTTCATAATCAATCCAGGCTATAATTACACTGCCAGTCAAAGCCTTTGCTTTTTAAATGTATAGTTTTGGAAGACACAGCTTCCCATCCACTGTAAGGCAGAAAAATGTCAAGAACTCAATTCCTGTCTAAATTTCCAGTCTCCACTGTGGGACAACATGCTCAGAAGGATGGAGAAGGGTGCTTTATGGTTGGACCACGAATGTCTGGAGCAGCCAAACCTCCAGATCACTCCATCATTCCCTGGGCTGTTGGACATTCCCTCTGTCCATGCCTGAGGGCAGGAGCCTCCTCTGGCACCTCTCCTCTGATGGGCACAGGCTGCAAACCCCTCTGAGAGCAGAGAGAAGCCAAGCCTCAGGTGTTCCCCCCTCGAGGTGGAACCTGGTGAGGCTCAGGGACTGCTTCCAGTGGCTCAGTTGTACCCAGGATGGATGTGCTGGATTCCTCTCCAGCCTCTTGCTGACAGCCCTTCAGCACAGGAGGCAGCTCTCAGCAGAATTCCAGCTCTGCCCGAGCAGCTCCGTGCTCACAAACAGCCCGTGCCTCATCAGGCAGGAGAAGAAGGAGGTGGAAAGGGAAAAGCAAAGGTGAGAGCCCACCTCTGCCCCCAGTCCTGAGCAGCTGCTGCTGCTGAGGGTTTGAGCTGGGCCAGGCTTTGTTTGTGCTGCTCCTCTCGGTCTCCAAATCGCGTTTTTAAGATTCTGTGGTTTGGAGTTTGCCCTTGCTACAGCACAGAGGGAACTCGTGGACAAACAGGGGGTCAAAGATGCCCCCAGTCAATCTGTCACTCCCTCAGCAGAATGAAAGGGGACATTAAGCAGTGCTAAAATCCATGAAATCCCAGGGAATAATGGCAGCTCCCTGAAATGGGGGAGTATTTTTCACATAACAGCCTCGTACCAAACAGCAAAACAGGACATGGGGTAAAATTCGTAACAAACAAATTTAAAAGGATCCTCAGTTCAGAGGCTGTAAGAGGCATTCCTCAAATGCCTTACAGCCATTCATTCTTCCTTATATCCATGTGAATGTTCCCCCTCGGCCTTTTGTTTTCATTTTAGCTTTCTAAGCCTCTGTGCCATTCCAGGAGCTGTTTCCCCCCCTCTCCCTTTCCCTGTCCCTTCCCTCCCAGCCCCTCTCATTCTACCTCTGCAAGACCCTTTCTCCTGTGAGATTTGGCATCTGTGCTCTGCTCTTTCTAAACTCTGCTTTGCTTCTTAAACCTTTTTATGTTTCTCCCCCTGGACTGATTCCCCTTTTCCATCAAGCCAGATATTGTTTGGTTTGGGTTTTTTTTATTATTATTATTTTATCCCCCACCCTTAAAAAGAGCATTTTATGCTGGCCAAGCTCAGGCCTTTCCAAATGTCACTGCAGCAGGGCTGGGATGCTGCTCGGGCTCCGGGAGCTGCGCTGGCACAGAACAAAGGCATCGCAGTGCCTCGCACACCACGGCGTTGTTTTCCCTCCTTCCTCCTCCAGGAACAGCTCGCAATGACATTTTAGCAAAAGTCACGCTCTTTTTGCAGCTCCTCCCCCTGCTTTTACAGCAGGAATTCTCAGTCCGTTTAGGAGAAGCCATAAAAGACTGACCCCAAGCAGCAGAAAAGGAGACACAGCCCCTCGTTCCTGCCTGGCTGCCTTGATTTCAAGATCTGAGATTTTTTTTTCCCCTTCATCAAATGTTTAATTGTAATTTATGATCTGTAGTTCAGCACTTTAACTCCAACAGGGAGATCTCTGTGTGGACACCAGAAGGGTCAGGGATAACCTGGATAGCACCAGGACCGAAGTTTTAAGTGCTCGTTTCTGGCATAAATGGTAAAAAAATCTTACTCAGCAAAAGGTTAGGCAAAGAAATCCACAATTTAATGTGTAAGACATCACCAAATAAACCCAGTTTGAGGCCTCAGTGCCAGACCCCTCCTCAACCCCAGCCTCTCTCCTTGGTGCCCTCTAAACCTCAGCAGCTTTGGATTCACAAGATTTCATGGTGACATTGCCTCTTTGGGTTATTTGTATTCATATTTATATTTCTCCACTTAGAATAGAGCATGCAAACAGCAAATTAAGGCTGGTAGATTAATAATAAAATCTAATTCAATTAGTAGGTGCTTTGAGAGCCCTCTGCAGCCTCTCAGTGTTTGCTTTCCCTGCGGAGAGAGGAGCTCCATGAGCACATTCCCTGAGGAGCAGCCCCTCTTCCCCCCCGATGTGACAGCCAGGGACAGCCCAGTGCCACCGCTGAGGGTCACCCGAGGCCACCACTCCCACACAAAGGGACACTGAGGAGCCTGGCAGTGGCTGCAGAGACACCAGGGCCATCAGGAAGTCCTTGAGTGAGCAGCGAGAGCCTCCCAGCCCTGGCTCTGACAGGGAATTGAGGCAGTGGAAAAAGCCTCCCACTGGCTGCCCTGGCACCTTGGTTACATCAGGAAAACAAACAATTCCCCCCCAAAATCCCAGGGGAATTACATAATGTCTCCTCTCAAAGAGAATTCCAGCAGTGCCTCTGTGGTCTGGGGGGGAAATTCTCCCTTGGCCTCAGCAGTTCCTCTGATTTTCCCTCCAAAACCCAAAAAGTGCCGGAATCACAGAATGATTTGGGTTTGAAGAGATTTTAAAGCTCATCTGAGCCATGGCAGGGACACCCTCCATAAGTCAGGCTGCTCCAAGCCCAGCCAATAATTGAACACCCAATTCAGTGAGCAGTGGAGGTTTTTGGAGGCAGGTGACCCCTGGAAGGGTGACCAGGTGGGATTCTGCAACAATGGGAGCATCCCAAGCTCCCTCTGATCCCCCAAGCTGCTACTGCAGCCACCAGCCCAATTTCATCTCATTTATTATTGAGAGAACACCAAAAAATCAGAGCCTGTTTGGTTCATCCTGCTGATACAAACCTCTAATCTTCCTTAAAAGTCCTTCCAAGGTGGGGATTAGCAGAAAGAAAATGGTAAAATTCAGCAGGCAGGAAATTTTTCCAAGCACAAATGCAGAAATCAGGGAGGAAGGAGGATTTTCTATCTCCAGCACAGGCAGGTTGTCCCTGGGGAAGAGCCAAACCTGCTGCCAGCTCTGCTCTGCTCAGAAGATAAAAGTGATTTCCAACAGGAAGAAAAGAATCTTGTTTGGGGCTTCAGGTAGAAATGACAATTTCTGGGCTAAAACTGGTTAGCCTGTGCTTCTATTGCAGGGATTCTCACTGTGAGAGAGAAGAATATTAGAAAAATATTAGAACACTCCCAAATTCATACCTGAGTGGCCAGAGAGCAACTGGTGCAGTTGCACTTGCAGGTCTGATGTGGGAAGCAATTCCTCCCAGCTGCTCCAGTGGGACAGGATGCATTTATTCCATTCCTGATTTTATATAATCAGAGATTCCTTAAGGCTGGAAAAGCCCTCTAAGACCACCAAGTTCAACCATCAACTGCCAAATCCACCCCCAAACCAAAAAGTGCCTTGTTAGAACCCTTCCAGGGATTGTGATTCCACAACAGCCTGGGTATTGTTGATAACCCTGCATCTCTGCTTGGTGTACAGAAAAACAGGTAAAATGTTTAGTAACCCCCTAAAACAAACAGCTAAATTAACAAAAAAGAAAAAAAAAAAGGATAAATTCTGTGAAATATTTGAAGTTTCTCCAAAAAGCCAAATTTGTCCCAATTTAACTAACAACATTGCTCACACAGGAACTGCAAGGCTGGGGATAAAATAATTTCCAGCTCCACACTCAAGTTAATGTTTTGATTGCTTCAGTTTATACAGTGGCACAACAGTCAACAGTGCTTAAGTGACCATAATTAAATGCCCTCCATATGAAGGAGCTGCAGTGATTTATCAGCCAAAAGCCACTGAGTGCTTGATCACTTCCCCAGATCATTAATCTGCCTTCCAGGAACGTGCCTGGCACTCCTAGAGTCAATTATATTAATTTTAAGTGACTGGAAGTCAGTAGATACACACAAGATCAGATCAATATCGGACATAATTCAGTTTATATATTCCATCAGATGTTTAGTGGGGGTTTAAGGAGACAATTTTCTTTTTATTAAGGCAAATTAATAAATTATTTAGTGCGCATGTAGCTCAGAGAATGACCAGAAATGCTTTCTATTGACAGCTGCCAAGCTCTCCTGACATTTAGAGCTTTAAAATGTGAGAGAGAAACCGGGTTTGGCTTCAATTCTGCTGTGCTTCCTGAACACATGGGGTTGGAGTGATGCTGCCTTCGTTTTTGGCTGAAGGTTTTTTTGCCAGGGTGGCTACAAATGCCTACTGGAGCATTTTTTTGGATAAAAAACACGGTCCTAAAAATACTCATCTACACTTGGAGGATGTCAAAACCACCCTGAGTGTTAAGCACGTGGAAACACATCCTCAGAAACAGCAGCCTGAGATCTAAATTGAGAAGCAAAATAAGCCTGAGTTCTCTTAGTTATGATTTTCCTGTAAAAACTCCTTGTTTTACAGACCCTCTGGGACGGCTTCAGCTTCCAAGAGGCTTTGTCTTGTCAGCTCAGAAAAATGTCACAGAAAGTTGGGCACATGCAGGTCTAGGGCTTCCAAATCTCTTTCATCCCTATCAATCCCACATGCCTGGTGGCTCTGTGGCTGCTCAGATGGTGAGAATCAGGCAGATGTTTGGGAAACTTTATTGGGAAAACCAAGGAAGAATCAGAGCAATCTGAGCTCCTCTCCAGGACATCTCCTGATGAGTTTTCAATGTTGTGTGTTGGACAAGAAGTTCTCCCTCAGCCTGGGGTCTCTGATTTCCCATTCCAGAGGGTTGGAGTCCTTAATTTGCACATTCTGGCCAAGGTGATTTGCACCTCTCCACTCTTTTGCTGGGAATAGCAAAGAACTTCTCAGCTCAGCCTTGGCCTGGGTCAGCCTGAGATTTCCCTCACCACAGAGCTCAAGAATTCTGCTTTCAAGGGCTTCTTTTGCTGCCCAGCTTGCCTGGAGCTCCCTAAAATCTCTCTCTTTTTGACTGGAACCCTTCTCCTTTCATGACCTGAGCAGAGAACAGGAGCTGCTCTCCAAAGAGCAGCTCGGCCACAGCCCCTTCCCTCCCTCTCCTCCTCCAACACAAAAACACAGCCAAGACCAAACAGCCAGAATGAGACCATGAAGGGTTTTTTGGGGCAATCTGGATTGATCTGATTCATCTTCCTGTTATTGCTCCCAGGGAAACACTGAGTTATTGCATCCTTGGAGGCAGTGCCTTCTCCCAGTCCTGTTTGGCTCTCTCCTTTCTACTTGCAAGAAGGAAAGTGCTCTGGTACAAGTGAGCCAGACATCCCAACCTCATTAGAGAGCTTTGTAGCCCCTTTGCAAACACAACTGCACCACAAAGAGCATTTTTAAGTAAGCCAGTAGAAAAAGGCAGGCACTAATAAAATAAAATGTGAATATCAGTGAAACTTGGTTATGTCATTTGCATACAAATTCCAGCAGTGTGTTACTTATATATTTTTAAATGCTCAGTTTCATGAAAATCCTCACCAGACTTCAATGCCTGGGCAACGCTGCCTTTTGACTCCTGGCAAAGGACAGAAATTAATTACCTGCTTAGTATTCTGGGTTTGCCTTAGCAAAATGAGCAGCCAGCTTTGAGAGGGCCAAAATTCAAACAGAAACCCGATTCATGCACAAGAGATCAGCCCTAAAACTTGGATAGGGCTCATTCTGTCACCAGGGCTTCTGTCAGCCTCAGGGTGATCCCTGCACAATGCACAGCAAACACCCTGGAGGCAGCAGGGAGAGTCTTTGCTGGGATATTCTGAGTGGGGAAGGACTCTGGAAGCTGTCCCACAGCTGTGATGCCTTTTGGGGCTACCTAAAAACAGAGGCCAGACTGAATCAAGGGAATAAAAAGTAGTTCTCTTTATTGAAGGGCCTTCAGGTACATTTAGGGCAGACAAAGCCCCCCAGGGGCTGCACCCAAAAATGGATAAAAAGTCACAGATTTTCACACTTTTATTATAAGTTTGGTCCATTTGCATATTGGGGGTTCATCTCCCAATTCCAGCTTCAGCTAATGAAGTCATTTACCCCAAGTTTGCTCCCCCCAGCTCACTTTTGTTTCCATCTCTCAGGGCCTGAGACACTCAGGTGTCATTGATTGCCAGGCCTGGAGAGGAATTGTTGTGTGTGAGCAAAATGGGAGAGCAGCAGCTGAGACTGGAGATGGAGTTTAGAGTTCTACACTAAAGAACTGCAGGGTTACAAATACATGGAAAACAGAAAAGCTGAAATCCGAAGGCATTGTAGCACATCCTCCTATTTAAGCTTTGATGCTTCCCCTGTTCTTCCCAAAATAGTCTTGGATTCCATGTGCCAAAAAGCAGTTTATTGGCACTTTTATAATGGCCTGTGTGGAAACTGCACTGTTGTGTGATAGAACAGGAAAATCCCAGGAGAAAACCTCAGGAGATGGTGATGTTATCCCACCAGATCCAGGGAATTCTCCTAATTCCATGTAACACTCCTCCATCCCAGCCCAACTCTGTTTTTATAAATGTTGCATAAATGCTGATTTGTTTATGCAGGGATTTCACTGCTCTGCCTACAGGGCACAAGGAATATTTGTGATATTTCCACATCCCAGTTTTTCACAGGCTCTAGAAAACAGCCCGAGCCTCTGGTAGCCATGGAGATTTCCTGGCTGGAAGTTGCTTAACTTTAACTGGTTGTTCCCAACTTCCAGAGGGAAACCAGATCCAGAAACTGCTCTGAAACTTCACCCCTCAGGCCTGGTGCATTGCTCAAAGAGCTGGGGTAGAGAAAAGACATCAAACAACCAGATAAACCCAAAGCTACACCTGGTTCCACCCCTGCCGTGGGCAGGGACACCTTCCACCATCCCAGGCTGCTCCAAGCCCTGTCCAACCTGGCCTTGGACACTTCCATTTTCTTATTCTGAAAGCAGAAATTGAAGGAAAAAAAGCCAAACCAAACACCACCAACCAACAAAAACCCAAACAAAAACCACAAAAAATTCCCCAAACCAAACCAAACAAAGAAACAAGAAAACAACCCCAAAACCCCCAAAACAAACAAACAAAACACCAACAAACAAAAAAAAAACCCAACAAACAAAAAACCCTAACCCAAACGAGAAATCAGTAGCACATAAAAAGGTGATTGTGTGAATTAGAAAATAGGGCTGAGTTGCCGAGGAAAATTTGCTCACAGTGTTTTAGGCAACTGGAAGAGGTGGAATTAAAATGCCAGATTAAAGAGTTCCTAAAACAAGTAATTGCAAAAGTGGGAACTGGTGTTGGTTTCCATAAATGCTTGTTCTGATTCTTATTTCCAAGTTGGAAATGCTGGGGGATGAGCAATCAGGCAATTCAATAGGAAAGTGGATCTGGAAACTCAAATAATCCTTTCAGTTTGTACTTAAAAATCACTTCTAATGGAAATAAAATGTAAAATACATAATATATTAGTAGTAGCATTTAATTACCCACCTTAATCAAGTTGAATAATTAAATAATGAAGTTCCTATTTAAATGCAGCACTTTGTGTGCTGAAATACGTAGCAGAATTAGAGAGAAAGGCTGTTTGAATTTCAGAGCTGAGGAAATTAATCCTGAGCCCTACTTAAGTAGCTGCTGCGACTGCAATCCCAATATATTGATTAATTAGATTTCTGTGCAGGGAAATTGCTACGAATTTTCACATCATGCCAGGGTGCAGGAAAAATGGGAAGCAATTGTCATCTTCATTTCCCTGATCTTTATTAGGAAATGTTACTCTGAGCCACTTCATTGCTGCTGAGAATGGAATTTGTTGCTGGGTGATGTAAAACACAATATAATGAGAGGATTATAGGAATTGCAAATATTCCTTTAGATTATCCACCATCACTCAGCTGAAGCTGCTCCAAAGCTTTGGAGGCTGCAGACCCAAAGCCAGGCTCCTACAACCTTCAGAGGATACCACAAATATATCAAAAATATCTGATTATTGAAGGAATTAAATACTCCCAGGATGGCTGTGTTGCTAGCAGCGATTATTAAATCAATCCAACACTCTCTTCAGCTGTTATTTTGAATAGGAAAGTCTTTTGGGGATCTAATTTTTGTGTGTCTTTGTCCAGGCTGGCAGGGACCTTCTCCAGCAGCTCCCACAGCCCAAAATTGCCAAATTGCATCATCAGGCAATTCCTGGTGTAAAACGTGCTGGGAGCAAAGCTGAGAGACCTCAATCTCTAATTATATCAATAGAAGTCAAATGTGAAAATACAGCTGAGCAAGATCCCTAGAAAAGCTAAAGAAAACCTAATCAGTGTATTATGGAAATAGTTTTCCATCTTGTTATTTTTAGGAGCCACAGCCCACGTGGAAGAGAATAAGCACAAATACCTAAATAAGATTTTTCCAGAAGGCATTTTCCCCAATCAATGTTCTTGCCCTCCTTTATTGATTATTGGCTACAGCAGTCAGGAAAACCAGCTTTGGGCAACTGGAGAGAGTTGAGGGGCTGAGGAGTTGCTGCATTCCATGAAAAAGGGAACTCTCCTGCAGGGTTCCAGAACATGGGTGAGGTGAGCAGCCCAAAATGTGAAGATTTTTTATGCCAAACGCGTGGGATCTCTGGGATATGGGGAGATGCCAAGGGGTGCAAAACATCAAATTAGTTTTTTTTCTTTCTCCTTACATTCTCACCTTCAACTTTTTACTGAACCCTTTCTCAGGAAAGCCATAATTGTCTGACTTAGTGTCCCTCACCCACTCACTGAGGTTTCTCCATTGTCACAAAGAGAAATCTCCTAAACAAACTACAGCAGGCCCTGCTGTGCAATATTCCTCCAGCCAATTCAGATATTTGGGCTTTTATTTCTCATTATTTCCAGTTAAAAATCATAGCAGAGCTGACTCCTAGAAATGTGGTTTGGAAAGGAGGAGCTGCCAGCTCCCCCCCTGATTTCTTTACCTTTGTGTCCTCATCCTTTCTGTCCTTTGCTGTTTGATGTTGTGCTGTACAAAGCCCACAAACCCAGCACACAAAGCCTTTGCTCTCAGAGCTAACACCAAATGACTCAGCACTTGGAATTGTTCTTTCCCCTGAACATTTGCCCGACCTTTGGCTCTGCTCCTGAAGAAAATGACACATCCTCCGTCAGCACCAAGGGACCCCACGTGACTGAACCCATCACAGCTCTGGCATTTCCACTCTGTAACCACAGCATTTCTGATCTCAAGAGCACCCACTGTTCTCTGCACTCTTGTTGAGCAAGTTTTCTGGGTCGTGAACTTGCAGTTCCAACGTCTTTTGTGTATTCACCCATCTGTGATGCTGCAGCTGTGCAGGACATCAAAGTTTTGTGGGTTTTAGCATCACACAAATTGAGATCTCAAACAACGCTGCAGCTTTAACTCACATCTCAGTGCTTCAGATCATTTAAGGACATTAAATGTTTTGTGTCATTAACATGATTCAATATAAATAAGCTTCCTGCTCCCCTTTCTCTCCTGAAAAGAGAAACCACATCCTTTGTTTACTGCAGTTGATTTGAAAGCAAAGGCAATGGCACAGGAAGGAAAGAGTAACGCTCGTTTCTAGGGTCAGGGCCCAGGTTTTTAGGACTTTCTGAGCATGGCACAGAATCTCTGACCTTTTAGAATGCACTCATCTGAAGGATGGGATTCCATTAAAAAAGGTTTCTTGTGAAAAAACTTAGAATTCTATTTTGGTGACAGCCAAATGATGGACTTGTAACAAAAGGAGAAAATGTCCCTGTAAGGAAACCCTGGGTTTGTGACTCTGAGTTTGTTTTAAAGCAGAGCCAGCACCATAAGGATCCTAAGCCAGGCTCAAGGCAGGTGTAGAGATTTGCTGGGTCTGGCTTTTGGCTTGAACAGCCAAGAATTTCACAAGCTTTTATCTGCTAAAAACCTTGTGTTTGCTGATGATCGCAGGGAGGGAAGGAACTCTTGGATCACACAGAATTGCTCAGGACTCCCCTCCCGAGGAGGATGGCAGAGGATGCCAGGGCAGTTCTCTCACGCTGGGAAAGCCTCTGGTGGAAACAGAGGGGCTTAATCTGAACAGCAGAGCTTGTGGCACATGGAAACAGAGATAAGAGATGCCCCAAATGCCTCAGTATCAATTTCTCAGCTGGAAAAAGGATGTGGACTGATGAAAACCCTGCAAGTGGAGTTACTTGGAGCCCTGCTCAGAGCTGGGAGCGCAGGACAAGGCTCCAGCTCAGCCTGTGCTCCAAATAAATAATTTACCTGCAAAAAAACACCTGCAAAGGCAATCTCACCGAGATTAATTGGTTCATTCAAACAATTATTCATGAGTCCAGGCAAAGACCTGCCACAGTATTTCTGACAGCTCCCTCAGCACTGTGAGCTACAGAGTCCTACAGGTGCCTCTGTCCTGTCCTTTAGAAACCTCTCCTGAATTTCCTGAGAGGCTTCCAGAGCTGGAAGTGTCTGGAGAGCTCCACATTCACCAAAAATATTGTTGTTCCACACAGCTTCAGCCACAAAATGAAAACCAAACCTTTGTCCTGACAACTTTGTTCTCATCTCTGTCTCCTCTTGGTTGGATTGAACGATCCTGGACATATTTTCCAACATCAAGGATTCTGTGATTCCATGGTTCTTGGGTAGAGGGGAAGACAAGAACAGCACTCATCTGGTGATTTTTCCACTTATTATCCAGTGTGGCTCATGTTTAACTGTTTGTATTTGTATTGATTCTTAAATGTTTATATTTAACTGTTTATATTTGTATCGATTCTTGATTGTTTATATTTAACTGTGTTTGAACTGATTCTTAAATGTTTGTATTTAACAGTTTGTGTTTGTATTTACTCTTAAAAGTTTCTAATAACTGTGTTTGTATGGATACTTAAATGTTTCTATTTAACTGTATGTGTTTGTATTTACTCTTAAATGTTTATATTTAACTGTGTTTGCATTTACTCTTAAATGTTTATACTTAACTGTTTGTATTTGTATTTACTCTTAAATGTTTCTTTTTAACTGTTTGCATTTGCAGGGGCAGGGCTGGAGCTCCAGCGGTGTTTGGGATCAGCCCTCCCAAGCCCAGAGCACCAAAGCCAGGTTACCTCTCATACCTCATCTTTCCTCAACACATTCCCCATTTACAAACCCCAAAAATCCTCTTTTCTCCCAGCAGTTTTTTCTCTCAGGGCTGCTCCCTGCCCTGCTCAGATCAGCTGCAGGAGTGTTTGGAAAGCATCACCACACGAGGATGACTCAGGAGCATCCAGACATAAATAAATAAATACCTGTTATTTGGAATTAAAACTCCCTTCCCTCCCCAAAGTGCCGTAATCCTGCTCCATTTATACACAACATTTATTTTACATTTCTGCTGAGAATTATTCATCAGCAATAAATCCTGTCGTGATGCATGAGAAACCTTTGTGTTTAACTGCGTGTTGCCTTTTACTTTGAAGGAGGGGAACGTGGAATGTGTCTGACAGGGAGGGCAAAAAGTGCTGAAATGCAATTGCTGAAATGCAGTTGCTGAAATGCAATTGCTGAAATGCAATTGCTGAGTGCCCTCTCGTGATGCCAGGAGGGAACAGCTCCTCTGCCTTCCTGCCGGGATGCTGAACTGACAAACATTTTTTAATAAAATTCTCGTTTTTCATCAATCTTATCTTCTGTGTGCATTTAATTCCTCGATTTACTAAGAATTTCCATTTATGTTATACAGAAAAAGCTCACCAGAGCCACTCTGGCAGCACAAATCGAGTGGAAGGCACAGCTTCCACCTAGTTTTATTGGACTTGGGAAATCAAATATGCTGCATTTTACCTTTATCCTCCCTTGTTTTACCAGTCCTGTCCTTCCCGAGCTCAGCAAAGAGATATAAAATCTTTCCTGTTACTCTCTTTTATTTTTTATGGAGCATCCAGAAGTCCCCTTGCACTAAAATGTAAAAAAGGAACCCCCAACACATCTGTGTGTGAATTGACAATAGAAGAAAAGCCATTAATTAAAATAACATTTAAAATAACACCAAAAATAATTAAAATAACACCGAAAAACTGGGTGAGAATGCGAAATATGAGGATGTTCTATGAAACAACAGCACACTGGATATTGTTTGTACAGGTGTGCCAACCCCTCCCTATTTAAAACTGAAGGATTAATCAATATATTTGGAGTTATCCTCCCTTCCCAACATCACTGAGGGTTTTCATTTTTTTTGTTAAGAAATTTCCCCCAACATTGAGAAATATTCCTAAACTTTCATTGTATTTTGGCAATTTTGTGTTTTTATACCACCCCAGGTTTCATGGCAAGGCTGGGGTTTGTTAGAGGCTTTGAAATGCACAAGTAGAAGAATGGCCTCACTTTAAATTTTCTAGGGAAGAGCCCCAAGATCTGGGACCAGGAGTTTTGGAGCAACTTTCTGGTTACAAAGCTGTTCCCACAAGGATGGGAGGATCCATTCAGGAGCATCCTGTGAGCACAATATTCTGTGATTATGGCAGCTGCATCTGGCTGATTCCAGCACCATTGATTTTGGGATTGTAACTCCCAGGTTTTTTCAGGGATGAGTCAGTCAGGTGACTCTGATTTAATTTAATTCATCCCCAAGCTGTAATTTGTGCAAATCCTGCACTGTAGGACAGAGATTTTCTGGTTCTACACCCACATATCTGATTTATTTCTTCAGCCCCCAAGTTTTAAAATGGCTTTAATGGCAATGTTGGTTCAACTCCACCTGCAGAGGAATCTGCAGAGGCTGCCAGGGGAATTTTGGAGGTGAGAAATAAAAAGTGGAATTCTTGACTCTGTTTCAATCCACTTTTTAGACCAATGGTAATTTCCCTGTTTTCCTGAAACCACATACATTTCAATGCTGTAATAAAGATGCAGAAAAAAGGCAAAAAAAAAAAAGGATTTTATCTCCCAAATTGTAATTCCTCTTCCCTCACTGAAGCACCAAACTATTTGCTACCCTTGGGATTTTGCAGGGCTCGCTTGGCATCTGATTCACCACCAAGCAAAGCAGGACAAAACTCCTCATTTCCAGTCCCAGGCAGCCTCTGCTCGCCCAGGAGTGAGGAATATTCATTGCAAACGTTCCTCCTCCCTGGAATGAGAGCAGATTTCCATCCCAAGGAATGTCTGTGGCAGCACTGCAGGCCTGAGTCAGCACAAAGTGACAAATCACCAGCAGGAGCCGATGGCAGCTCTGAACCATCATTTTATTAGAGGAATTGCTTTTGTAAATTTAAAGGGTTTGCTTTGCTGATGACAAGGAGATGCCTGAATGACTGATTTTTTTCAATATTTATAAGCAGATATTTATAACCTCTGGCAGTTTGTCACTAACTTTGCCATGTATGAGAGAGTTGTAATGAACTTCATTACAGTGAATATTTGCTTTCCTTTTTTGCTGCTACCCTAACAGAAAAAAAAAGGCTTTTAATAATAAATAGCATTTCCTAGAGTGAAAGGCATGGAAATTGTGTCAGTCCTTGAAGGGTCCTTCCCATCCCTGCTCAGCGAAAGTAGAATTTGGGTAGGAAGTTTAAAATTTGCAGATTTTCTTCTGATTTTATTTGTTTGTTTTCTTTAAACTTGAAGAAGAGCTGCTAACAAGTCAAAAGAGGTTTGTTTATTATCCTGACTAGCTGTTTAGGTTAATTTAGGTCATTATGACACCTGGTCTGTGCTATCATTAATTGCTGCTTAATTCAGCTTGACCTTCACCCTTCAACCAAACACTCACTGTACCAAAAGGCAAAGCAAGAATGATCTAAAATATCTATTATCTGGTTATCTGACAGCTTTTCCAGCTCTGGTGCTGCCCAAAGCTTCTCTCAATACCACCAACAGGATTTTGAGCACAATGAATTGTTACAGCATCAGCGAGAAAATAATGGAGAATGAGGGAAGGGCAGAATTGGATGAGAAAATTGGGGAAAATTGTTCCCTGTGAGGGTGGGCAGGCCCTGGCACAGGGTGCCCAGAGAAGCTGTGGCTGCCCCTGGATCCCTGGCAGTGCCCAAGGCCAGGTTGGAACACCTTGGGATAGTGGAAGGTGTCCCTGCCATGGCACAGTGGAATGGGATGGTCCCTTCCAACCCACACCATTCTGGGATTTGAGCATTCATAAAGCAGAAACTGAAGAAACAAACTCCAAACCCACCCAAAAAACAATTAAGGACTCCATGCCTCACACTCACACCAGGTAGAATTTAATTCTCTCACCCAAAGCTTAAATAAGCACAACTTCTTCCCCTTTTCCAATTGTATCTCTGTCCTAAATGCCATAAGGAATTTCACTGGAAATAAAGGTTTGCATTCTATTAGTAAGAATTCCTTCTGAGGTTGTTTTGATGGAAATTTAGCTCAAGAATTCCCATCATATCTCAACTACAGGCAAACATACATCAGAGTAACACAGAAATTATTAATAATGTATTTATAAGTTCACTGTTTGTTGGAAAGGAACAGCACATTATCAAAAATGCTTTCAGGAACCATTTCTATGCATGATACAATACTGAGTATGTGAGCAGGAAACTTTGCCAGCCCTCCTGAATAACACATTCAGCAGTTGAGGTAGATTTAAGCATGTTATGGCAAAAAAAAATGTAAAATTTAAGTAGTTTGGCAGTGTTGAAACAAATGTAATTATTGAGCTGCAGGCAGTGGCAGCAGAGAAAATGAAAAGGTGCATAAACAGCTTTGTTTTAGACAAAATGCACATTTAGCTTCCAATTATGAAAAAGCTGCTGCTCTCAAGATCTTTAAAATAACTCCACAACCCAATAAAGGCCCGTGCTCAGTTAGAGAGGTGCTCTCCCTGCCTTAGCAAAGATTTCAGCTCCAAAACTTTGCCCAGTTCTGGATTCTGCTCCTCTCCACAGGACTCATCCCAAAGGCTCAGGGTGTAAATCAGCAATTCCAGCTGAGCCACAGGAACACAGATATTAACAGGGATTTTAAAAACTGAATTCTGTTCTTTTTTAATAAAAAATATTCAACCCTCACAATAAAACTTTCTTAAAAGTACCCTCAGTATTAAGTGAATATTATTTGCACACCCCTTGAGCCCACAATCATCACAAACCAATCAGCTCTGGGTTTAAATACTACAGGAAGTCAGATTTTTTTTTTCCTCCAAGTTGCATAAATGTGAGCTGTAAAAAAAAAACCCCACAAAGCTTTGACAGCTTTACTGCAAAGAAGAATTTACATCCCACGGTCACAGGTCCGTGCATTGCCCAGTGCCTATTAAGAGAACTCATCAAAAATAGAGATATAAACCACACACACCTCGCTTCTGTCTCAGAATGTTGCACGGTTTTTATCTCCTCTCCATAAATAATGGAAGCATCAGCACATTTGTCGGGGCACAAGAACAAATCCCATCCTCTTGGTAATTGTAAACACACTGGAGCTTGTTATTGACCTTGTATAAAATACTGACACAGGGAAATAGGGGGGGAAAAAGAGAAACAAAGTTTCCCACCCCCACACACACACCCCTGTTCCATCCTAAGCTAAAATCCTGCTGAATTTATGATGTGATGTGGGAGGAATGAGCTGTCATCAAAAACCAGCTGCAAAATAAAGCGTGGAGCAAATCTAAACCCCAATTTTAATGGAGTAAGGTGTATCCGTCCACATAATGACAATTTATGTGCGTATTTCACTTGATTTAATCAACCTTCGTTTTAAATCTTCAAACACCAGTGGCTGTAATGAAACAGAATTTATTACCAATCTGCACAAGCAGCAGTGCTGATTTTCCTAAGTAATCCATTTAGCTACTTGTGGACGTGTGAATGGATAAATTCATCAGGCACTCAGCTCTCCCTGCCTGATTTCCCAGCTCCTTTATGCCCCTCTGAAATGCCCGATGTTAATGCCAGCACAAAATAAATTATTTATGTGGTTGAGCCAGTGCTTTATCCTGAAATGTTCCTCAGCTTGAATGAGTGTTGGAAGAATACATTTTTCTCTAACGATAATGCAGCCATAACATTTTGAAGTGAAGTGTCCTTTGCCACATTTTCAGTTCTCCAGGCCCATCGAGGGTGGTGCTTATGAGCTCTATTCCAATCAAACAATTCTGCCAAAAGGGATTTATCAGATCCTCAGGTGTGAAAGGCTCACAAAACTTGGTGTGCAGAAATGTTTGATGGGCCGTGGGGATAAAGGGAGGGGGTTTGAAGCATCCTGGATCATAACAGGAGACAGAAAACCTTCTCAGGTGAGAGAGGAGCAGTTTGGTGTTGATTACAATTCTTTCTTCCTCCTGGTCGTAACTTTCCAGAGGAATTTTCCATGCCTGCTGTTCCTGCAAAGGCAAATCCATTTAGAAAATATATCAGAGCCTATTCATGCATTCAGGACATTGTTCTGTGGAGTTTGCTGTTATGAGACAAATAATTAATAAATAAATATGGAGTAGCATGAACAGTGTGGCAACAGGACTAAGTCTTTTCCAGCATTAATGATTCCATAATTCCCTGTATAAATATATACACACACCTATAATTATATCCCCTTTTTCCAATGCAAAAGCAGAGAGTTTTAGTAAAAACTAATTATTTGAACTTCTAAAAGGACAATTCTTATCCAATCCATAATGTACTTTTTAAAAAAAACCCAAGTTTTACTGCAAAACCTCATTACAGAATCACCGTGAAGAAACTGTAAAATAAAACCAGAACATCCCCAAATAAGAACAAACACTCCTGAAGGGATTACCCTGCTGAATGCTTCTACCAAACTGCTTTTATGAAGATTATAACTCATCTACCTGCAATTTTTTCTGTATGGCTGCTTCTATCAAGAAGAGCACCAGGCAACACTCAAGTCTTGACTTTGAATCGTGTGAGAAAAGAACTTAAAGGGAGAATTTTTGGTTGAATCAGATGGCTCCTCTCCCTTTCTGTCCTCAAAATACCAACACTGCTGATCTCATTCCACACCCCAGTACAGCCATATGTGAAATGCTCCAATATTTCTGTAAAATTCCTCTTTTCCAGCCAGGAAACGATTAGCAGTGATCGTATTATCTTTAGTGCTGTTCTTTTTTATAGACTGTTAGAAAGTGTACTTATGTGCTCAGCATCTTGTAAAATTGCTAATAAGTGGCAATTAGAGTTATTAATACTTCCCTCCTCAGTGAGAAAGCAGATCCTTTCCATTAGACAAAGCAGTTTGTCAGAGAAAATTGGGGCAATAACAAACCAATTTCCTGCTCTAATGGGGCAATTTCAAAGGATTTGCCTCCAGAGGATTCCAGGTTCTCTGTGATGAAGCTGCACCCACTGCCCAGAGGATCCCAAACCTGCACAGCTCCAGGGATCAGCAAAGTTGACTGCAGGTTTTGGGTCACCTCACTCCAGTGTCCCTCTGCACTTCTCTTCTACAGCAACAACATTTGGTTGGGATATATAAAATTTTTATTATCACTCCATGTTGAACTGACGGGTGTAGTTTGTGTTCCAGGGGATAAATCCAAAATTCCCAAGCATCAAAAAGGCAAAACATTCGTATTACTTCTAATCAGCAGTTAGGCTGGTTTTGAGTGATCATTAATGAGCCAGAATTATGAATTTTAATGTCCAGGTAAACCAAATCCTACAAATTAAAAATCTCCTGAGTTTTAGGGGGCAGAGGAATAGGTTTGAACACATCCCTGAGGCTGAAAATTCCTAAACTGAAGATAAATCAAGAAGCAATAAACATGGACAAGTTTTAATCAACATATTCCCAGGGTCCTGATCCCAAATTTCTGTAACACCCACTTCCCTCTGTGGATGGATATTCCTGATATTCCTGATATTCCTGATATTCCTGATATTCCTGATATTCCTGAATCTGAGCCCCCAGCAAAACCAAAATCCAAAATCAGTGACTATCACTGAATAATTAAACCTTATAAATTTATTTTCATACATGGCTTTGCTCTGAAATAAAGGGAGCATTTTAAATAAATTTATAAGAATCAATTGACAACTTTAATTAAAAAAAAACAGCTCGGTTTTAACAAATTACAAACTGTATTTTATTAAATTTATACCCAGGCTGGGCTGACTCATGAGACAGGGATGCAGAATTCCTTATAGGAAGCCAGGAAAAGTTTGGCAGCTCTGCCTTGAAATATTCTGGGGGTTTAATATTTCTTTTTTTTATGCTGAAATGACTGAAGAATCAAGTTTGGAGTGGGGAGTTCACCTTTCTTCAGAATCTGCATTTCACGTTAAGATGATTCCCCATCTGGGATGGCACCATGGAATCCCAGGATCACAAATGGGGACGGGGCTTTCAGCTGGAAAATTGAATGAAGTGCTGGAACAAAAGGAAACCTGGATTTCTCCACACATCACAAAACTCAGAGCACACAGGAAGAGAATAAATTTTACAAGGGTTTTCACTGAGGTGTTTTTAAATGTAATTTTTTGCAATTTTCCAGGAGATGGCAGCTCCTATTTAGACAACCAGCTCAAACAAAATAGTTCAGCTTTGCTTTTATGCACCCATAAAATTCCTTGCACGAGATGCTCAGTGAAGTCTCAGACAATAAACTGGGGAAAACAGAACCATAAAGCTGAAAGGTAAACATGGGCAGAATAATCAAGCTTTTTAAAGACACCCATTAAACTGAAATCCTCTCTCTGTTTTTATCTGTCTAATAAGTGGATTTATTTTTTTGTACAGAGCAAGATGTAAAAACCATCCAAGGTGCTCGAAGTCTTTGGACACTTAAAGAAAATGCAGTGATTTGACTCTCAAGTCTTGCTTAGGAAAGCCTATTAACAGCCTAATAAATCAGTTAACAGCCGATTAAATCAATTAAATTGATTAACAACTCTAAAAATCAAGTTTTGGTAGGAAGGATTTTCTGTCTTCACTGTTCAAAATCCCCGGCAGAAATTCCTGGGCAGCCCTAGAGTTCTGTTTAGTTGAATTTTGGGATAACTTCCCACTAATTGCTCAGCAGGAGGAGCAGTAATTACATGAGCTGCAATATACAGGGTGCAAAAAAAAAAAAAAGCAATGCAAATTTGTCACACCAATAAAAAGGCAGAGAAAGTAATATTTTGTACAAATTAATTAGAGCCAAGCATTAAAGTCTGTAGTAATTGCTCTATGGAATAACTTTCCAACAACTACTGGAAATTAGTTAAGGTTTCAAATAACTACATATGAGAAACATAATTTTTTGCAGCTTTATTTTCATTAGTTTAAGTTTCTAGACAGTCCCAAACCCAACATAACTTTCCTTTATGTTCAACAAAGAGCAGAGAAAATTCCCAGACCTCTCCAATGAAAAGCTGCTTCCAAGGATAACACTCTGAAGTTGTTTCCTTCTTTCTTTTTTCATGGCATTTCCACAATAAATTCCTTAAACTCTCCTTAATATTTCCATGCATTATTAGCAAATATCCCTCATGTACAAAACTGGCGGGACATAAATCCAAATAAGACTTCTGACCTCACATTTATGCATGAGACAAAGATAAACTGGATTTATTTAATTGCAATTGACCCCAAAGTAACATAAACATTAAATATTCCAGAAAAGAGATGGCAAGATCATGTCCTTTTAATGTAAGAATGATAAAACCCAGTACTTAAAAAATAAACCCTGGATTTCAGTGGTTGCCTCATCAGAGCCTCTGAATTATTTTCTACCCCCTGAAGTTCCCACTTGTGCACAGTTTAAGCAAATGAGATGCAGAACAGATGAGCAACACTGATTTTTTTTTATTTCCAGACAGCTTTTCACCCTTTTATTGTGGGCCCAGGTCATCCTTCCTTGAAAATTAAGCCTGAAACACCTGGATGTTACCAGAGACTCAGGCCGAGGCTGATGAGTCTATAAAATTGGATTTAGGCTTCAGTACTGAACCTAAATCATTAAATAAGATGATATAAAAGTGTTCATCTTTGTGTCCAGTCCTGCTCAAAAAAAAACCAACAAAAAACCAAAAAAACCAAAAAAACCTCTTTAAAAGTGGGCTTGTTTTCATACATTCCTACAGGACTAAGGCTGAGTTCTGCCCCTTCAGGGAACAGTTGCACTCTGGTGCCTGACCCACCTCAAATTTGTATTTCTTGGTCATCCAGAGCATCAAACACCCAGAAATAACCATGAAACACCAGCCCACAGGACTGTGGCTGAATCCCTAAGGACAGGGCCGTGATAATGCCCAGAAAATCCCAGGTGTGTTTGTGGAGACAAAGCAAAACCTGAAGTTCTGGTGCCTGTTTGCAGAATAAAGCTGTGTTTTTTCGTGTTTTCACACCAAGTTGCATTATTTAGAATAAGACCATTTTTTACCCAGTTTTGCAAACAGATCCAAGCCCCTGTGGAAAAACCACACAAGGCTGAGGTCCCATGACCTGCTCAGTCTCACACATCCCACTGCTCACTCCAAACATTCCACATCTGCTGTCCTCTCACCCTTCTCCACTTCTCTTCCTTCAGCTTAAAATAAATCCCTTTGTGTATTCAGCTTTCTAATCAGCGTGGTGGAGATGTTTTACAATTACCCAATTTAGGGGCCCTTTTGTAATTTGAAATAAAAATTACGCCATTTAATTAAGTTTTAGTGCTGTCAAACCTGACCTAGAGCACTGATTTATTTCTAGGTCTGCTGAGCCCAAGTCAAACCTCCAGCAGTAGAAGCATTTTTCCCTTTCCAAACCTCATTTTGCCCTAAAGTTCAAACAGAGTAGTTTTGGTTTCATTTGTACTTAAAGAATTATCTGACCCAAGTGGGGAGCATCTTCACTTGTTGCTGTTTGGGGAAGTATTTTAATGATGTGATCAAACATTTATTTAAAATTACACACCTTTTCCAGAAAGGACACCCAAGTATCAAAGATCACAGAATCATGGAATATTTTGGGTTGGAAGGGACCTTAAAGCCCATCCAGTGCCATGGGCAGGGACATCTTCCACTGTCCCAGGCTGCTCCAAGCCCTGTCCAACCTGGCCTTGGGCACTGCCAGGGATCCAGGGGCAGCCACAGCTGCTCTGGGCACCCTGTGCCAGGGCCTCCCCACCCTCACAGCCAAGAATTCCTTCCCAATATCCCATCTAAACCCACTCTGTCAATGTGAAGCCATTCCCTGTGTCCTGTCCCTCCAGGCCCTCGTCCAAAATCTCTTCCCTTCTTTATTGTGGCTCCTTCAGGCCCTGCAAGGCCACAATGAGTTCACCCCAAAGCTTCTCCTCTCCAGGCTGAACAATCCCAGCTGTGCCAGCCTTTCCTCCCAGCAGAGCTGCTCCATCCCTCTGATCCTCATGGATGTTCATGGAGTGTAAAATTCCAAGTGCTGAGCACCTTTCCAATGCAGTCCAAGCAATCAACCTTGCACAAATGACTGATTTTAGTCCTTCATCTTACTAAGACCTAAATCCTACTTCTCTTGTTTTTTCTAACCAAGAGAAGTAACCAAGTTTTGTAATTAAATGCTAATTCCACAACTTTTGGAATTGACTTTTGACTCCGACATGAAATGTAAATTTAACAACCCCTACCAGCATGAGGCCAAATAGAAATGCATCAAAGGCAGCTGAGAGGAGGAGGAGGTGTTGATCACAAGCCTGGCATTTTTAATGTTCCACAGCTCCTTTTTCAGCAGAATTTTTATTTTCTAAAAATTTAGTGGTAAATCATAAAACCTTTTCTTTCTTTCTTTTTTTTTAAAGCTGATACATAATGTATGACTCCACATAAATCCAATCCAAGTCTGGCTTTGGACATTCACAGCCACCACAGCAGAATAAATTTATAACAGAGACTGACTTTAACAGCCTTCTTCTAGGGGAGTTCACAGCATTCAGTGTCTGCATTCTTCCTAAAGTTTGCAAGATCTGGAAGATTTTAAACCTTTCTTTTCTTGAAAACAACAAGAAAACAGAAAAATGGGCAGAGCTGCTGGGTCTTTTGCAGACTCCTTGGAGCTCGAACCAGTCATGCTCTGCATTCATGGCACTGATTTATTTAAGGCAGCATTATTTAAGGATATTTTCCATGGCTGGGTTTCCAAAATTACCGTGAGCAGAAGTCCCAGAATCATCAAGGTTGGAAGAGAACTTCAAGAACATCAAGTCCAACCAGCACCACCATAATCAGCCCTAAACCACATTCCCAAGTGCCACAATCACCCCCAAAACTTGGCCCCAAGTGCCACAATCACCCCTAAACCATGTCCCCAAGTGCCACATCCTGATGCCTCTTGAACACTTCCAGAGATGGTGACTCCACCACCTCCCTGGGCAACTCCAATATCTGTCCAACCTTTCGGTGAGAAATATTTTTTTTCTAAAATTCAATCTGAATCTCCCCTAATGGGCCAGCTTGAGGGTCAGTTCAACCTCCTGCCAGCACGAGCATTTCCAAGGTGGCCAAGCTCTTCCTTCCTGTCCTCTGCCAATCAGCCTTGGGAGTTCATTTCCATGTTATTTTCTTATTCCTTATTGGATTAAGACATCACACAAGAGCTCCCAGAGCACAAGAATCTGGAATGATTCCCACATATCCCTGCGGGAGAAGCAGTGGCCCCACAGAAGCAGCAACAGGCAGATTTTGGCAGGTGGAAGCTGCATCATTTATAAGGAATAACTCAATTTGCTGAGCTGACTTGACATTTGTTCTGCCAGGGTCTCCTTTTGCTCCTCGTGACAAGGCCACAGGTCCCATCAAGTGGCAGCAGAAGTTATTTAACAGAGGGCAGGACCTTTTCATAGTGAATCTATTAATGGACTACACTGTCAGCTCTGCAGCCACTCAAAGTCAAATCAATTCTTTTAATGAACCAGGACCTGGGAAGGCAGAAGGCAATTATTTTTACTTTTAGATATTTTTTAGAGACTGTTTTTGGACACAGAAGATGAATCAGAATCAGTTTTCCAAGTGAACTTTTCACATTAAATCACTTTAAATACACCAAAATTAAAAACTCTCCCTGTAGCACCCAGCTCAGGGCTAGAAATAGGAGGTAACATCCTCCTGAGAAAATGGGGGGAGAGCAGGGCTGAGGAAAATTTGTGTGAATGTCTCAGAAATACAGGGAGTTGTAAAAACAGAGGGAAGAGCGTGGTTGTCTGCTCCAGAGCAATGAGGGGCACAAACCACAGAATTCCTGCATTCAAAGTGAATTCCTGAATTCAAACACAGCCTGGGGCTGAGCCTGCCTGCCAGACTCTGAACCTTGCTCTGCATTTCCCCTCAGTCCTGTGGACTGAATTTTGCTTGTCACCCTTTTTGTCTGATGTCTTGGATGCCTGGAAAACAAATATATAAAATATCAGTGTGATCAAATCCGAATTAATTCAGGTATTAAAGGAAACCTTGAGTTTTTGTGTGCCCTGGTTACCAACGTGACAATGACAAAGGCAGGAGAGTTAAATCACTCTGAAAATTTCCCTTACACGCCCCACATGTAAATGTGTGGATGGGAGGATATCTTTTATATAAATCTCCTCATTCACCACACTCAGAAACTTGAGGAGAATTTTCCACAAAACCCAGTGATGGAGATGGTTTAGCTGGATTGAAGGTGATGAGCTGGAACGGGGCAACATTCTGGGATGTGCCATTTTATGGGGAAAATCTCCAGGGGTTCCATCTGTGTGGATGGGCAGGATGGAATTCCTGGACATTCCATCACCCTCCAGGCTGAGCTGGCACAGGCCAGGGTTGGGGGACTCATTTATCTCAGCCACACACTTTAATCTCCAGGTTTGTCTCACCATTTATCCATCAGTGTTACCCCACTGATTGCAGGAGGCTCACAATTGATTTATGGCACCACAGAAAGGACTTTGGGGGTGATTTTTCCTCCAGCTGGGCCCCATTCCTTGGGATAAACCCCATGGAGAGCCCGTGGCCACTGCAGCCCTGTGGTGGGAGCACCTTCCTGGCTCCAGGGAGAGGTCCTGGGACACTTCCAGGAGTAAGAACAGCTCCAGTGATACCAGCAGGGGCAGGAGAGACCCAGATTGTGCCTGGTGAGCAGCCAGAGATGCAGATATTCGACAGCAATGGAACATTTTATTTCTAAATCAAGTCTGTTTTATTTCTAAATATCAAATTTATGAAGCCTCTGTATTCTGGGTAGCTCACTCTTTGTTGAGATGTGCAGCTACAAAATATTTTATTTCCATGATACAGCTGGGGCTTCACAGCAATACCTGCTCTTTGAAATAACCTGAGATGCATATCTCTGTATTTCCTACTAAATTTAAACACCGTGAGGACTTTCTTTTAGGCATATTTATTTCTCTGTTTCTCAATTTAGATAAAGTGTCTGCCCTCCTCTTTGTCAAATTTGTTTCCAATTAAAGCAGCACTTCAGACTTCCCAAATGCAATCATATGCTAATAAACCTGGGCCCTTCTGCAGCACCAATTAGAGGAAATGTTTCTCTTCCAAAAATAATTCTGTGTATTCCTCAGTTCTCTCTGCAAAGCAATCTGATGAGAATCACTGGGAGTTTGAAGAATACATTGAATATCTGAGAACAAAGCAAACCAGATAACTGCATGGAAATTGGAGGAAAAGATTGTAAAGAGACAGTAAAATATTGCTGTGAAGCTGGACTCTGATAAAACTCTGTTTGCCTTGAAGAGACATCTCAAAAACTTCCACACTGTGCCACTTCAGCAGGAAAGCAGAAGTCACCAGTCTGGAAATCACTTTTTTAAAAAATCTCCTTTTAATGAACAATTATTAACCCTCAAAATTCAAACCTCCTGCAGAAAAAAACCAGTTTCAGCAAATTCTGCAACTCGGAATTTTTTCCTAAGTTGGTAAAATTATCAGTATATCTTCTTTTGGCATTTTCAAAATTAAAATAAGAAGGTTTCCCATTTCAAAACAACCTTTCCCTTCAAAATCTGAGCTAATCAAGCAAATGACAGATCAAAGATAGCAGCAAAATAATTAAATGCTTCAAAACTATCAAACCTATTTTTTCAATTAATGCAAGAAAATATCTCATCAGTTTGCAGAAAGAAAGAAAAAAGAATTAATAACGGGCTTTTTTCTGGGGTGGGCTTTAAATTAGGGGGAATTATCAGAAAGATAATTTGACAATTTGCATGAGTTTAGCATGATTTGCTGATCCAGTGCTGCTTGATGTGCTACAATGCCTTAGGATTTCAGCTTTGATATTTTCCATGTATTTGTAATCTTGCAGTTCTTTAGTGCAGAACTCTAAACTCCATCTCCAGTCTCAGCTGCTGCTCTCCCATTTTGCTCACACACAACAATTCCTCTCCAGGCCTGGCAATCAAGGACACCTGAGTGTCTCAGGCCCTGAGAGATGGAAACAAAAGTGAGTTGGGGGGAGCAAACTTGGGGTAAATGACTTCATTAGCTGAAGCTGGAATTGGGAGATGAACCCCCAATATGCAAATGGACCAAACTTATCAAAGTGTGAAACCCGTGACCCATTGTCCATTTTTTGGGTGTAGCCCCTGGGGGGCTTTGTCTGCCCTAAATGTACCTGAAGGCCCTTCAATAAATAGAACTGCTTTTTATTCCCTTAATTCTGTCTGGCCTCTGTTTTTAGGCAGCCCCAAAAAGCCTCACTCCTCCTCCTCCTCCTCCTCTGCCAAACCAGGCAAGCTCAGCCCTGAATCCCTGGTGGAGCCCAATTATGACACAGAATCATTAATTACCCACCCCTCAACGTCCAAGAGCAAGAATAACTTCACAGGTGCTGACTACACCACGCTTATCAAATCTCCCTTTATTTCAGAAGGGCAAATCTTTCCTGAAAAATGTAATTAATAAAAACCTGATGAACTGGCTGGTTTTTTTAACTCTCCCTCTTTGCCCTTCTGTGACTTTCACTGCTGGGTTTTCCCATCATTTCAGTACAATTTACTACGGATGAGGTTTCCAAACTGTTTCATGGGGGAAGGAATGAAGATAAACACCAGCTGGGACTTCTCCCAGCTGCCTGCAAGTTCACCTCTGCATCTTAACTCCCAATTATCTCGTGAAAATACAGCTGCCTTGGGTACCTGCAGCATCAAACGCAGCACTGAGAGCCACGAGGCTGCAGATGCGAGAGCAGGAACTTCACTGCAGGAAAAGTCACCCAACATGTGGGGCACGGGGTAAAACCAGCTGGCACTCCTGATGGGATCAACAGCACCTGAAAAAACAGAAACTGTGCTCCAAGGCTTGTACAAGCAAAGTGCACTTGAGTGGATCTGCAGAAATTCGTGTTCTGACTCAAGGGAAGAGCACAGGGCTGTGAGCTGAGATCCTGAATGAGCCCAGAGCATTTTGCAGGCTGGGATCAGTAAAGAGCTGCAGAACAGGGCACTGGTTTGGGCTGGATTTCATTTTAATTTCACTGTTTCATTTGGTGAACTCCACCCTATTCAATATTTACACATTAATCTTTTTCCTCTGATTTTACCTTTTTTTTTAAATATTATTACTGCCGTGTTCACTGTCTTGTTATGAGAAAACTGCACATATTTCTGTCTCCAGTCCTTTGCACCCTTCCCTATTCCACATCACCCAAAATGCTGCATGGAAAAGATAATTCCTAAAATTTTCCCATTTCCTTCAAGAATCCCTGCTCAGAACAGGGTTTTTTTAAATCCAGTTTCTTGCTACATACAATTAACTTTTACATGTTGACACCAATCTGATAAAAAGCTTCTGAAAGGATGCTTTTAAAAATTTTAGTTTGGAGTTTAGTTTTAGTTTGAATATGTGAGAGTGAGAAAAGAAAGACAAAAATTTGGGAAATTCAGGCTGTTCCAATGTGAACTGGTCAGAATCTTGATGGCAATATTTATTCTGGGCAGGAGAAACAAAATATAGATACATGAAGATGCAGCATCATCAGCATCCTTTAATCCTCTGCTGTCTGAGACATTTTCATTGTGAAAATCAACATCATCTTTGCAGTCCAAAGCCTTGAGGAATCAGGGATTCAGGAGTAGGAACACAGGTGTTTAATGTTATTTTAGACATTTTAATATCAGTTTCAGTTATCTCTGTAGCATTTCATGAAGAAGGGCTTGTAAGAGCATGTGGCAATATTTCTATTCATCAGGGAGTGTTCATCCAGTATCAGCTCTGAAAAGAATTGTCACATTTTAAACATAAGCTGGAGCTCAAACTTCAGTGTAATATTTAATATCTCTACAATATCTAGAGCATTAAACCAAAATAAGTATAAAGAATCAACAACTAATGCAATGTAAGCCTTTAAAATCTACAATTTACTTCTATATTTGCCTCCAATGGTACCTGAAAGAGATTCTTACTGATTCTTTGTGGGTTTATAGCCAAAGTAGAAACCATAAAATTATCAAAAGGCATTTAAAAATCGCAGACTGGAGCCTTAAAATTTTAAACCCCATTTCAGAAGTAGCACTGGGATTTTTATAGAGTGGCAGATGATCTCTGGAAGAAGGAGGAATAAAGTGCTGGGAAACCCCCAGCACTGCATGGGAAATCAGGGAGATTCCTGCCATGGGTACCAGAGGGATTTTGGGGTGGTGATGTTGGGTTTTTCTACCACAAATATCCCTGGAGATTGAGCACAGGTGCTGTACCTGGGGCACACATCCCAAAAAATGGGAAATCAGTGGGATCAGCTCAGTGGATCGGCTCACATGAGATCTGCATGTTGAATATCTGGGTTGCTTTGGTGGTTTTTGCTGATTCTGTGCAGCAACAAAGCCACAGCTGGAATTTTGGGGAGGTGATGCTGGAGTTCCTACCACAAATGTCCTTGGGATTGAGCACAGGTGTTGTACCTGTGGCACACACCCCTAAAACTGGGAAATCAGTGGTTCAGCTCAGTGGGTTGGCTCAAACAAGATCTGCATGTTCAATATCCATTTTTTGGTGTTTTTTTGCTGATTCTGTGCAGCAACAAAACCACAGCTGGAATTTTCTTGTTTTTCTACCATAAATGTCCCTGGGTACAGGTGCTGTACCTGGGGCACACACCCCAAAAAATGGGAAATCAGTGGGATCAGCTCAGTGGGTCAGCTCACACAAGATCTGCGTGTTCAATATCTGTTTTTTGGTGGCTTTTGCTGATTCTGTGCAGCAACAAAGACACAGCTGGAATTCTAGGGAGGTGATGCTGGTTTATCTACAAAAAATATCCCTGAGGATTGACACAGGAATGCTGTACCTGGGGCCCACATGGTGCAAATCACTGCACTCACCCCAAAAATGGGAAATCAGTGGGTTCAGCTCAGTGAGTTGTCACACAAGGTCTGCATATTTAATGTCTGGGGTTTTTTGGTGTTTTTTATTGAGTATTTGCAGCAACAAAGCCACAGACGGAATTTTGTGGAGGTGATGCTGGAATTCTTACCACAAATGCCCTTGGGATTGAGCACAGGTGCTGTACCTGGGGTACACATCCCAAAAAATATGAAATCAGTGGGTTCAGCTCAGTGGGTTGGCTCAAACAAGATCTGCATGTTCAATATCCATTTTTTGGTGGTTTTTATCTGATTCTGTGCAGCAACAAAACCACAGCTGGAATTTTCTTGGTTTTCTACCATAAATGTCCCTGGGTACAGGTGCTGTACCTGGGGCACACACCCCAAAAAATGGGAAATCAGTGGGATCAGCTCAGTGGGTCAGCTCACACAAGATCTGCGTGTTCAATATCTGTTTTTTGGTGGCTTTTGCTGATTCTGTGCAGCAACAAAGACACAGCTGGAATTCTAGGGAGGTGATGCTGGTTTATCTACAAAAAATATCCCTGAGGATTGACACAGGAATGCTGTACCTGGGGCCCACATGGTGCAAATCACTGCACTCACCCCAAAAATGGGAAATCAGTGGGTTCAGCTCAGTGAGTTGTCACACAAGGTCTGCATATTTAATGTCTGGGGTTTTTTGGTGTTTTTTATTGAGTATTTGCAGCAACAAAGCCACAGACGGAATTTTGTGGAGGTGATGCTGGAATTCTTACCACAAATGCCCTTGGGATTGAGCACAGGTGCTGTACCTGGGGTACACATCCCAAAAAATATGAAATCAGTGGGTTCAGCTCAGTGGGTTGGCTCAAACAAGATCTGCATGTTCAATATCCATTTTTTGGTGGTTTTTATCTGATTCTGTGCAGCAACAAAACCACAGCTGGAATTTTCTTGGTTTTCTACCATAAATGTCCCTGGGTACAGGTGCTGTACCTGGGGCACACACCCCAAAAAATGGGAAATCAGTGGGATCAGCTCAGTGGGTCAGCTCACACAAGGTCTGCTTGTTCAATATTTGGGGTTTTTTGGTGGTTTTTTTTTCATTCTGTGCAGCCACAAAACCCCAGCTGGAATGAAGAGAAGCTGCAGCAGCAATAATGGCATTCCCCACATCCCTGCTGCTCCAAGGCAAGGGGGCATTTCCCAGGAATATTTTGGGTGCTCTCCTGCTCCTACTGAATTTTAAATCATTCACCCCTTCAGAAATGCAATTTTCACCATTAATATCTGTCTTATTTAGCAATGGGGAAAACACCTCTCAGGGAAACGCTGAGGATGTTCAGTCTCATTTATTTATCAGAAAAGGAACTCAAATTTGGCCACAGCACCCAAATTCCTCTGTGGGGTGGAAAGGGAAGGAGCTGTGAGAGGATTTGTTTGCTCCAGAACATAAATAAGGGCTGGAAGTTAAAAGTCAGAGAAAAACAAAGCAGGGATTAGACACAAAAATTGAAAATTAAAAGCGCTGGGGGAATTGGGAGTTCTTGCATCTCCTCAAGGTGTTTGTGCCATGTTCTATCCAAAATATTCCATGACCTTGGACAGACTGGATCAATTGATATCCCCACAGCCCAACAGCCAGCACAGGTCCATCCTCACATGTAAAAAGATGAATATTAATTGAGAAATTACTCCATTTTTATCCCCAGATTCTACCTGAAGCTCTGTGGGAAAAATAACCACATTTTGTTGCATTCCCTTTCCTGCTCCCCCTCAAGGCCTCAAAATTGTAACTTCAGGGGTTCTGGCAAGCAGAGAGTGAGGAAAAAAAAATGCTAAAATGAAACTGCTTTATCTCCAAACATTCTCACTCCAGATGCAAATTGAACAATTAGTGCCATGTTAATTAATCTCCAAAGGTGACCTTCTTAATTCCTGGTGGTTTCTCTCCCTTAAGTGCGCTTTAGTCCAATAAATAAACCAGAAATGAGTGAAAGAATGGAGGAAAAGGAAAGAAGAAACATCTCAATACGTGATCCCCCAAAGATGAACATGAAAATTGGGGATTTTAGAAACCTCTTTTCACAGAAAACTTTGAAAGATATTTTTTCTAAAACGAGGATTTAGTCTCATCCTCTACCAGCAGTTTCCCGATGAGAAATTCTCCTGAAATCCTGTCCAAATTCGTGGTTTGGTGATAAAATATGAGCAGGAATGAGGGTCCATCCTATCACGAATAAAAGGACAGCTGGGAGCAGCACCAGAGCTGGGAATGCCACGGTTTTGTTGCAAAAATAATGAAAAAGTTGATAACTTGTGTTTGATCTGTTTTTTTTTTTATGTGTTAACCTCTAAACCTCTTTTTCACATCTCTTTTTCCCATAAAATGTCCTTTGCCTGAGTGACACCATTAACACAGATAATGAGAATAAACACACAAATTTATCAGCCAGAAAACACTAGAAACAAAAATTTAACAAACTTAAAAACAAAGCAAACTTAAACCCCACCTAGAATTCAAAGCTACAAACTTGAGCAGTTTGGAATGAGCAGCCCCACCACGGAATTTTGGGAATTATTCAACGTTTTATAGCCCTGATCCAAGGCACCAAAATGTAGGTTTTTTTTGATTTCTCAGCACAACAGCGACTCCTCCTCCCTGTGCCCTGTGGTTTGAGTTTCTCATCTGAGCAGATGTTTTACAAATCATAAATTAAAGCCCAGCTTTATTGCTTCTCATTTTGCTGGCATTATTGGCCTTGTCGTGGCTCCCAGATATGGGATTTTATGACATGTCCTAAATCCCTGCTGGTCATTTCTTAACTTCAGTTGAACAGCTTTGCCACCACCAATTTTTTTCTTTAATTTTAATTTTTTTATTTAAAAAAAAAACCCAAAATTTTCCAGGATTTTCACCTGGAAAGTGATTTTATTTGCTGTTATAAATAATGGCAAAATTCTGATTTGAATGCTTCACACTCATGCCTGTATTATCTTGAAAATGTCACTGGATCCAACCACAATTAATTAGCACAGAAGATAATTGGACTGTGTTTTGCTCACTTCATCAATTGGGATAATAAAGATTTTTCATATTTTTAAATATTTACACATTTATCTTTTCCTCTTAGGAAGATACAATACATAAAGGTGGACACAACTTCTCTTTAGAAAATGTTCTTAACATTAAAAATGCCTTCCTTTCATTTTCTTTCCATTTTTTAATCAGGCTGCAGTTCCATAATTATTCAGGACAGTGCCAGATTCTCCAAAAGAAAACACATGAGGGTAAAGTGATGCTCTCAGAGATCCCAAATGATTGATAAAAACTGGAAATAACTTGGAATAATGCAGATAATTCTATGTGGGAGAATTTTATTTATCCCAAATTCTGGACATCCAGCACATTGCTCAGTGGAGAGCTCCATTTTCTGTATAAATTCTTATTTGCACAAACCCTTAGTGGTGCAGGAGCAAAGTGAAAAACACAAGGATGGGCAGAATATTTTTATGAGAGCAGATTCTCAACATGAGAGAAACTTCCCCTTCCTTCTCTCCATTCTTTCCTTCAGCAGAGAAATTGAAATCTGTAAATTTTCTCCATCCAGTTTTGAAAACTAATCTGAGTAACTCACTGAGAATTTGACTCGATTTTTCTCAGCCATGGCCAGAAGGATTTTGAAGCTAATTAGAGTGGGAATAGCTTCAAAAATCAGCGTTTCTGGCTCTGAGTGGAAGAAGGGCTGGGAATGAACACAAGAGGGAGAGCAAACCCCACATTTGCAGCACCACCTCTCCAGAGCAGCTTGATGGAATCCAGGGAGCCCAAAATAAAAATCAGGGCTCAGGTGGTTTAAACCAAAGTGCTCAAAGCAGAGGAATTTTAGTTATTTTTCTCCACTTCCTAAGTGATCCTGAAAATGTGAGGGTCTGATCCTCATCCTTCTCACATAAACCTCAGCCAGCTCAAACAGGGAGAAGGAATGGTGGGATCTGAAATCCCAACATCCATTATTATTTAATAAGACACAGGAGTTGGAATAAACTGGCTGTAAATGTGTTGACCACAAAGGTCAGCAAGGTAAAATTGATATAAATGAAATTTCAACCCCTTGTGTAACCTTTAACTTCCAGACCTTTAACCTTGCTGGGATCTTTCACCCTATTTTAGGTAGATCCTCTCCCTATTTTTAAGAAAAAAGAAATAAAAATAACTCAGTAAGTGAAGCCTTCAATATTTTAGGTACCTGCAACCGAAATAATGCATGGAAAAAATAAAAAACCACCCTAATTTGACAATGGCAAAATGTGTGACATTATCTGAGCAGCTCATTATGTGAAGCTTTCGAGCTGTTCTCTGAGCTCAGCTGAAGTTTTTGCTGCCTTCCTGCCCTTGTTAAGTCTTTCTGGTAAAAACTAAAGAGCTGCCTGTCTAATCAGAGATTAATAAGGCTGTTCTCAGCTTATTTGGGAGCTCCACACAGCAGCAGCAGCAAGACAAAAAGGACTTCAGTTAAAAAACTACTTTACAGTTAAAAAAAAGAAGCAAATATACAGCAAGTTTGTCAGCTTCCTTTGAGCAGTGATGACTTATGCCTTTAATTTGAGCTTTCACACATTCAATTCCACAGTAAAAATATTTCCAAGTAGCAAACTTTCAAGCAAAGCATCACTGAACAAGGTTCAGAGCATTCCAAGGCTTATTATACTGCCCTTAATATCTTTAGATTTGGAATTAACGCCTGTGTTTATCTGGGAGTGATTAAGGAAAGGAACTGTGGCTGCAGGAATGAGTGGCAGCCAAAGCTTCACTCCTTGTTACCCCTTCGTGTTTGAAAATGGATGGGAGCTGCTCCAAAGCCCAACCTCAAAGCTGCCTTTGATGAATTCCACCTGCCTTGAGCTCCTGGGGGAAAAATCTTCAAAATCCCAGCCCTGCTCTGTGGCTGCTGATGGAGTCAGGGCTGGTCTGCCACTGATTTCCCAGAGTAAAGGACTGGAAAAGGATTAAAAAAAGAAATTTCTTAATGTTTTCTCCAACCTGCATTGCCTCAGAGCTGTTAGGGAACAAGGCACTGTGTGGATAAAAACCTCCCCAGATCTTTCATCATTGGTTTGGTTCCATTTGTAGAAATTCCCTTTATTCACAGCTCCCCTGCCAGGCTCTGTGGGGCTCCGTGCCTCCCTCCACATCCCAGATTCACCATTCCCTGATGCCAAGAGCTGAGTTACCTTCCCCAAAATCCAGATCTCTCTGAGCTGAAGGTGCACAATTCCATCAAGGATACAAAATCCAGATTCCCAGGATGCTGTAACCACTGCATCCCTCTGCCACCACAGCAAGGACCACTCCTCAAAAACTGAATCCTCTGCAAAGGATTTTTTTTCCCCCAGATTTTTACTGCTTTTTTATTCCCTGGGGACAAAATTTGAAGTATTCATTATTCAAACCCCATCCAGTGAGCCAGGACAGCCACACCATAGAAATGTATCTTGAATTTTAGCACTGTTGTCTCATCTCCTATTCCCAAAATCCCAAACCTGTCATGGGATCTCCACTAAACAGATGAACCTCCAGGAATATCCCCATTCCTACCTGTTCTTTGGGATGAGAGGCTCTCTGGAACACCCAGAACAGCTGACAGAGAAAAGATTTTACAGGAGATGAGCACTGGCCAGGAAATCTAGCAAGCTCAAGGAGAAAATGGAAAAAAAAACCCCCAGTGACATTTTTTAATCGAAACAGCCCAAAAAACAGCTCAGAAATGTCCTGACAAATGGAGGGAGAGCAGAAGTCAGGGCAGAAATGCTATTTTGGAAGGTATTTTAATGTAAGGACACTTAAAAACACTTTAAACTACTTTAAAAAAATAATAATAATTAAAAAAAGGTAAAAAAGAAAAGCAAATCCAGGGTGCTTCAAGCTCACACTTTGAGGAAATTGAATTTTGGGAAAATAGAGACCATGAGGGAAATCCCACAGAACAACCCTCACTTTAAAAGGTTCCCAAGCCTCATTTTTCAGGAACTGATGTTTATGACCCTTGGAATCCCTCTTGCCGAAATAAATGTGGTATTTTGGACAGCAGGGCTGAAAATTATGAATATCAGTTATTCTTTGTTAACCCTAATTTTTAAATATATTTCTGAATTTTAATATGAAAATTTATTATACATTTTGAGAAGCCTCAGTGCAGCAGCAGAGGTCAAGCCTCATTTGTCTTCTGAAATTCTTCACAAAAGGGAGAGTACCTTCTTTTTTATGAATAAATTAAGGGATTTCAATATAGATATAACAGCATTAAATGGATTTGGCCCGAGTACTTTACAGCCATTAAATAAATCACTGTTTCACAGAGAAAACGAGGAGACTTTGAAAAGAAATGTAATTTCATACAACTTCATGACAGAACCAATTAATCAACTAAATATAATTTCAGACACTTGTTAAAGAGCTCATATTGGGGTAAGATACAGATCCATGAAATATTTCATCATTTTGGGAGAGGATGGAAAATGAATTTCCCAAAGAAAGATCATTAGCTTGGGAATTATCCAGATCAGGTGTCTGATTAGAGGTGAAAGTGCAGCAGAGGAGAGAGGAGCTCTCTGCAATTCTGCATTCCCAATTCTTGGGTTCAGTGCAAAGGGGAATGAGGAGAACCCCACAAAAATCTGATTTTTAGGGGGAAATCAGGGATGGTTCCCTGTGGAAAGAGGCAATCGTCACATTGTTGGACATGAAAGAAACACTTGGATTTCAGAGCATGTTAGGAACCACTTTGGTAGGATTAGGAAAAGAGTGATGCCTTTTTCTGGTCTTAGGAAATAAAGGTTCAGACACAGTCAGAGGGTTGGGGTCGTTTCCCTCGGTATTTTAATAGGATCCCATTCCATGGCTCCTGCTGTCCAGGTAGAACGCGGCGCCAAAGCCCCGTCCCAATCGAGTGTACAATTAAAGACTCTACTCATTAGCAGATCTACCAGGAGGGCCCAAGAAGGGGCCTGGGTGGGCTCACTTCTAGTTTACAAAATCTGTCCTACTAGGAGACCTTGAGGGCTCACGAAAACAGAGTGTTTGGTCTCTAACTCTACGTGGTTTCAGGGGTGTTTGGTCTCCCGGCCTCCTAAACACCATGAAACCAGGCTGAGCTATCACCTAAAGCATCACAAGTGTGCATGCTGATTCTTGTGAATGTAGGGAACAGTGGAAGAAATATTCAGAAGAAAAGCAGAAAAATCCTTCAGGCATCAAGAGGGAGAGCTTTCTTTCTTTCTTTATTCACTCATTTTTTTATCTCTCTTAAGACAATCGTGGATTGGTCAATGAGGTGACCACCTCTACAATTCTACAGGATAATCACACAGTCTATCATCTTTCTCTACTTTAGGGGAAAGGAATGAAAACAATCTAGAAGTTCAAAATCAATCTATGCCAGTTAGGAAAACAAGGACTATGTTTATAGAAAATGTATGGGATATTTTACCACTGAAGTAAAACACAGAACACTGCAAGAACCAGAGCGACAGCCAATCTCATCCCAAGCCCACCGCTCCCCAAGGAAACTCATCCTGTGCTTGTTTCCCTATTTAAAATATCCATGGGATGAGAAGAAACTTAATAAACCTAAAATAAAAATTGCTTTTTAGCATTGCCTAACTCAGGACTGAACAAATATCGTGTCTTTTTTTTCCTACAAAAAATCAAATTCATGTTTAATCACAACCGTGGTATTTGACAAGTCACACCTCTATAATTTTGCTTCTCCTGCAATCCTTACTCTTGTCTAGGTTATTTATACTTTTCCTTCTTATTCAATAACAACTTTTAAAAAGAAGGAGTAGAAAAAAATCATTGCAATTTAAAAAAAAATTATAAAATAATCACTGGCTTCTCCCAGAAGCTGAGGAGATGAGAAGTTTTTATTCTCAATACCTACTTAGCCTCTGTAATTAATCTCCAACATGATCCAACAGAGAAAATTCCATATCCAATTCTTTAACATTCCAGAAAACTGCCTGAGAAATACCTGAAAAAACTGTAAATGACCTTAGGTTTCTAAACAAGGCAAATTTTAAAAAACCAACAAAGAGATGAGTTTATTCCTCACCAAATTCATCTTTTGTGTTCTAGGAATGTTTTATTTGACCTTCTCTGCATCCTGAAAATATTGGTCTTGCACAGATCAATTTCATGGCATAAAAAAATAACAATTTTGAAATTTAAGGCCAATTTTAAATACAAAAAAGTCAAAAGTCAGCTGAAGAAAGAGAAGTTCCTCCATCTGGCTGGGAAATCAGCTCCAATTTTGGCTCCCTGCCCTGTGCTGCTCTCTAAACACTGGCAGCTGGAGCATGAAGAAGAAAGGCAGGGAAGATAAATAGGGTAGAAAGTGCTTAAGGTCTTTGTAAAGTTTAATGAAAGATTTATCTCTGGAGGGTAATGTTCCTCTTTCTTCTGCTGAAACAAGACTTTGATAACCTCTCATTGTGCCTTTGATAAATTACAGCTCCCAGTCATAACTGAAGGAGTGGGGAATGGAAAAGGCCAAAGCAAGGTCTGCTTATCCAGCTCTGCCAATGGGAAATATCCAAAAGAAGTGGGAATAATTTTAATTTTAATTACAGGAATAAGGACGAAGAGCAGGGTCTGCTTATCCAGGTCTGCCAATGAGGAATATCCACAGGAAACAGGATAGAACTTGGGATAATTTTAGTACAGGAATAAGGATGAAGAACAAGGTCTGCTTATCCAGGTCTGCCAATGAGGAATATCCAAAAGAAATGGGGTAGAACCTGGAATAATTTTAATTTTAATTACAGGTATAAGGATGAAGAGCAGGATCTGCTATCCAGGTCTGCCAATGAGAAAGATCCAAAGGAAACAGGGTAGAACCTGGAATAATTTTAATTAAGGGAATACGGAGGAAGGGAAGGGAAGGGAAGGGAAGGGAAGGGAAGGGAAGGGAAGGGAAGGGAAGGGAAGGGAAGGGAAGGGAAGGGAAGGGAAGGGAAGGGAAGGGAAGGGAAGGGAAGGGAAGGGAAGGGAAGGGAAGGGAAGGGAAGGGAAGGGAAGGGAAGGGAAGGGAAGGGAAGGGAAGGGAAGGGAAGGGAAGGGAAGGGAAGGGAAGGGAAGGGATCCTCTAAATTTCTTCATGGAAGTCCTGGTGTGTGACGTCAGTAATTAGAGCAGGCTGTTAATGAGTGCTGGTGGTGGAAGCAGCAGAGGCTGGGAAGGTTCATTTTGGTCATGAACCAGTTGAGAGCATCTCTGAGGTACCCACAGCCCTCTGCTTTCTGCTGTGTCCAAATTCTTGCTGTGGAATTCGATGCTCCAGGCACACAAATGTCAAACCCTGGCTGAGAAAATCCCTGGTTCATAAAGCCCATGAGAGAGATGCCTGTGTACTTCAGCTTGTTCTTTTAATGCTCCGTATCCCAAAAATGATCCAACTGCAAGGAAAAAACCCCATATTTTTAACTGAGCACAGAGCTGTGAAGACAGCCATTAATTCTATTAAACATTTACAAACACCTGTGGATTGCTTTAAAAAAAAACCCAGCAACCACAAGATCACCATAGACATGAAAAATATTCTTGGTTTTACTTTTTATTTATCTTAAGTAGAAAAACACCTGGAGGCAACTCATCAGCAAACAGCAAGGCACTAAAAGCTTTTAGAGCTTTGGTCCAAATAATTAAAAGGTGTAAGGATTCAGAATGGCCCAAGAAATCAGGATTTTATCTTCCCCCTCAATCCATGGATAATCCAGAATATGCTCATTGACACCTCTACAAATCCTACCCAAGTAGGAGGCAAAACAAAACTTTTCCTAAGGAATGGGATTATTAATTTTGCTCCCATTTACAAATAGCTGATTTCCTGAATGCTGCAAGGGGATGAATTATTAAAGCTGAACACCCACGGCCTAATTCCTCTCCAGGACAATTCCTCCCTCCTTCAGAACTTCCCACCATTGCAGGCAATCAAAGCAATTTCAATTCCTCCAATTAAAGAGAGCAGAAACTCTCCATGGGTCACTTATAGATATGTTCAAAGCAGAGAGCTCTTTATGAGGCACAGGGAGACCTCTGGGATTCCACCAGATTGATCCCATATCACAAACACTTGAATTTAATGCACGTTTTGCTGCTCACTTTTAATGAAGTGATTAGAAAAAAGGGCATCTGACTTTATTGAGCATTAACCTTGCTGGCTGTGGGGTAAATCTGGAGATCAAAGAATTTGAAGGTCTGTAAATCCAAATGAAGAAAGGACCTGTGTGACCATTATTAGTGATTATTATTATTATTATTATTATTTTTATAAAATGAAATCTCATCTTTGCAAGAAAAGGAAGGGGTTTTGTCTTCCTAGAAAGTCTTTAAAGGAAGCTCACAAAATGTGGTGTCTGGAGCTGTTTTACAGAAGGTTCTACCAAATGCATTTCAGTGTTTTCCATGGAATTTGGTTTCTGAGAATGGGAAATATGAGTATATAGGCATCTGAACTAAGGGGAAAACAAGCACAAGAAAGGTCCTTTCCTTAGAATTCCTTGAATATTAAAAAAAACCCAGAACGTGAAGTCTGGAGCTGTTTTACAGAAGGTTCTACCAAATATATTTCAGTATTTTCTGTGGAATTCTGTTTCTGAGGATGGGACAGAGTCCATAACATTCCTGTCACAATCACACCAACCTGGAACCAAAAGTATATCTGCTTTGGATAAATACATCTATTCTGGATAAATCTGCACAAAATATAAGCATAATGTTCATAAAAAGCATTTAAAATGTGTTAATTTGAATAGGACATGAGATGGACAGTAACCAGCAAGAATCAGTAAGAGGGGAGAATAGACATAGGAAAAAAAATACAAAATTCAACATATTGGCATCTGAACTAAGGGGAAAACAAGCACAAGACAGATCTTTTCCTTAAAATTCCGCAAATATTTAAAAAAACCTCAAAACCTAAAGTCTGGAGCTGTTTCACAGAAGGTTCTACCAAATATATTCCAGTATTTTCTGTGGAATTTGGTTTCTGAAGATGGGACAGAGTCCATATCATTTCTGTCACATTCACACCAATCTGGAACCAAAAGTATATCTGCTTTGGATAAATATATTTACTTTGGATATATCTAGGTAATATAAGCATAATGTTAATAAAAAGCATTTAAAATGTGTTAATTTAATTAGAGCATGAGATGGACAGTAACCAGCAAGAATCAGTAAAAGGGGAGAATAGAAACTGGGAAGAAATACAAAATTCAATATATTGGCATCTGAACTAAGGGGAAAAAAAACACAAGAAAGGTCCTTTCCTTAGAATTCCTTGAATATTTAAAAAAACCTCAAAACCTAAAGTCTGGAGCTGTTTCACAGAAGGTCCTGTCAAATATATTTCAGTATTTTCTGTGGAATTTGGTTTCTGAGGATGGGACAGAGTCCATATCATTTCTGTCACAATCACACCAACATGGAACCAAAAGTATATCTGCTTTGGATAAATCTGGGCAAAATATAAGCATAATATTAAAAAAAAAGATTTAAAATGTGTTAATTTAATTAGAGCATGAGATGGACAGTAACCAGCAAGAATCAGCAAAAAGGGAGAATAGACACAGGGAAAAAATACAAAATTCAACATATTGTCATTTGAACTAAGGGGAAAACAAGCACAAGACAGATCTTTGCCTTAGAATTCCTTGAATATTTAAAAAAACCTCAAAACCTAAAGTCTGGAGCTGTTTCACAGAAGGTTCTACCAACTATATTTCAGTATTTTCCATGGAATTTTGTTTCTGAGGATGGGACAGAGTCCATAACATTTCTGTCACAATCACACCAACCTGGAACCAAAAGTGTATCTGCTTTGGATAAATATATTTATTTTGGATAAATCTAGGTAAAATATAAGCATAATGTTAATAAAAAACATTTAAAATGTGTTAATTTAATTAGAGCATGAGATGAACAGTAACCAGCAAGAATCAGTAAAAGGGGAGAATAGAAACTGGGAAAAAATACAAAATTCAGTATATTGGCATCTGAATTAAGGGGAAGGGTCTTTGCCTTAGAATTCCTTGAGTATTTAAAACACCCTAAAACCTAAATAACTTTTTTTTTTTTTTAATTTGGGGTTTCAGTCAGCAGAGAATCCACACTGTAAATCCTGGAAGCACTGGAGAGGAGCCTCCCCTCCCTCTGAATTCCCACCTGTCAGATCATTTTTGTCTCTCCACTTAGAGCTGGAAATTCCACTGGGGGATGTGCTTAGAGCAGCTTTTTCCAGAGCCCTGGGAAGGGATCACAGCAGCCTCGTGCCCTCAGGTGCCACAGGGTGGCTCTGGAATACAGAAAACCTGCAAGAACACCCTTGGAAAGTTTGTGAGTAGCAAGATTCAGGCACTGCCTGCCCATTCTGACTTTGGGATGGTCTGAGATAGAGAGAGAGAGAGAGAATTCATTGTGCAAATTCACTTTATTTATTGCAATCTTGGTTCCTTTCCTGCTGGCTGGGGCACCTGGAAAAATGTTTGGACCTTTAGCACCCCTATTCACCTGAGCATTAATGTCACAAAAGTACTAATTAAAAATATCGGGTGCTGTGTGTTTCAAGAAAATATCAAAACAAAAGTGCAAAAAACCAAGCCTACAAAAAACCTGAAACCAAAAGAACCACACCAAAAAAACTCAAGAAGGAGGGAAAAAATATTATTTTTCGCTGAGGGTAATTTGTCTGAAGGATCCCAAGAGGAATTCTCTAAATGAGCCCATGGAATGCTGTCCCAAAGCCAAAGCCATGGGCTTGGATCTCCTGAGGGCCTGAGATGTGTCATTAAAGAGTGACTTCACCATTTCTTTATCTGAATTCTATTATCCATGAGAAGGTCACTGTCATTCTGATTCCACGTCCCAGCTCAGCCCTCGCTTGTTGATGAATGCCTGTGAATGCAAATAATCAGTGTAAAATGCACAATGGAAAATAAGATACTAATGTTAATGAATTCTGGACAAAGCTGCCAGGTAATTAATGAGATTGATTTTTCCTTCCTGTGTGCTCGATTTTTGTATTTAACAATAGTATCAGAAAACATTAATTTTGGAGAAACAAAAGAGGAAGCAAAGGGAAAATGGGAAAAGTGACAATCCCATTATTATTTGGAACAAATTTTATTTTGACAAGGGAAAAAAACTTCATCCCTCTCAGCATTAACCATAAATTAATAGTTCATGTTGCAAGCAAGAAATCATTTTGATGAAGAACAACACACTGCAAAAAATTAACAAAATAATTACAGCAGTTAAATTTATGTAGCCCTTAGAATGTGCTGGCTTCTAACAAGTAGGACAAGGGGAAACAATTTTAAACTAAAGAGGAGAGATTTAGGTTGGATATTGAGAAGAAATTGTTCCCTGGGAGGGTGGGAAGGCCCTGAGGTTGCTCCTGGAACCCTGGAAGTGTCCAAGGCCAGATGGGATGGGCTTGGAGCACCCTGGGATAGTGGAAGGTGGGAATGAGATGGAATTTAAGGTCCCTTCCAATATTTTTATAATTTCCTTCACTCTCTTTCTTGACATTACAGAGCTCTGTGCTGCCATTTAAACTCACACTGACCAGGTGGATATTCCACTGTCTTTGAGATGCTGCTCAATCTGTTTTCTTTTCACTTAATTCTCTTTAATTCAGCTAAAAGCAAGGTGCAGCCTTTCAGTGAGTGATTTTAGCACTGCAGAACAATTTATACGCAAAAATAACAAATCTGCAGACTCAAATGTTGGCAAGAATTAAACAGGGAGTGTTTTACACCAGCACAACTCCCCTTTCCCATCTTCCTACTCCAGTGCAGCTTTGGGTGAGTTTATCTTTCACAGAAAGGTTATGATTGATGTGCAGCACAGAGCTACCAAAACCAGCTCCACCATCCTTATTAGTGTTATGAGAAGGAAAAGCAGATTTTCATAGCACAGACCCTGCTTTTGGAGCAGTTATTGATTCCTTTATTGCTTGTCTGGTTATTACTGAGTAATGATTCTTGTATAATGGGATTGTGGAGCCCGCTGAACCTTGGTAAGATTCTTAAATATCTCTGACAGAATATTGATAACGAGAATCAAAAGAGAATAAGCTGTCAGCATGCAGGATGTTATCCACAGAAGTGATGGCATAAAGGACAAATGTTTCTGCCTTCCCAGAGCTGGGGAACATTCAAGATTTAGCCAAAATTAGTCCCAGCTCCGCTGTGGGAATTAACCAGGAAATTCCTGCCTTGGAAACTCATGGACAGCACCCAAATGGATCCAGGGAAGGAGGGTCATGTTTTTTAAGCCCTATTAAAAAGCTTGTTTCTTTATTTATTCTCCTTCCACATTTAGAGAAATCCTAAAAAAAAAAAGTTTAAGAAGTTCTGAACATGCTCAACCATGCACTTGTATATTTTTAAAGATTAGAGGAATCAAAGAGGATAATTAGCTGTTAATGATGATGTGAGGAGGAGTTAAAAAGGGAGGTTTTGGGTATGGTTACAAACCCAGAAGTGGTGCTGGGAATGTGAAGATCAATCACCTGGAGGCAGAGCAGCTCAGCACAACCTGTGGGATTGTCTGGGGCTGGGGTCAGGTGTGTTCTGCTCTGGAAAAGCTCTGGAAAGGATCACCTAAAGGGTGGAACGGAGAGGAGAGAAGGATGCAGAAAAAAGATAAAATGTGTGTGAAAAAAAGCTCTCACAGCACTGACTCACCAGGGCCAAGGTGGAAACATCCCAAATTCCAACATTTCACCCTTAAAACCCCAAATGGAAGATTATTCAAATTCCCACTCAAAACTCAAACTCCAAACAAGGGGCAATGAGGGAAAGCATCATTAGAAAGCATGGAAAATACATTTCTGGTCTATTTTTAATGTGAAATATTTAAAAGCAGATGTGATGAGCAGTTCCAGAGCAGTGATTTGCTTCATTAAGGTTTGATTGGGAGGCAAGGAGTCCTGGCAGGACTGGGACATTGGTGCTCAGGGGAATGAAGTGCCAGGCACAACATTCACACACATGACCCTCATCTACAATTAAAAGACTTTAAATCTACATCCTCCATGAGAAGAAATCTTAAAATATTCTAATTTTTTTTTTTTTTTTTGGAAGAGCAATAACTTTGGTCAAAGTTTGTAAGTCAGACTGAAACACTCCCAAGAACATTTACAATTCTCCTTTCTGTAATTGCACTGCCCAAACTGCCAGGTTTGCATCCCATTTCCAGGCCAGTGGTGCATGAATTATGCTCATTAATCTTCTACCTGAGAGCTTTATTACTGTTTGCTAGGTGGGAGTTGACACCACAAAGATGTTATAAATTAAAGGAGAGCTCTGTTAGAATTGCAGCTTTCCTGGGTTTCATACTGAGTTGAATTTCACACCAAAACATCTGCAGAAATATCTGGGGTTATCTGCCTGCACCCCCCTTTAGTAGATTTATATGAAACCTTTATTATTATATAAAATATTTATGTCTGAAATGTGGGACAGTGTTTTATCCCTGGAATCAACAAGTAAATAACATTCTATCCATATTTTTTAGCAAGGAGATCACTCAAAATTAAGATATTTTGGGGAAATATCTGCAGCTACTTCTTGGCTGAAGTCAGCACAAGATTCTACTCTTGTGTTACAATTATTTTATTCACGGGACTATGTTCTCAGAGAAACCATCAACTCTTGTTTTTCCTTCAGCTTCATGTATTTAACACAATGAATTACAAGCCTCTTAATGTGATATTTCAGCAATAAAAGATCAGAGTGTAAGTAAAGAGCCACAAATTCATTCTTTGTCCAAAGTATTTCCCTGTGCACTCTGAAATATCTCTTATCCAGAAAGAGTTTTTGACTACACTATTACAAAAATCAAGTTTGCCAACAAATCTTAAACACTGCTGATCTCTGGCTGTTAATTTTACCAAGAAAAAAACAATTATAATTGGGGATTTTTTTGAAGAAGAATAAATCAAGTCATCCCTAAAATATTAACAGTGGTAGCAGATTTACACAGACACCCCTTCTCTGGATGCAAATTCCTAGAATTTCAGGGATTTACATTTACCACCTCCACTGGTTTTCTGGAACAATACCAGTTATTGCATCATGAAGAGCAGGTTAACCTTCCTATTTCCTACTTGGCCATCCAATTCCAAATTCTAAGCCTGGAATGAACTCATTATGTGAATTTTCCTCTCCAGACCTTTCTCCTGTCCCATCTTTTTTCGCTGATCATTATAATTCACCTGAACGTGACATTTAACTGAAATCTGCTTGTATTGGGAGAATGATTTATCTAAAAACCCTTGGAATATTGAGAAAGTGGTTAAAAAACCCTGCAAGGAAGGGTCTCTTCCTTGGACTAATTTATGGGATAGGGAAAGGCAACACGATCTTTACCTATTTCACACCATTGCAATAACATTTCTATTCCAGTACATTTCTAATATAATGAAAGCTTCAGAAATTTTATTCTTCAATAAATCTTCAGTTTTTTGAGAGGTTTTGTCCCGAATTCCAATCAGGGGGTTTGATGGTTGGTGGGACCACAGCAAAGGCCTGGTGATGAGCCTGGGCTTTCCTCAAAGTGCTCCACCTCTTTCTGCCTCCCCCTTGAAAAATGGGAGCTGGGCACATTTATTCAAGGAAAAGGCAGAAATGGGTGATAAAATCAAGAGAAATATTGTTTCAGTAACTGCAGAAGAAGATCAGTTTTCACGAGGAACGTGTCTAACAGGAAGAAATACAATCTGCTGCTGGCAACCTTCCTCTCGCAGCTCCCAAGGACAAAACCCAAGCAATTCATCTGCAGATTTCAGTCATTAATCAAGAGAGACACGACTGTGTAGATGTAGTCTAGACACTGACAATCTTCTTTGCTTCACACAATGATGGAACAGGAGATCTGGAAATGTGTGAGCTGAAAGCTTCAAAAATGAAGTGTGGCTGAAGCAAGCATTTGTTGTTTCGAGTCAGAGACTCTTTATGTTCCCTCTCCTGGAAATATGAGCACTCTGCTTCTCTGGATTTACCCTCAGCTCCCAAACTGGACTGGCTGCTTTCCCCACACCCCCAGCCATAAAAGCTTCAATTTTGGGGTATTGTGAACCATAAAGCACAACAATATTTGTCATCCTTTTAGTTTGCAAACATTTGTTTTCTCTCTGCCGTACAGAACGCTCTCCCCGGTTTGAGCTGATTTATCTGTCTCATTAAGAGGGAGAAAAACTGAGATTTTCTTGATTGCTGATTGCACAGGGAGTGAAAAATGCCAACATTTCACGGCATCAGCAAAATATTAAGCAGATGATGATGGGTGTGCTGTCATTTTGCAGGGTTAAAGCACTGATATCTCAGCACTGAGTCCATCCATAACCTGCACAAGCAGCCCCTACACCCAGCACTATTTTATAAATTATGAATGAGCAGTTATGGTCACCTAAAAGCCCTGTGAAATAGGAGTTCCCTGACAGCTGAGCAGGTTATCACCACTCCTCAGGGCTTTACAGCTGATATAAAACACTCTCTGCCAAACCACATCCAGTTCAAGACAAAAGAGCTCTGGGAATTTTCAGCATTGAAAAGAGGAGTGCAGAGCACTGCAGGGAGCTGGGGATGACTTGGAAAACTTTTCCTGGAGCCCAGCCCATCCTGCAGAGCTGGATGCTCACAAATGCAGCAAAATCCAGGGCTTCAGGCATTAAACTTCTCTAAAGATGCTTCTGACCCGTGGAAAAATTATATTTGCTGGCTTGACATATCCTAAAGAACATCAAGAATGAATGGGAGAGCAGGAGAAAATTAAATCAGAGATAAAATTAATGTAATCCTTCTCCATTTGGATCAGCTAAAATATTCATGTATAAGCATCAATACATAAATCAATATAGAAAATAATCCATCCTCGATAGGTTGTTGAGAATTAGATTTTGGGACAGGGCTCCAGCAGAGAGAGAGGAGAGGAAGTGGCTCTGGAAGAAAGGATGAGAAGAGGAAAGTGCAGAAATCACCCCAGCTGAGGTGAAGGGTGACAGTCACAGAGTTTCTGCCAGGCCTCTGGTGAGAAAAGGACAAGATTTGATTGCACCAAAATTTAAATTAAGGCCAGAAGAACCTTCAGCACTGATATTCTAAAAAAGCAGGATATTACCAGCATTTTGCTTTGCAGAAACTAAAAATGTCCCTCAGTTGCAGAGAGGAGCCCATAACAGATTGCAAACTATAATCTTCATGTATTTAAGATAAATTCAGTTATTTAGATATAATTGTGTGATGCCAGAGATGTTTTCTCATTCTTTCACATCTCCTTTTGCAAGTGACAGGAGGTTTCAAACCAGAACTCTTTATGAAATGTGATGCTAAAGATGCTCCTTGAATGTGCAATCACAATGCTCTTAATTTGTTTTTGGGCTGAAACATTTCACACATTTCAAAGCAAGCTCTAGTTAGAGCTGTTAACCAGAAAACTCTTTCTGACACAGTAGATTTCCCTGAAGAATTATGATCAGTGGAAAATGAATTTAGCACAGACATAATTACAAAGTAAGGATTCATCTTGTCAAATCGTGTTGAGATTAAAAAAAACCCCAATGTCTACACAAAGCTGAAAAAACCCAAGCTTAGAAAGTCTGAATCCACTTAATTCCAAAGAAATCATCTCCTACAGGTATATATTGTCCTCTCTCAGTTCCAATACAAGTGGTGAGCAAAACTTCTGACAGAATCAGGAATAGAACAGCTGTCAAAACTGATTTCATCCATACAAATCAACAACTTGAATTTTCGTCTTTTATGGAAACCAACTGTTGCACTGTTGGACACGAAAGAAGCACGCAGATTTTAGAGTAGGTTAGGACTATTTAGGCAGGACCAGAAAAGAGGCTCTGCCTTTTTTTATTTTCTCAATTTTATATTTTTCTTAAGATTATTGTGGATTGGACAGTGAGGTGACCACTTCTACACAGTCTATCATTTATTTCCCCCTTAGGAGAAAGGAATGAAAAACAATTTAGAAGTTTAAAACAATTTATGTTGGTTAGGAAAATAAGGACTATGTTTCTAGAAGATGTATGAGAAATTTTACTACTGAAGTAAAAACATAGAATACTGCAAAAACCAAAGCAACAACCAACACCAGAATTAAAGGCTGCTCCCTGAATGACCAAGAGCATGAAAAAAATACCTGAAGGTAAAAAACACTGCCATAATTACTTGTTAGTTATTTTGCAGAGTTTTTTTAACCAAATCTCAAGGATTTGTAGCTGTTTCGACTTAGGAGTCCACCAGTGACTCAAAATATCAAGGTCCATAATTCCAGCAAGTGAATTCCTCATTAGGATTTTTACAGCAGACCCATAAAGTTGCTTTAGTCTCTAACAAAGATATTCGAGCAAATTTCCCTTCTTTAAACATACATTAGTTGTTGTATTATAATAAATGTTATATTTTATTAGAAGAGCTCAAAAGGAATCTCTTGAGAACGATGCTCATTATTAATGAGAGAATTTCTGGCCTGCTTTAGGTCAAGATCTAGGATTTGACCAAGTGCAAGATTTGGTTTTTAATCAGGTCCTCTTCAGCAGATGTGGATTATTTAAATTATTCCTTTTATTTCCCAATAAAGAAAGATGTAAACAACACACAAAGTCCCAGAACACTTCTCTTCCCATCTTTAAGTGACTTTCCATTTTTTCTCTTCCTTGGAAAAATTCTTTCATATTTACTAAACCCAGAAAAAATCCCAAACTTTAAGGAAAAACATCTTTGAACCAAAAACCCTATTGATGCACCTTGTTGTCATTACAACACAGAATCTGAAAGAAAAAAATGTCATGGTTTCCACTTAAGTCTGAGTTGAAGCAGAATTTTTAAATCAGAAATATTTTACTCACTTGAAATAATTTTTGCTTAAATATGAGGAGACATTTTCCAATTTCAGGACAAAAGGAGCAAAGTTAAACCCCCCAGGAGAAATTGGCTGATGTATGAATTTGTCAATGAAATATCAACAGATACCAAATGTTTGAAACTTTTCAAAGCAAATTTTAAGAAATTTGTTAAATAATAGATAATAAATTGGGCTGGCTGAATATTCTGGTCAGTGAAACAATATAAATCAATATTTTGGGTCAAAAATTATGTCCAAAAATTTATTTTTAAGCTGAAATTATCCTTGAAAGAGTTAAAGCTGTGGCTTAATTCCAAGCAGGGTTTTCCAGCAGCCACCAGAGAGCTCTGAGCCCATTCTGCCTCTGCTCCCCAGCCAAGGAAACCTGAGAAAATCCCCAAAAGTTTCAAACCTGAGCTTCACAACATCAAATATTTGTTACTTTAATACATTTTATTCACATCTCATTTTATTGCACCTTTAGAGCCTGCTCAAAGTGAAATAAAATAACAAACAAGTGGTGCAGAGCATCCAATTTCTGCTCTTCAAAATTCTGGTTATTGCAAGGTAACCGAAGTTATCACAACATTTCAGAATTGTTTCTGAGTTATTTCACAGGATGGAATAAAACAGCAGCATTTTATCCCAAAAACCCAGCAGCAGGAGGGGAGCTCCTGCCAATCCAAGCATGGAATACAGATGTTTACCAGCAAAGGCCACTCATCTGCTGCTTGTCCTGACATGATTAAAAAGCAATTTGCAGCGCAGGAATTAATTACTGCAGACCCCTCTCATCACTGCAATAATAAACACAGCTCTAAGTGGATAATGTGGATCAGAGAGATCCTAAAGCAGCATTTTAACAGCTGGGCAAGGGAGTAGACTCTATAGGGGAGAGAGGGGTAGGATGTGATCACACCTTCCAAAGCCATAAACCATGAAATAAATGGATCATGGAGTCATAAATGCAACGTAAACAAGGCCCATGGAGAGCTGCTGCTCCTCATTCCTGCAGGATATTATTATTATTTTTATCATTATTATCATAATTATTGTTATCATTATTATTATTTATTATTATTTATTATTATTATTATTATCATCATCATCATCATTATTATTATACCCAGGATTAGAGCTGGGCTGGAGTTGGTGAATGGAGTAAAAGCACACAGCACAACAGAACCATCCATGGCAGAAAATGTCTTTTTTCCACGGGTTCTGTATCACCAGGCAGGTGTTTTGTCACAAGAATCCCATTGCTTGCACCCTGCAATTACAGCTCTTTTCTCCAGTTTTCAAAGTTGCATGAATTTCTTTCCATAGAGAGGAATGCATCCTGAAGGCCTTGTAAATAAAATGGCTTTATTCTAAATACAGACCTAACTGGAATCTTGCCTGGATGCATCTGGAATAAAGCACAACTTGGTTCAGTAGCTGCTTAAAAATACAGAGAATGATACAAAGAGAACAGAAAATTTTAATATTTTTCAGGGGTAAAAAAATAGAAAGAAAAGAAAAAGAAAAAAGAAAAAAGGAAAAAAGAAAAGAAAGAAAAAAGGAAAAAAGAAAAGAAAGAGAAAAAAAGGAAAAAAGGGGGAAAAAGGAAAAAAAAGAAAAAAAAGGGAAAGAAAGGAAAAAAGGAAAAAAGGAAAAAGGGGGAAAGGAAAAAAAGGAAAAAAAGGAAAAAAAGGAAAAAAAGGAAAAAAAGAAAAAAAAGGAAAAAAAAAAAAAAAAAAAGAAAAAAAAGAAAATAAGAGAGGATAATTTAATTTTGCTCTGTTAGAAATAACTTGTTCCCTGTGAGGCTGGTGAGGCCCTGGCACAGGGTGCCCACAGAAGCTGTGTCTGCCCCTGGAAGTGTCCAAGGGAAGCTTGGATGGGGCTTGGAGCACCCTGGGACAGTGGAAGCTGTCCCTGCCCACGGCACCAGATGGAATTTAAGGTCCCTTCCCTTTCCATCCTTGTTTCCTGGTCAGGGAATGAATCCTTGCCAGGATCCCACAGCAAAGTCCCAGTGCACTCTGCATTCCCATTCTCATTTCAAGCCTTCCTCAGCTCATTATTCTTATTTCCAGCTGTTTGCAGATGTGGTTTGAGTGGAACCTCAGCAAAAATGAAGACTTGTGGCTGCACTTGGAGGACAATCACTGCCTGCTCAGCTCCAGCCCTCAGGCTCGTGGCCTTTCCTTTCAATGCCTTCCCTCCTCATTTCCAGCAGGAATGGATTAATGAGGAGCACTTCCCTTTTTCCAACAGAAACAACTTCCAGGACCATCCTTTAACAGCTCCTATAACCCATTTTTACGCCAGCCACCATAAAAATCTCATCCTTTGCCCATTTACTGCAGGCTGATGTGAAGATTTACAGCAGTGGCTCCATAACAGAGATATTAACACATCACAGGGCTGGGCTGTCCATGCTTTACATCCCATTCTCAACTGAAAAACACCTCAGTTTTTAAATCTATCACTGCTCTTCCTGTAGGAAAAGGAAGGGTCTTAACCCATGGTCTGGATGTTCATAAATCAAGATGAACACACTACAATAAATTCATAAATTCGAGTGTTTATACACAGAAATGTTTCTAGTAACTGGTAATGAAATATTGGTGTGTTGCACATTATTGGGTTTATACTAGAATAAAAAATCTAAAATATTCTGCAGGAAAGGATAAAAACTAATGTTGGATCAGAGAAAAGTACTTTAGCTCTTCCAAGGTTTTTCTTGATAATCTTGACAACTTTGCATATTATGGGTTTGAATTTTAAATAAAACCAACTCCAGAACAGGTGTGGACTGGGTTTTGAAAATGCTAGAAACACTTTTTCTGACACTTCCAAAACATTATTATCTATTTGACATTATCTATTTGACAAAAGTAATGTTCCCTGTTAAAAATTCCCTTTCTTTCTAGGTGAAACATTTCGTTGAAACATCCCTGACCAGTTTTACACTCAATCTGCTGACTGTCACTCCCAAATATTTGAAATGTCCTTTTAAACAAGTTCTAACCACCACATCAAAAAGAACTGATGAATACCTGGGAGAACAATTTCCATCCATTTGAAAGTAGGTTACAGTTCTTTTTTCTTGCAGAACTTGCCCAGTGCTCAATTCCAGAAAGCCCAGAGGAGTTGGGTTTGTTCCTTTATTAAAAACCAACAGCACTTCGGGCCAGGTGAGGAGAAAACCTTCCAGGAGGATTTGTGGGGTGAGGAACCACGGCACAGGTGAAATAGAGAAGAGCTGGATCCATTGGAATAACTGGATTACAGCTCCCCCTGTAAATAAGAGAAATTCAAATACTCTGAAGATGAACAGAGTTCAAAGACTCAGAACCTCAAACAAACTGAACGTGGTGGAAAAAAAACACAGTAGGGGTTTAAGGGGCAGGTTTAGGAACGAGATTCAGAAACTGATGGTTTGTTGGGGTTTTGCCTTAAAACAGCTTTTAAAGACAGCCTTAAAATGCCTCTAAAGTCTTGCTAACGTGCAGGACTTGAAAATGTTTTCTCCACTTCCCTCCTGTTTCCATCACAGATCCCACTCCTTTTACACATCAGCTGGGCAAATTTTAACCTGCAAAAATCAGCATCAGGCTATTGAGTGGAATGAAAGAGTGAGGATTTACAGGAGCTGCACATCCAACACTTAACTCTTCACAATAACTCCATTTTCTTCTTTATCATTCTTTCTCCATTTCCTGTAATTTTGCATGTGTTCTCCTATTACCTGGAGAAATTTAAAACGTGTCCAGAACAGCATCATTTTTCACTGCTGGCTGCATTATTCTTCTTTGGCTTAAAAAAAATCATTTTCATGGCTGTCCCAGATTTCTGAAGTCCTTGCTGGAGCAATTCTATGAAAGAGAGCAACAAACTCCCTATTCTTCAAAACTCCAGCGATGTTGCACATTAAAAAATTATACGTGCTAATCAATAAAGTGTGAAAGGGCTGCTGAAACAGACTGCCTGTTTCTGGGACAGTAATTTTGCTCCGTGAATTATTTAGCAAGGCAAAAAAAAAAAATTGGAAAGCTCAGAGCTCACCTTATCACTCATCAACTCCCAAACAGCCACAACGAAACCATAATCATTTGCTACATGCTGGGACATCAAAGAACAACGGAATATCCTGGCATGTAAAAATGGATTTTAATATATTAAAGAAATTAATCCCTGGTGAGTTTTCTGTGTTTCTTTCCTAGGAGAGCCAATCCCTTTTTTTTTTTTTTTTTTTTTTTTTTTGCTGACAAAATGAGAGTTTCCTCTGAGCTCTCCTTGAGGAAGAAAAGTTGGGAGGGAGATGTAAAAGGTGATTTCAGGCTTGTGGTAGGCAAAGGAAGGTGAGCTGGAAAATGACTTCCCAGAAGTTGTGCAGCAAATGGCCACAGCTTTTAAGCTTATTATTTATAAATGATGGAAACTGTTTGAGGGAACAAAATTAAAACAGTTTATCAGGGCTTGGACTTGGCTTCTATTTTTTGGTAATAACTCAATTCTGTATTTTTTGTGTTAAGGAGGAAGGTTGAAAACAGCACATTGTTAATACAGATCCCTCTTTTTTCTGGCATCTCCAGTAAAAATTACAACCTGGCAAACTAAAACACATCTGAAGTCCTTGGGTTGATTAAATTTTTCTATCTATGTTGCCTGTGTTGTTGTTTTTTTCCCCCACAGTTCTCAAGTCAAAGGTTCCTGGATATATTTTTTATTATTCTTGACTTCACACGGCAGGGACTGCTGGATGTCCTAAATGTAGACCCAAACAAAACAAAAACTGAACAATAAAACCCTTATAATGCTTCTGTATTGGCTTTACAATGAGATGGGAATATTCTCATACTGATAATTTCTGCATCAAGAAATGCAAATTTGGCAATGCCAAAATATCTCAAACACCTGCATTGATTTTGTTTTAGAAACCCTGAAAGTATCAAAAGTATCGAAATATTGAGATTTACTATTTTAGAAATAAAACTCCTGAGGTAATTAAAAAGTCTCTGGGTTTGTAAGGACATTTACAGGGCTTTATTAAACAAGCTGGCAGAGGAAAATAAAAAAAAACCTTTCATACTCCCTGCCAGTTCTTAATTTTGGATGAAGGATTTATTAACTGCATTTTTTCTACTTGAATTTCAATTCACTATTAATAAAACTCAGTAAATTCTTTTTTTTCTGATGTATTCCTAAATACAAGGTACCAAAGAAAACAGAGATGACATAAAGCTGTTATAGTTCCATGTTTGGAGATGTAAACTAAACAAATATCTGGATCCATACATTAAATTCAGGATAATGCATGAACAGCAAAGTTTGTCCCCTCCTTGCACTCAGATTTGTCACTGTCACACACTCACTGCAAGAAATGAAGCTGCCCACAAAGAAAAGAGAAATAAAAGCTGCATTTGTGTGGCTGAAAAGCTGGGCAGATTGAAGGGACACATTTCACTTCCCTCATGTCACAGCAGCACCAGCACCAGCCCAAAAAAATCACATCTTTGGGTCAAAGTGGGAGAAAAGATGAAAGAAAAAGGAAAAACTTCAGGCAAAAGTTCATATTGGGTTAAGGAAGGCCCAGTTACAACTCAGACTGGAGGAGAACTGGGCTTGGCCAGTTGGAAAAATATTAAATACAGTTCTTTTAAGGCTGGAACTCTTGGCACACACAACAAAAAGTTCATCTCTTTGCACCTCATTATTAAAATTTAATTATCTAAGGCAAAAAGACTTCAAACACCAAGATAAAAAGCCACATCTTGAACATTCCCAGCTTTGGTATTCCAGGGGTGGAATCCACAGCTCCCACAGCCAGGTGCCCACGTGAGTTCACCTGGGCATCAAATGGGACCGTGATCCTACCACAGAAACATTCAGAGAAGAAAATGTGGCCTTTTTAAAATTCTTTGTCATTTTAGCTTGGCCTCTTGCTTCAGAATGCTGCCTGTAATCAGAGGAGATTAATTAAAATCACCTTGGAATTATTGAGGGCAAGTTCTGCCTGACCCTCTGTCGTGGTTGGACAGAGCTTGGTTTTCAGTTTCCTGAGCTGTAAAGCCAAGGTAAAGCTACCAAATTTACTTTTTTGGAGCAATGGTAAATATTTATATATATATATAAATATTATCTTTATATGTACATATGATCTTTAGTATTTATAGCTATCTTTACCCTCAGTTTTTCTTGACATCAGTTTTCCATCACAGTCCCCTCTTTCTGCTGGCAAGGACGCAGCTTTAGAATATTCTGTCAGTGGAATACAGAATTCCAAAGTGGATTGGAACAATTGCCGTGGAAAACTCTTCTCCAGCACATTCTGCAAGCTCATCAATCAGCTCTGAGACGAGGCCAACATCACATTTAACCTTTCTCCGTCGTTTCTGCCATGCAGGAATTGTTTGCAGGAGAGCTCCAGGTGTCATTCCAACAGGGACTGTCAGCCCAGGACCCTGGAAAATTCCTGCCAAAATGTCCCTGCTGCTGCTGCTGCCTTCCTTCCACAAGATCCCTCCTGGAAAGTTGATGATGAAGGTGCAGAAGGTTCTCATTGAGCACTGACGTGCATGACAAAACAACATTGGGCTTGTGACAGCTCAGTGTCACAGCACAGGAACGTGACATCAATATTTCCTGAACACCAAACCAGGAAAGAAAGGGATCTCCTGAGAAAAAGCCTTCCAAAGAGGGAGCAAGTCTGAAGCAATCTCTGTTGAAGTTTCAGAAATAAGGACAATAACAGGAAAAATCACTGGAAAATGTGGCTGCATCCCTGAAAAAGTGGGGTCATTCAATCCCAAGAGCAAACTGATCATCTGCTCATAACCAGACAAGGACTAAAAGTCAAACTGTCCATCTAATGTGATGAACCCAATAACTTTTAGCTGCATCATGATAAAACTGAAAAAGCTTTAAGGATTTTTATTATGTACATCCACCAGTTATTTTATTATTCCTTTTTATTTTCTTACCTTCTACTGGCTCATCCCCTTTTTTCCATATTTATTTGAATATTTTTGCATTTATTCTTTCATTCTAAACAGGTATTTCATAGTCAGAGTTGTGAAAAGTGTCCCTACACCTGTTAAAACCTGAGTTGCAGTGCTTTTATCCCACATTGATCCTTGTGGATCCCTTCCAGCTCAGGATATCCCCTGATTTTGAGAATCAATTGGAACACAGAACTTCACATTAATATGTTTTTAATCAACGCTGTAACATTTGTTTTTCCTTCCCCATCACCAGCAGAACTTTGTTAGTGCTGTGCCCTGCTTGGTGTTTTGATTTCCACCCCATATTTTTCACCAAGGATTGTGAACCATTTATTCCTAAAAAACGAGCAACATTTCCCACCGGGCACCGACAAAATGCACGGAGACATATTTTAATTGCCTATGAATATTCAAACCCTCATTATTGCTCCTAGTTTATAATTATCATATTCCCCTGACAGAAACATGCAGCACACAATAAAAAATGCAATCCATTAAAAAACTTGACATTCATGTTCAACAGTTTTCTGGGTGCTTTTTTTTTTTTTCATTTTTATTAACTAGCAGGCTCTTTATCTTGGCTATTAAAATCATTCCTGGAAGGCACTTTGTTCCAAATTTAGCACAGTGTGTTCCTCCTGTAAAAAGAGTTACAACAGTCTGGATAAACATTGACAGAGTTGTCTGTTAAGGCATCCATTAAAAATCATGCAATATCATCAAATCATCTGAATTCTATAGAAATTCACTTTTCAGGAACAGAGATTTTCCTCTGCAGCTGAGATTCCTGCCTTTCTATTGTCCCACCAGAGTCCAGCTCCTTAAATCTAAAATAATTTAGAAATTAGATGCATTTGAGGTCTCCTCGTGCACCTGAGGAAATGATTGCCAAAGCTGACCTAAAAACTTGAGTTTGAACCTGAGCTGTAATTGTTGGAGTTGTCAGTCTTGGTCAGTTTTGGGGTTCTCACCTGTACCTGAAGCAGCTCATTCCTCCAGGAATTCCTTGCACAGGCTGGAGGGGAGGAAAAGCTGTTTTTCTGTGGGGAATTTAGAAAATGAAGATAAAATCTTATCATCAAAAACTTCACCCAGGATGCTTTGGATATCCTGAATCTCAGGCTGCAGCACGGCCAGGCAGGAGGATTTGCAGGATTTGCAGTCTGTGCTTTTGAGCTGGATTTTCACAGCTCAGGCAGCTGAAAATGGAGCTGCTGAGAGCAGGAGGAGTATGGATATTTAACAACATTTGGAAATCTGATTAATGGCACAGACAACAACCTGTGGTTGCTTCTAAATCAATGGAAGCTTCAAATCCCAGAATCCCAGAATGGTTTGGGTTGGAAGGGACCTTCAAGGACATTTCACTCCAACACCATGGGCAGGGACATTTCCACTGGATCATTCATTCAGAACCTTCTGCAGCAACACAAAATGCAAAATAATTGCAGCACGATGTACAACATAACTGAAGTTTCATCAAAACATAGACCATTAATAGAAAATATTATTGGGGGCAGACTGTGGCAATCACTCAATAAAAGGATTTAGTTCTGCCACGTAAAGACAGAATAAACTGTGTCTATTATTGCTTGGAATTTCCATTTGCACAATATGAGGAAGGAGTAATGAGTGGAGGTGGTGTTTCTATTGCACTGAAAATGAGCTGCTCCAAACTGGAATGAAGTTCACGATTTGGGAGCACTGGATGTGGTTACAGCAATATTTCCAGGATCCAAATTAGGATGCAGAAGTTCAGGCAGATTTCCCTGCAGTCTGGGTTTAGACAGAAATCAGACTGTGGCCATTATTTCCAGCCCAATAAGGTGAATCAAATCATGCCAGAATACTGAACTGGCTAATGAAAAGGGATGCAGAGTCAGACAATGATCCATATTTAGCACTGGTAAAGCAGAGGATGATACCACTGAAGCATGAATTAACACCTGAGGCATTTTATTTCGCCAAAACCTGAAAATTATAATCTTGCTATTGTTAAAAACAGATGGCAGAGCAAGAGAAAACAGAAATCCAGAGCAGCAGATGTGGCAAAAGGAACAAGAAAGTGCCTGCATTTCAAACAGAGCTAAAATACTAATTTATTATGTCATTTCTGCTGAGTTCTACTAAAGGAGAGTAGGGCAGACTTGCCTCGTATTTCTTGAAGGAAAACAAAAAAAATCTCAGGAGTTTTCCCCAAACAGATTTCTGGGAGGCTGCAATCGCAGAGAGGGAAGAGGCACAGCTGACTTTCAGTTTTAGGAGCATTCAAAGGGAATTCTGAAACTGTAAAGCAGGAGAGAGTTTAAAACCAAGAGTCAGGATGTTACTTTTCAGACCTTGAAAAGAATTCACTTCTTTTTTTAAACATGGACAGGAAAAGCCATCAAAATACTTTTAGGAGACAACACAATCCTACAGGTAGTGGGACTGGAATATTGAGCAAGGCTCTCTATAAAGCAATATGTTTTTATACTAAATAAAATATTGGAAATTTCTTAAAAGTTGCACAAGTTACAAATGTTTTGTAACCCTTTTTGAGTTTCTTTTTGCCAAGATCAGATTGATGCTTTAGGGTGGTTTTGCAGTGGAAAGTTCTTCTCAACTCATTTTTATAAGACCAACCTGAACCCAGCTCTGTTGAGAGCAGGATCTCTGATCTGGGGCCATCAGGAGGATTCTCCACTCAGACACCTGTGTTTGCTCTTATTTTATTTATGCACAGTTGTCTTGCTTTTTTAAAAGAGGTTTCTGCCAATATTCATCCATCATCCAACCCACAGCTGCCCTCCCTATCAGCCTTTCCTGAGTGGGTACAAACACAGTGACACTCACAGTGACAACTGCAATCTCTTATTTAGCTGCTGCCTTTCCCTTTGATAAGACAATAAATCTCACTAAGTGCTCTTTGAGCAATCAATTGATTCATTAACTAGTAATAAACGCTTTGAAAATGCAAATTAAATGCTGATCTAACCCACCCATTTAAATGTTACCCCTGTTTCACATGTACCAAAGTGCACAATTTGTATTTCTAGCCTAGATTTAAAATTAAGCCTAGATTTAAAATAAAGATTTGTCACAGACACACACTGAGGGGTTATTGTGCACAATTTCTTTATGATTGGTCTCAGAGACAGAAAAAAGGGGAGTAAAATCCTATTACTAAGTGAATGTCCTCTGCAACACAAGAAACACTGACTTGATGCAGTTCTTGACAGTCCCAAAATATTCATCAACTAAACTGAAACAGCCCCAAAAAATACAAACCATGAAAACAACAAAAAAGCCCAACCAGCCTCAAAACATCAAGTGAGAAAGAACAAGTGGGAGGTGGATCCTAATTCAGTTGTACCAGTTTAGGTTGTCCCTTTCTCTCCAGCCCCCAGGGATGAAATCTGAGATCAGGGTTCTGGCAAAACTGATCCCAGCACTGAACATCTTCATTTTCATTATGAATTCTTTTGGTTTATTTTAGACTTTGCCTAAAGCAGAGCCAAAATCTCTTGTACTTCCATTGGATTCTCCACCTTCTAAGAGTGGAAATCTATGAAAAGATCAGAACTGGGGGACTTTTGTGCACTAATTCCCAAAATTCTGTGCCCGTGGTGCCAAGGAAAACATGGAAATGAGCCATAAATATCAGTACTGCAGCTCAGCTGTGCCCACCAGAAAGGATCCCCACATCCCTGTCCTGAGATAAACAGTGATCAAAGGCTGATCAATCAGTGCAATGATCGTAAAAGCTCAGAAAATTTGAATTAGAGCTGTTGAAGTGAATCCTATAGGATTTAAATGAATAATTTCTTACCCACTACTGATCTCATAAATTTTTTGACAATAACGTTTTCATGCTACTTTGCTGCTGCTTAGCTTTTCAAATAGTACACACTGAGTAAATTATTTACTGCTTTTCCAGCAGCTAGTGAATAATTTTGGTTGGAATAATTGTTTGCATGAGTTGGCCTGCTCTGTTCTGCTTGAAGGTTCTGTGCCTGACTGTGACCCCCATGGGACCCTTCAGGGGGGCTCCCTGGGACAATAACACCACCTTCATGTAATTAACACAGATAATTAGCTGCCTTGGGGGACAGTGATGTCATCGTTTTATTCAAACTGATTAATGATGGGTTTTCCTCGATATTGTACAAATGCAACCACACTGTTAATGAAGAAAAAAATTTTTAAAAATCAAAATAAAACCCCAAAAAACCTCTGATGTGTCACCCTCTGAACAAAGCTTTGGCATCAGCACTGCTGAATCATTTCCTGATGAGGCAAAGCCACCAAGGGATGGGTGAGTGGGACACT
>JAVTVJ010000583.1:0-173710 GCA_034509425.1 Eopsaltria australis
ACACGGGGACAAGGAGCCAGGGCTGTGTGACCAGGACATCAAGGACATGGATTATCCAGGTCACTGGGGCCTGGTTTGGGTTCCCCAGGGCAGGAAAGATGTCTGGCAGCTGGAGCAGGGTTAGGGAAGGGCCTCCAAGGTGGGGCTGGAGCCCTTTGGCTGTGAGGAGAGGCTGAGGGAGCTGGGCTTGCCCAGCCTGGAGCAGGGAAGGCTGAGGGGCTCCTCATCCCAGCCTGGCAGTGCCACAGAGGAGGTGATGGAGAGCACAGAGCCAGGCTCTTCACCTCTGTGTCTCAGGGAGCTCCTTCTGCAAGGAAAGCAGGTGGGAGTTGGTGCCACGGAGCTGAAAGCTGCAGGCACAGCCTGGAGTGGAGGAAGCTCAGATTTGGAAAAAGCTGCTCTGAGTCCCGGGGCTTGGAGGGGGGCAGATAGTGGGGAGAGGGGGAATGAAAAAATATGAGTGAAATGCCAGCCATAAATGGTCTTGATTTCATATCACTTCAGACTGCATTAGGAGGTGCTTGGGGTCAATATCAGCTGAGGATTGCTGATATCAGTCTATAAACAGGAAAATAAAGGAAAACTAAACAGGACAAAACAATTCTCTCTCCATTGTTTTTAATACACTATATGCACTATGAATGTACTTCTGAAATCTGTCTAATTAACCACAAAAGAATTGAAGACTTAAATTATTCTCAGCGGCTTGTCTTGTTTGGGTGTTTTGAACAAATGTTATCAGCTTTTGTCAATGAATTTCTCAACTGAAGAGCTCAAGAAAGAAGAGGCCTATGGAAAAGTCAAATTCATCATCGTCCTCCAAGTTGCTGAGGATCCATGCAGGAATGAACAGAAATGGGCACAGCTTTGTGGCTGCCCCAGCTCTGCGATGGGCCCTGGGCCTGGAGCAGGAACAGCTCTTGAGGGCCACAAGGCCGTGGCTGCTGTGCTGGCCTGGGGAGACGGGATGGCAGCAGGGTCTGCAGAGCTCTCAGCATCTCCTGCAGAGGAGAGCAGGGCACACAGGGAGCCTCCTTTTCCTTTGGCCAGGCCCATGGTTCCCCCATGGCTGGGGCTGAGTCCTGTGTGAGCTGCAGCTGCTGCTGTGCCCTTGAGAGGGGCTGAGGCCATGGGGCCACTGCCCAGAGCAGCCTGGCCTGAGCAGAGCTGTGGGGCCAGAGGCAGCTGGGCTGTGCTGGGGAGAGGCCCTTGGTGCTGCACAGAGCTCAGGGCAGCTGGCAGAGCTTGCAGGGAGCAGGGCTGGGCTGAGAGAAGCTGCCAGAGCAAGGCATCAGTGTCCATCTCAGCCTGGCTGAGCGTGCAGGGGCAGGACTCAGCCCAGGGCTGCTGGGGCAGGGCCAGGGCCTGTGCAGGGCATTGCAAACAGGCAAGTGGCCCAGAGAGGAGGCTGCTCTGTGCCCTTGGTGGCATGCACAGAGCAGCAAGGGGGCCCAGGACATTTGTCAGCCTCTGTTTGCAGCCCTTGGCAGCCCTGGCTGCTGAGCCCAGGTTTGGGCTGAGTTTGGCTGTGGCCCAGCTCCATCCTCCTGCAGGGCTCAGGGCCTGTTGCCGGCAATGGCCAGCCCTGCCCGGCCTCTCTGCTGGCCCAGAGGCCGGCAGAGCCCGGGGCAGGGCTGTGTGTGCAGCCCCACAGGTGCCACGGGCTCTGCAGGAGCTGGCAGAGGCTGCCCAGCAGGGAGGCCATGGGGCACAGAGCCCCAAGGCTGCTGTGGGCACCACGGCACAGGGGCCGTTCCCAGCCGCAATGCTCCTGTCCTGGGCTGGGCTGCACAGGGGCTGTGCCACCATGGCTGGGCCAGCACAGGGCCACAAGGGGCCACAGAGCCGCTGCCGGGGCTGACAGCAAGGCCAGGGACACACAAGGAATTGCTGGGCATGGCCTGTGCTGGGCAGGGCTGGCTGTGGCAAAGGCAGAGCTCAGCTGGCCTTGGTGGCTGCAGGCAAAGTCAAGAGCTTAGGAAGGCTTGAAGAGAAGAAAAACTTTACAAGCCTCAAAGTGGCACATGTTACATGATTAAAAACCATCTCCATGTGGTGAGCTCACATAATTCTTCTTCTTCAAATCCCACTGGCCCATGGAACTGCACAATGCCCATTGTGTATGAAGGAGAATTGGAAAGCGACCAACTCCAGGTGTGCCAACTTTCACCATTTCACCGGGCAGTCAGGTGTGACTCTGGCATCACCAGCCACCAAGGAGACCACCAAGGAGACCCCCAGGACAGAAGAACACATCCGTGAATGAGAGGGAAAATATGTTAATGATTCCAGGGAAATGATTACCATATGTATATTTATTCTGGGACAATCACTGAATATGTATGTTAAATCCAGTCTGTAAACAGAAACCTTGCTGTACACAGCATGCACAGCTTTGGGAGGAGCTATCCCCTTCTGCATGTGGCTGAATAAAGAATGCTGCTTCTTAATGCTCCCTCAGTATCAAGCAGTTTATTTTATTTTTACTGATTTTTGGTAGCAGTGTTTCAAGGGACACTCTCTTCCATTGGGCCCCCTGTGACACTTTCTTCCATGGGGCCCCAAAGTGACACAATGACCCCTTGGTTCCATGAGGCCCTGTAGTATCACAATGATATCCTTGGCTCTGCAGTGTCACAACTGGACTCCTGGTTACATGAGACCCCAAAATGTCACAAGAGATCCTTGTTTCCATAAGGTCTCACTGTGTCACAATATTCTCATCAGTTCAATAAGGCCCCACATGGTCTGCTTGGCTCTGCAGTTTTAAAACGGCCCTTGGTTCCTTGAGGCCCTGCAGTGCCACACTGGCCCTTGGTTATACAAGACCCCACAGTGTCACAATGATCCCCTTGCCTTCACGAGGCCCTGAAGTGTCATAATGGTCTCCATGGTTCCATGAGGCCCTGAAGTGTCACAATGGCCCCTTGGTTCTATGGGGTCCCAGAGTGTCACAATGGTCTCTTTGGTTCTATGGGGCCCTGGAATGTCCCAATGGTCTCCTTTGTTCTGCAGTATCACAATGGACCCTTGGTTACACGAGGCCCCAAGGAGTCACAATGGACTGTTGGTTCTATGGGGATCAGCAGTGTCACAATGGTATCCTTGGTTCCCCACTGTCACAATGGGCTCTGGATTTCATGATGCTCTGTGTTGTCATAAAGGCCCCTTGGTTCCATGAGGCCGTGTTTTGTCCACGTGATCCCCTTGGTTCCTTGGGACCACAATGATCCCCTTGGTTCCATGAGTCCACACAGCCTAACAATGGTCCCTTGGTTACACAAGGCCCCGCAGTGTCACAACTGATTCCATTGGTTCCGTGGGGCCCTGCAGTGTCACTCCTTGATTCCATAAAGCCTCACAGTGTCACAATGGATTCCACTGTCCAAGGTCTGTAGTGTCACAATGGCCTCTTGGCTTCATGGGGCTCCATAGTGTCACAATGGTCTCCTTGCTTCCATGGGGCCCTGTAGGAGTACAATGGTCTCCTTGGTTCCACAGTGTCACAGTGGCCCATTGGTTTCATGAGGCCCAACACTGTCCCTTGGTTACAAAAGGCCCCACAGTGTCACCATGGCCCGTGGGTTCTATATGGCCCCACACTATCACAATGGAGTCCATGGGTCCATGAGACCCCCTAGTATCACGTTGGTCCTTACAAGGGGCCATTCAGTGTCACAGTGGTCCCTTGGTTTCTTGAGACCACACAATGATTGATACCATTGGTCTCTGCTGTGTCACAATGATCCCTTGATTCCATGAGTCCTTGCAGTATCACAGTGCTCTCCTTGGTTCCATGAGGCCCCAGTGTTACAATGGCCCCTTAGCTCTATGGGGCCCTAGAGTGTCACAATGGTCTCTGTGGTTCTGCAGTTAAAATGGTTACTTGGTTCCATGGGGCCCCTCAATGTCACAATGCTCTCCTTGGTTCCATGGGGCTCTGTTGTGTCACAATGATCCCTTGCTTCCATGAGGCCACCTTGTATGACAATGCTCTCCTTGGTTCCAAGGGGATCCGCAGTCTCACCATGGATATTTGGTTCTGTGAGATGCCACGTGTCACAATGCTCTCCTTGTTTTCACAGTGTCACAATGCTCTCCTTGGTCCCATGGGGCTCCACTGTGTCACAATGGCCTCTTGTGTCCATGGGGCACACCAGTGTCACAAGGGTCTCCTTGGTTCCACAGTCTGACAATGGACCCTTGGTTACATGAACCCCTGTAGGGTCACAAAGCACATTTGCAGGGCTGGAACACCTCTGCTCTGGAGCTAGGCTGAGAGAGCTGGAGTTGTCCAGCCTGGGGGAGAGAAGGCTCCAGGGAGACATTGGAGACCCTCCCAGTGCCTAAAGGGCCTCCAAGAGAGCTGGAGGGGGACTTTGGACAAAGGCCTGGAGGGACAGGACAAGGGGGAATGGCCATGAGGTGAAGAAGGGAAGTGTCCTGGGATTGCCCAGGAAGAGTCAGTCTCAGAGGTGACCTGTGCTGCAGGAAGTGGCACAGCCTCCTTCCTGGGAGACAGAACCAGAAACCAGCTAGTTTTGAGTATTGATAGATATACCAACCAATTAAAAGCAGTGTTTGAAGGCAGGTGAGAGCCGACTCTCAGGAATCCAAGGGCAGCCGGACGTGTTGGTAATGGCAGCTTTGGTCTAGGTGCAATCCCTGGATATTGGGAAATTTGGAGGCACAATCCCATTTCGGCCATGGGCACTTGGAGGAGAAGGACAGTTCTTTTCGATTTGAAGGAAAGCCCAGAGCCCCAGTGTTTCAGGGGCACATGGGAAGAGACCCTCAACATGCCAATGTCAGTTGGACCAATCAGGCCAAGACAACCAGACCTGTTCCCTTGGATCCATGAGGCCATGTGGTCCCTTGCTTCCCTGAGGTCGCAGAGTGTCACAATGATCTCCATGATTCTGTATAGTCCTGCAGTGTCACAATGGGCCCTTGGTTCTATTGGGCTCCTCAGGATCACAATGGCCCCTGGACTGCACAAGGCCCAGCTGTGTCACACTGGTCCCTTGCTTCCATGAGGCCTTGCAGTGTCACAGGGGTCTCCTTGGTACCGCAGTCTCACAATGGATTCCTTGGTTCCATGGGGATTCACAGTGTCAGAAGGGTCTCCTTGGTTCCACAAGGTCCTGCAGAGCCCCTTGATCCAACGAGGCCTTGAAGTGTCATAATGGTTTCCAGGATGCCATAAAGCCCCACAATGTCACAATGGACCTTTGGTTCCATGGGGTCCCACACTGTTACACGAATCCTTAGATCCATGGGGCCCTGCAGTGTCACCATGGTCTCCTTGGATCAATGGTGCCACACAGTGCCACAATTGCCCCTTGGCCCAACAAGGCCCCATAGTGTGACAATGGTTCCTTGCTTCCATGAGGCCTTGTAGTGTCACAAAGGACTCCTTGCTTCCATGGGGCTGCAAAGTGTCACAGTGGCCCCTTGGTTCAATGAGGCCTGTAGTGTCACAGTGGTCTCCATGATTCCATAGGGCCTTGCAGTGTCACAATGGACTCTTGGTTCTGCAGTGTAAGAATGTTCCCTTGGTTCCTTGGAGCCCCAGAGTGTCACTATTGTGCCCTTGGTTCCATGAGGCCCTGCAGTGCCACAATGGTCCTTTGGTCCAACGAGGCCTCACAGGGTCACAATGGTATCCATGGCCCCATGAGGCTCCACTGGCTCATAATGGCCTCCTTGGTTTCATCATGTCCTGTGGTGTAACAATGGCCTCCTTGGTTTAACCGTGTCAGAGTGGACCCTTCATCCCATGGAGCCCCTCACTGTCCCTGTGGTCCCTTTGATTCCATGAGTCCCTGCTGTGCTACAATGGCCCCTTGGTGAAATGAGACCCTGTAGTGTCATAATGGCCCCGTGGTTCCAGTGGGTCCCAAAGTGTCCATTGTTCCATGAGGCCCTGCAATGTCCCTGTGGTCCCCCTGGTTTCACAGGGCCCCACAGTGGACAACAGACACTTTGTTCTATGAGGTTTCTCAGTGTCAAAATGATCTCCTTGGATCCCCAGTGTCACAATGGCCCCTTGGCTCCTTGTGGTCCCACTGTGTCACAATGGCTCATGGTCCCATGAGGCCACACAGTGTCACAACGGCCCCTTGCTTCCATGAGGCCTTGCTGTGTCACAATGGGCTTCTGGTTCCATGAACTTTCATTCTGTCAAGAACGCTCTCCTTGGTTCTGCAGTGCCACCATGGACCCTTTGTTCCATGAGGTTCTCTAGTACAACATGGTCCCCTTGATTCCGTGAGGTTCTGCAGTGTCACAATGGACTCCTTGCTTCTTTGTGGCCCTGCTGTGTCACAATGGACCCATGGTTCCAGGAGGGGCTGTAGTGTCACCATGGTCTCATAGGATCTGCAGTATGACAATGACCATTGTTTCCATGTGTCCCCACACTGTCACAAAGGACCCTTGGTTCCATGGGTTCTGTAGTGTCACAATGGCCCCTTGGTTCCACAAGGCCTTGCTGTGTCACAATGGCCCCTTGGTTCCATGAGGTTCCACAGTGTCACCATGGACTCCTTGGATCTGCCTTGTCACAATGGACTCTTCCCAACCTGGAAATGAAACTCAAGATAATTTCAGTGAGGAGGTAATATAAAAGGGGATCTTTATTTGAAGGCCTGCAAGGGGCAGTTATGGAAAGATGTTCACAAAAGCCCGCCCTCAGGAGATGAATGCAAATTTTTTAAGTTCAGTAAATCAGCTTTGTTGACAAAAGTGCCAGTAAGGAGGACAAGGGGTGATGCACTTCCCCCCCAGGTCAAGCCCCTTCTCTGGTGTCCCCCCCTTGGCATTGACTGTACCTTGTTCATGAAAATGTATCTCAAGTTGTTCTCAGTCTTGGTTCCCAGGAAAAACCATGATAGCACTGGGGCCCTGTTACCTCTGGGGCTTGGAGCTCTGAAATTTGTTTCATCTTTCTGCCGAGGGAAAGGTCATGGAAAATTACTGGGAAAAGTAGCCACTAATACAATTGGTTATAAAGCTACAAATATATGTGCAAAGAATACAGAGAACATATAAAAGGAGAAAAGGCAAAAACCAAAGTGGCATCAGTTCCATGCAGCCCTGTTGTGTAACAATGGCCCCTTGGTTCCATGAGTTTCTGTACTGTCAACAATGCTTCCATTGTTCAAACAAGACCTCCCTGTGCCACAATGGGCCTTTGTTTCCCGGAAGCCTTTCTCTGTCACAATGCACTTTGGGTTCCATGAGGTTTCTCAGTGTCACAATGGCCCCTTGACTCCATGTGGCCCTACTGTGTTAAAATGGATTTTGGTTCCATGCAGCCCCACAGTGTCACCATGGTTCCATCAGGTTCTGCTGTGTTACAAGGGACTCTTTGTTCCATGAGGTTCCACAGTGTCACAGGTGACTCCTTAGTTCCATGAGACCCTGCTGTAACCACATCTCCAAAGTATCAGAGTAAGACTCCTTAAAAATAATTTGGTGTTAAATAGGCCATCATTGACTCATGCTTGAGGTCCAACATGGAAAAACTCTTAACGTAACATGGACACGTGATTCTACAAGTGTGTTGCTTATACACAGTCCCTACATGCTTATTACGATTCTTCCCATTTCCATAAAACCCATCCCAAGTTCCCAGATTCAATCCTTGTTTGTTCTATGACTGCACCCTTGAGCCCGATCTCCATTTCAAACCAACCCTTCTGGGAAAGAAGCCCCTGCATGCCTTGTTTCTCGGCTGAAAGTTCATAGACACAGTAGAAATTGAATTTCGCCTTTTTGTATCAAGGCCAAGGCTTTGTGTGGCCAGGCAGAGGCAGGCAGGAGGCAGAGCTGTCAGCAAAGGAAGGGGCCAGCCAGGTGGGGCAGCCAGGGCATGAGGACAGCCTGCAGGGACAGAGGCGCAGGGCAGGGACACCGTAGCACAGCCTGGGCTGCAGAGGCCACAGGCATGGGCAGCAGCTGCAAGGCCCTGCCAGAGGCAACTCCTGCAGCACTTTGGCCATGGCTGCTGGCCCTGGGCATGAGGCATGAGGAGGAGACAAGTGAGCCTTGCTGTGCTGGGGCCTCATTGCCTCCTTGGCCCTGCTCAGCAGCCTGGCAGGGGCCGCCCCATGGTGCTGCCCTTGCCATTGCACATGGCCACATGGCAGTGGCCCGGGAAGAGGCCTGAGCAATGAGGGAGGGACAGGATGTGCCTTGCCAGGGGCTGGGGCTCAGGCCTTGGCCCTTTGCATTGCTGAAACACATCCAGCTTTGCTCAGCATCACAGACACCTTTGCCTTGTTTGTCCCCAGCTGTCATCACTGCCTCCAGTGTTCTGCTCTAACTGGAACCTGGGGACACTTTCTCAGTTGTGTCCCTCAGAGGGACCCATTAAAACTTCAGGAAACTTTGGAGTTTGATTCTGACTTTGAATTCTTGAGAGGTTTCTTCCCTCCTTCTGAGCGACTGATACTCAGGGACTCAACACCAAAGCCTCGAGAGGGTCATTCCAGTCCCTGTTCTGTGTCTGTGCTGCTCAGCTGGGCCGGGCTCCTGGCACAGAGGCAGCTCCTGGCAAGGGCAGCGCTGCAGAGAGACAGCTCTGGCCAGGAGCAGCTCCTGTGCACAGCCCAGCAGGGCTGGGGCACTGCCTGCAGCCACCCTGGGCACAGCACAGAGGCACAGAGAGCTTCAATCAGTCAGGGCTGGGAAGATGCTGAGAAGTGACTGGGGGAGAATCATTGCCAGCCCTTGACACAGGAAGCCTCTGGCTGCAGGACAAGGCAGCTGCAGCTCCTGGAGTGATCTCCTAAAGCTGGAACATGCCAGTGACTACAGATCCTGTAAGTGCATTCTCTGATTCTCTCTTGTGTAGAGCAGCCAGGGGTGCCCAGGGCTGTCCTGCAGAGCAGGGTCCTGCAGCCCAGGGCGCTGTGCTGGGCCAGGGACTCTGCTGCCTGCCAGGGGCAGCTCTCAGCCGGCCCGGGGAGCTGCTGCCAGTGCTGGGGGAAAAGATTTGTGTGGAAGGAGACAGCTGGTGAGGCTTGGAAGTGTTCTTCTTGTGTGGTGAGGAGGCTGCACTGCTAAAGACTGCTCCCAGCATGACATTTAACTCCAGGATATATCCTAGTACATACATATATGGAGCAAAGCAAGGCAGGGGCAGCATAAAAGAGAAAAATCCTGCTTTATAAATTGATTGCTCTGGGTTGCCTGGATGGGAAATTGCACACAGATATTCATCGCTCACTTTAGGTAGAGAAAAATAAAAAAATTCTCTGGGACTTCAATAAACCAGACAGTGACAGAAATCTGCACAGGGTCCCTTACAGGCAGCATCAGTGTCACTTTTCCAGTCTCCTCAGGGTCGCTGTGACTTTGCCATCATGGTCTGCAGAGCCAGAGCTGCCCTTGGGCAGTGCCCTGTGCTGGGAGGGCTCTGCAGGGCAGATCTGAGCCCCCAGGGCTGGGCTGGGCTCTGGCAGCACTGGCAGGGCCCAGGCCTGGGCACAGGGAAGCAGCTGCTGGCAGGGACAGCTCCAGGCAGCAGAGCCCTGGGCAGGCAGTGGGGGGAAAGTGCCACCAAACTGTGCTGGGATATTTAAAGTGCTCTCCCAACGTAAATATTCCATGATTGCTTTTTTTCCCAGATACCAATGACATGAAATACAAATGTCCAACAGCAGCTCCATCAGCCACTTCCTCCTGCTGGCATTGGCAGACACACGGTAGCTGCAGCTCCTGCACTTCTGCCTCTTCCTGGCCATCTCCCTGGCTGCCCTCCTGGGCAACGGCCTCATCATCAGCGCCGTAGCCTGCGGCCACCACCTGCACACCCCCATGTTCTTCTTCCTGCTCAACCTGGCCCTCAGCGACCTGGGCTCCATCTCCACCACTGTCCCCAAAGCCATGCACAATTCTCTCTGGGACACCAGGACCATCTCCTACACAGGGTGTGCTGCTCAGGTCTTTACTTTTGCCTTTTTCATTTCATCAGAGTATTATCTCCTGACCATCATGTGCTACGACCGCTACATGTCCATCTGCAAACCCCTGCACTACGGGACCCTCCTGGGCAGCAGAGCTTGTGTCCACATGGCAGCAGCTGCCTGGGCCAGTGGCTTTCTCACTGCTCTGCTGCACACGGCCAATACATTTTCCCTGCCCCTGTGCCAGGGCAATGCCCTGGGTCAGTTCTTCTGTGAAATCCCACACATCCTCAAGCTCTCCTGCTCACACTCCTACCTCAGGGAATTTTGGGTTTCTGTTTTCACTACCACATTAGCATTTGGTTGTTTTGTGTTCATAGTTTTCTCCTATGTGCAGATCTTCAGGGCTGTGCTGAGGATCCCCTCTGAGCAAGGACGGCACAAAGCCTTTTCCACGTGCCTCCCTCACCTGGCCGTGGTCTCCCTGTTTACCAGCACAGCCTTTTTTGCCTACCTGAAGCCACTTTCAGTCTCCTCCCCCTCCCTGGATCTGGCCCTGTCAGTTCTGTACTCGGTGGTGCCTCCAGCACTGAACCCCCTCATCTACAGCCTGAGGAACCAGGAGCTCAAGGCTGCAGTGTGGACACTGATGACTGGACAATTTCTGAAACATTAAACTGGTTGCCAATTTCTGCAAATCACTTGTAATAAAGGTGATCTGTGAGGGTTCTTGTTTCATTTGGTTGTTCGTTTGTTCTTTTCTTTCCTTTGTTTTAGTTTTTTAAGATTGTCTGCAAAGAAAGGTCGTTGTTTGTGCCATTTCTCATTTTGTTTCTCGCCACCTTCCCTCTGGCCCCAGACTCTGTGAGTGAGGAGCTGTGCCCTCGGTGGCATTGAATGAGCTAAAGGATCTCCCAGCAAAGTTTTAATTTCAGATCCCCCTTTTGTTGCCTTCCCTGGAGCTGCAGCAGCAATGTCTGTGTGCAGAGCTGGGGGCAGATCAGGGCTGGCACAGCAGCTCTGCCCAGGAGCAGCAGCACTTGGTGTTGCCAGTGCTGCTCCCGTGCCACTGGCCCTCGTGCTGCCCTCCTGGCCCTGCTGTTGCTGTAGGGCCTGAGTGCTCTGGGGCTCGCTCACAGCCCTGGGGGTGGCAGTGCCGGGGCTGCAGCAGGGACAGGCCATGGGCACTGCTGGGGCAGCGCTGACACCTCAGGCCAGGGCCTGGGGGCTCCAGGCTCCTTGCCCAGGCTCTCTCAAGAACACGCCCAGGCCAATGCTCGGCACAGAAAAGCCCCGTCAGCAGCCCCAGGCTGGCCGTGGGCAGGCTGGGAGCAAACAGCATGGCTGGGGCTCTGCAAGGTCCCTGGGGGAGATGGGAAGGAGCAGCAGAGCAGGGGCTGATCCATCCCCACTGCGCTGGACAGTCCAGTGCAGCGTCCCAGAGCGTCCTCATGCACCTGCCAACAACATCCCCCCTCTGCAGCCCTGGCCTCTCCCCAGCTCACAGAGCTGCTGCATCCTTGCAGGCACAGACATGGCAGCACTGGCTCACCAGCCCCTGTTTGCATTGCACAGAGCAGGCGTGAGCACCCCATGGTGTTGGTGTGGGGACATGAACCTGAGGGAGCACAAATGCCATCAGCCCCTGGGGACCAACGAGGGCTGGGCGATGGCAGGGAAACCACTCAGGTTTGTTGTGGCCTCTGAAGTCAGCCAGAGAGTTTGTTCCCATCAGCTGTGAGTTCCCTGTCCCACTGCAGACATTGTTGCTCAGAGCCAGGGCTGCCTGGCAGCCACCCCCAAACAGCCCTGAGCATTTCCTTGGCTTCACCTTTGCTTTCTTTCCTCTTTCCTGCTCCACATTTCTTCCTCTTGCCCATCCCTGTCCCCTCCCCTGCAAACAGCCCATCCCTGTTTGCCCTTTCCTCTCTGGCCCCACTCCCCATTTCAGTGCCTGAGTTGGCACCATGGGAATGTCCCATGCAGGAGCATGCAGGAGCAGGATCATCCTACAAGTGCTTCAGGAATTGTCTGCAGGCTCCTGCAGTGCCTCCTGCTATTCCCTTGCCAGAGGCATCACACAGGCCAGGGGGGCTACATCTGGGCTGGTGTGTCTGGGTGTGGGGCTCCCTGTTGTGGGGCAGTGAGGAGGAGCTGCAGAGGCTCTGCAGGACTGACAGGATGGGCTTTGGGGCCTGTGTGGAGAAGCTGAGGCACCTGGGCTGCTGGAGCTTCTGAAGAGGAGGCCCAGGGCTCATCCTGCAACTGCTGCAAGGGTGCTCTCAGAGAATCACAGAATCAGCCAGGCTGGAAAAGACCTTGGAGATCATCAAGTCCAACCTGTGCCCTGACACCACCTTGTGTCCCCTGAGCCTCCTCTTCTCCAGGATAAACAACCCCAGCTCCCTCAGACACTCCTCACAGCACTTGTGTTCCACACCCCTCACCAGCCTTCTTGCCCTTCTCTGGACATGCTCCAGCCCCTCCATGTCCTTCCTAAATTGGGGGCCCAGAACTGGACACAGCACTCGAGGTGTGGCCTCACCAGTGTCGAGTACAGGGGAAGAATCCCTGCCCTGCTCCTGCTGGCCACACCATTCCTGATCCAGGCCAGCTGCCATTGCCGTTCTTGGCCACGTGGGAACACTGCTGGCTCATGTCCAGCCTGCTGTCCATCAGTGCCCACAGGTCCCTTTCTGCCTGGCCACTGTCCAGCCACTCTGTCCCCAGCCTGTCACGCTGGATCCATGAGGTTTCATACTATCAAAAGTGTGTCCTTGGTTCCACGAGGCCTTGGTGTGTCACAACAGCCCCTTGGTTCCATGAACTGCTGTAGTGTCACCATGGTCTCTTGGATCTGCAGTATTGCAATGGACAATTGGTTACAAGCAGCAGTTACATTGTGACACAACAGTGTCACAATGGCCCCTGGGTTCCATGACCTTCTGTACCATCAACAATGGTCTCCTTAGTTTCATAGTGTCAAAAAGGCCCCTTGGTTCTGTAACGTTCCTCAGTGTCACAGTGGTCTCCTTGGGTCTCCTTGGGTCTACGAGGCTCTGCAGTGTCACAACACCCATAGTTTCCATGAGCTTCCATACTGTCAACAATGTCCCTTGTTCCAATGAGGCCCTGCAGTGTCACAATGGCCCCTTGGCTTTATGTGGAGCCCCTGTGTCACAATGGCCCCTTGGTTCCATGATGTTGTCTAGCATCACCATGGTCTCCTTGGTTCCACGTGGCCTTGCCCTGTCACAGTGGCCCCTTGGATCCATGAAGTTCTGTAGTGTCACCACGATCTCCTTCGATCCACTTTGTTACAATGGACAATCGGTTTCATGGGACCCCACTGTGTCACAGTAAACCCTCAGTGCCATGAGGTTCTGTAGTGTCACATTGATCTCCCTGGTTCAGTGAGGCCCTGGAGTGTCACAATGGCCCCTTGGTTCCATGAGTTTCCACAGTGTCAACAATGGTCTCCTTGTTTCTGCAGTGTCATAATGGACCCTGGGTTCCATGAAGTTCCATACTGTCACCAATGGTTCCTTTGTTCTAATGAGGCCCCACTATGTCACAGTGGACCCTGGGTTCCAGGAAGTTTTTCAGTGTCACAGTGGCCCCTTGGATCCATGAGGTTCTGTAGCACCACCATGGTCTCCTTGGATCTGCACTGCCATAATGGACAATTGATTGCACGCAGCCCCAGTGTGTCACAATGGACCCTTCGATCCATGTGGCCCCAATGTGTCACAATGGCTGCTTGGATCCATTGGTTTTGTATTGTAACAATGGACTCCTTGGTTCTCTGAGTTACCCCGCTTTTAGCAGGGATGTCTTTGGTTCCAACAAGGCCTCGCTGTGCCTCAATGCACCCTTGGTTCCATGAGGATCTGGAGTGTCACAGAGGCTCCTTGGTTCAAGAGGTTCTGCTGTGTCACAATGGATCCTCTGTTCCATGAGGTTCCATAGTGTCACCATGGTCTTCTTGAATCCACAGTGTCACAATGCACCATTGGTTCATGCAGCCTCACTGTGTCACAATGGTCTCCTTGGTTCCATGAGGAACACAAAAGCTTTGCCTAAACAAAGAGCAACACCTGACTGACACAGCTGGCAAGATTTATCTGCATTAAAAGAGGGGTTAAAAGTGAGAATTGCACCATCAGCTTCTGTCTGCAACAGAGATCCTGGGAACAGACAGGGATATGAGCTAGGGCCTGAGCAGCAGCCTCAGCCAGAGCTGACTTACAAGGTGAATCCTGGGCACAGTGTGAACACCATCAGTGTTATTTAGCTAAAAATAGATGACAAAGATGCTTATACTAGCTCTATATAATCTTGTGTAGCTATCTGCAAGAAATGTATCATGTTAAGAAACTTTCCCAAGTGACATGAATAGAGGTTTGTTTGTAGGGTATTTTAGGGGAAATCTTCCCAGCCAAGGTCTGGGCCCTGGCCAAGGCCTGGCCCTGGCTGATCGGGACATGTGCCATCAGATGCAGGATTTTCTGTGCTAAAAATATAATCAAGTCATTTTAACTTGCTGGCTTGGGCCTATAAAAGCTGGTCCCACTTCCGGGTGAATTTGGAGACCTCATCTACAGGTGGATGCACCATGCAGGATTTTCTCAATTGCCAGGAAGGGTTCTCCAGATCCTCGCTGTGAAATGGGGCTCCCCAGGCACTGCGGACTCTGGATGATGGTAAAATATTGAGGCAATTGGTGATGTATCTCTCTCAATCCCTGATGTATCAATGATGTATCTATCACTATCCTTTCTCTCATATAGTAATGATCAGGTGCATTCCCTTGCTTACTTTTGCTTGTTGCTAAAGCCAAGTGCACAGTTTTATTGAATGCATAATTTTACTTTTGTGTTGCCTTTGTATTCATAGTAAAATAAGACCATTCTTTCCACTGATGTCTGTGTTCTTTAAATTGCCCCCATCACCTGGCAGAACAGGCACTCTGGGGCTTCATGGAACCAAGGGGCCACTGTGACACTGCAGGGACCACATGGAACTAAGGGGCCAGAGTTACTCTGCAGGACCTCATGGAATGAAGGAAACAATTTGACACCATGGTGACCCATGGGACTGGGAGGCCACTGTGACACTGTGGGGCTGAAGGAATGAAGGGACATTGTGACACTGCAGAGGCTCCTGGAATCATGGAGATCATTGTGACACTCTAGGGCCTCATGGAACCGTGGTGACACCAAGCTGGGTGTGAGTGTGGATCTGCAGAGAGACCTGGACAGGCTGGATCTAGGGCCCAAATTCAACAAGGTGAGGTTTAACAAGACCAAGTGCCAGGTCTTGCACTTTGGCCACAACAACCCCTGCAGTGCTACAGGCTGGGGACAGAGTGGCTGGACAGTGGCCAGGCAGAAAGGGACCTGGGGACACTGATGGACAGCAGGCTGGACATGAGCCAGCAGTGTTCCCAGGTGGCCAAGAAGGCCAATGGCAGCTGGCCTGGATCAGGAATGGTGTGGCCAGCAGGAGCAGAGCTGCTGTGCCAGCCCTGATCTGCCCCCAGCTCTGCACACAGACATTGCTGCTGCAGCTCCAGAGGAGGGAACAAAAGGGGGATCTGTGGTGAAAACGTTGCTGGGGGACTCTATAATTTGTTTACATCCACTGAAAGCAGAGCTCCTCATTGACACAGTCTGGGGCAACAGCGAAGGTGGAGAGAAATAGAATGAGAAATGGCACAAACAATGGCCTTTCTCTGTGGACAATATTAAAAAACTGAAAGAAAAGAACAAAAAAATTACGAAACCCAACAGGAGCAATCAAAGATGACTTTAATTACAAGAGTTTTGCAGAAAGTGGCCAGTAGTTTAATGTTTCTGAAATTATCCAGTCTCCACACTGCAGCCTTGAGCTCCTGGTTCCTTAGGCTGTAGATGAGGGGGTTCAGCGCTGGAGGCACCACTGAGTACAGAACTGACACTGCCAGATCCAGGGATGGAGAGGAGATGGAGGGGGGCTTCAGGTAGGCACAAAAGCCAGTGCTGATGAACAGGGAGAGCACGGCCAGGTGAGGGAGGCACGTGTTGCCCTCTTCTTTTCCCCATTGGCTGAGGTTCTAGGAAGGTACAGCCTTCCTGAACTGCCTACCCCATATCCCCCTTGAACCTGTCAATTTACCCCAAAGTTCATAAACTCAGGCTTGTGCAGACCCACTTGTCTGTTTCAGGAGTCAGGCTGTCTGGGCTCTGTAAGAAACCTGTTGCTTGAAGTTAATAGAGAAATTAAGACCCATTTCAAAGATGTTAACTCCCACAGCTTCACCCATGGAATTGTCTCTAAAGACATCTTCCCTATCAGTCACAATGGACTCCTCTGTTCCATGAGGTCCCACAGTGTCACAGTGTCCCCTTGGTTCCACGAGGTTCCATGGTGTCCCCATGGTGTCCTTGGATCTGCATTGTCAGACCTGACCCATGGTTCCATGAGGTTCCGCAGTGTCACCATGGTCGCTGTCAGAGGCTGAATGAGATCAATGTCCCGAGACACCTTGGGATGAGCTGTCAATCAGTCACACCAGGGCAGTGCTCACCCAGGCTCTGACTGCCCCAGCAATCACAAGTCCCACCTGGGGGGAGCCCCACAAAGGCCCAGGGGCTTCAAAGATGGAGCACGAGGTCAGCCCATGGTCTGGTCCCTGCCTTCTCCTGGGGTTTGTGTCTCACCCACGCTGAAACCCGAGCAGTTGGTAGCTGTGTGTGTGTCTTTCTATAGCTCTTCTGTCTTTCTGTCTTTCTCTCTCTTTCCTCTCTTTCTAATTGTCTTTACCTGGAACATTTTTGGGATATGAGACATCTTAAGGGTTAAAGGTTTCCAGGTTAAATGAGCTAAGTTAATGAAGTTATTGCTATGAAAAGTGTTTAATGTTGAACTGGATGTTGTATTTAATGCTTTACCTAAGTTCCTTGATTTTCTGTATTTTGCCAGTAAAAATCTGTGTCATTTTGACCTCTTGAGAATATCTGGTTGGTGTTTCTCCTGTGCACCAAACTCCAGTAAAGGAACCTTTGGTTCCCCCAGCATTGGAGTGTTCTGGGCTGTTGCAGCCCTGCAGGCTCACAATGGCCTCTTGTTTCCATGAGGCCCTGCTGTGTCCCACTGGCCCTTGGTTCCAGGAGGATCTGCAGTGTCACCCAGGTTGATGCCATTTGTCCTTGCTGCCCCTCCCATCCCCCTGCCCCACAAACAGCCCCGAGGCACCCGGGAGGGACAGGCCCTGCTGTGCCAGGCCTGGCCTCAGGCCTTGGCCTTTCTGCTGCCTCCAGCCAAGCCAGGCCTTTCTCAGCATTGCCCTTCCCTGCTCACAGCCTTTGGCTCCCTGCAATCCTGGCCTCAAGGATCTGCTCTCACCAGTCCCTGCACAGCCTTTGCCACTCCCTGCCCTCACTGGGGCCCATTGATGCTGCAAGGCACTTGGAGTTTTGCTTCTGACTCCTTGAGCAGCTTCTTCATCCTTCTCTCAGTGCCTGAGGCTCCTGCACTTAGCCCCAAATACACCGTGGGGCTGATTAAAATCCAGAAAGGCCTCAGGAGCTCCTTGTCTTCCTTCAGTTGTCTTCAAGTCTCCAGGGCTTGTGCAGCTGATTGGAGTCAGTTTGGAGTTCTGTTAAGGAGGGAGATTTCAAAGTAAACCTCATGATATTTTTGGTTTTTAATCAAGGCAGTAGTTTTTTCTTTAAGTTCCGGGAAGAGGTGATTCAGGCATTCCCCAAGTGATGTTGATGCTGAATGTGTCCTTAGGAGGTCTGGGCACAGAGAAGAATGAGCCCCTTGCAGGCTGACCCTGTTTGGACAAGCTGCTCCTCAGCCCCAGCCTCACCATGTCTGACATCGCCCACCTGGCACTGACAGCACAAAATACCCAAGAACATTTATGTAGTTTTTCTTTATTAATGATAATGTAATTTGTTCTTAATTTTAAGTATTGAATTATTACATGTATTAGTTATAATTATTTCATATTTATAAGAATATTATTTTCTATTTTATTACCCAGTTTTTATATTTAAACACAAATCTATACATTTTCTGTAACAAAAGAACTTCATGCTTGTTGGTTCTAAGAAATGTGATTCCCTTCATTAATTAATTCCCATGTATTGGTTATTGATTTCTCCCTCTTTATGCTAATTAGTCCTATTTTGAGACCTTTTGTAGTCTTTTTTTACAATCAATTTCTCAGACAGGGTCAAGGAGGGCACTTCGGGGTGCATGGAGACATTTCTGGGACACATTTGGGGCAGTTTTGGGTCTGGGGAGGGAATTTAGAGGTTCCTTGAGGGACTGGAGGACACTTGGGGGGCCGAGTGGGCACTGGGGGGCACTCAGGGATCCTGAGGGAAAGTCTGGGGTTGGGAGCGGCCCTTGAGGGTCCAGGGGGGCCCTTGGAGGTCAGGGAGGGGAATTTGGGGCCCTGCGGGGTCCGGGCGGGCCCTTGGGGGCTCTGACGGGGCTCTCTGCGCCGCGGGGCATCATGGGAGTTGTAGGCGCGGGTAGAATACGGGTCAACGGCGCCGCGGAGCATCACGGGAGTTGGAAGCGCTGCTACAATGGCGCTCTGTGTGGCGCGGGGCATGACGGGAGATGGAGTCAGGGCTGTAATGGAGCTCTACGGGCGCCGCGGAGCATGATGGGAACTGTAGTCCCGGAAGCGGCTCGAACGGGGCGTTTGGGGGTCCGGGAAGGCCCTTGGGGGACACTTTTGCGTCCGAGCCGGGACTTCAGCTCCTCGGGGGGAACGAACACGGTTCTGGAGCCCTGGGGGGAGCTTGGGGAGCTCTGACCTGGCTCTTTGGGGCGCGGGGCATGACAGTAATTTTCGGCGCGGAACTGTGTTATGAGGGGCTGTGGGGCCGCAGGGGATGAGAGGAGATGAAGTCCCAGGAGTGGCTGTAACGGGCACCTGTGGGGTTGAGAGCACCTGGGGCTCCGGGGACGCTTTTGGGGGGTCCCGAGTGGGCACTGAGGGGGCACTGAGGGATCCTGGAGGGTCTGGGGGACACTTACGGGGCAAATGGGGGGCGGATACCGGGGGAATCTGTGGGGCGCGGCGCATGACGGGAGTTGTAGTCCTGGCTCCAATTGGGCTTTTTCGGGCCGCGGGGCATGACGGGAGTTGTAGGGAGAAAAACCGGCGCTGGCTGGAGGCACCGCCCCCGAGGCACAGGTCCCTGGAGCTGATTAGCTCCGGTCTCTGACGGGCGGGAGCCTCGGCCAATGGGAGCCCTGCGGAGGCGGGAACAGCCCACTGACCCACTCCAGTTCATCCCCCGTTTATTCCCAGTTCATTCCCAGTACAGCCCAGTACACACCCACTGCCCCTCCAAGCCCTCCCAATACACCTGAGTTAATTCCCAGTCCCTCCCAGTTCCCCCCAGTGTCACCCACAGGGTGCCCCATCTTCCCCACAGTGTTTCCAGTGTCCCCAGTTTGTCCCAGTACCCCCAGTATCACTCCCAGTGTGTCCCAGTGTCTCCCACACCGTGCCCAGTGTCTCCCAGTCTGTCCCAGTCCTCCCCAGTGTTCCCAAGGAACCTTGAACTCCTCACCGTGTCCATGGCAGCCAAACCCAGCAGTGGGGTCAGTGCAGTGTCCATGGCCACAGCCCCTTGCCATGGCCCAGGGCAGCTTGGGATGAGGATCCACCCTCACAGCTGGCCCAGGCCAGGGCTGCAGTGGCTTTGGTGGCACCTTGGGCTCAGCACACACTTGAGGAGTGTGTCTGTTTTCAGTGGGGAAACTCAGTAATAAAATACAGCCTTTAAAATAGGAATGTGTATTTCTGAGAAACTCTTTGAAATATTTCTCCATAACTGTAGCAGGAAACCTTCCTGATGAACTGCACAAGAGCAGAGGGAAATCAAGGCAGAGCCATGGTTTGTTAGGAAACCTCTCAAGAATTCAAAGTTAGAACTGAACTCCAAAGTTTCTTGAAGTTTTAATGGGTCCCACTGAGGGACACAAGTGAGAAAGTGTCCCCAGGTTCCAGTTAGAGCAGGAAACTGGAGGCAGAGGTGACAGGTGGGGACAAAGAGAAGCCAAGTCTTGGTGCCCTGGGGCATAGCAGGGTCTGTGCCACCAAGGGCTGGGAGGAGACACCTTGTCCTGAGGCCCTGGGGCCTCCTGGCACAGCCCCAGCAAGGCTGGCCACTGTCACCCCCTTGTCCTGCCCTCAGCATCCCCCCCACATCCCAGTGGCCTCAGGGATCTGCTGGAAGGAGTCCCTGGGGAGCCCTGGTCAGGAATGGCCCTGGGGGCTCCTTAATGCTCCCAGGGACTGCAGGTTTTTCCAAGGACTTTGGGTTCTGCTTTTGCCCTGGAGTCTCTGAGAGCTTTGTGCAATCCTGGCCTCTAATTCTCTCCTCCAAGGAGTCCATCAGGAGCCTGTGTTGGGGATGGACCTCAGTGGGACCCATCAATGCTTTGAGACCCTTTGGGTTTTTCCTCTGCCTTTGGCTCCTGGAAAGGTTTGTGCAATCTCCTCTCAGGCCCTGAGGTTCAAGGGCTCAGCACCAAATGCACCACGGGGCTCATTGGGACCATTGTGGAACTCAGGGGTGCCCATGGAACCAAGGGGCCATGGTGACACTGTGGAGCCCAGAGTGTCCCAGAGGAGCCATAGTGACACAGCGGGGCCACAGGGAGCCAAGGGGCCATTGTGACACTTGAGGGCTTTGTGGAACCAAGAAGCCACAGTGACACTGCAAGGTGTCAGTCAGCACCTGCAACACTTCAGAACCAAGGAGAACATTGTGACACTGTGGGGCCTGATGGAACCAAGGGAACACGGAACAGGCCTGGCTGGCTGGGCCTCCTGGGGGCTGTCTGACAGGTTCAGATGACCTTGGCATGTTGAGGGCCATTCTTCATCAGCCCCTGAAGCACTGGGGCTCTGGGCTTTCCTTCCTGTGGAAAAGAAGTCTCCTTCTTTATCCAGGGTCCCATGGCCAAAACTGGGATTCCTCCTCCAAATTTCCTTGTATGCAAAGATTGTTCCCAGATGAAATCTGCCAGGACAGACAGCTCTGGCTGGCTTGGCCTCCCAGGGGCCACCTCTCATCTGCCTTTGAAACATTGGGACCATGTGCTTTTCTTTCCTATGGGAAAAAAGCAACTTTCACATCCTGGTGTCCTCGGCCAAAATTGGGAATCCACCTCTAGAACTCCCTATATCCAAGGACTGCCCCCAGATGAAAGGTGCCAGGAGAGACAGGTCTGGCTGCCTTGGCCCATGGTGGCCATCTCTCATCTTCTTCCAAAACACTTGAATTTTGTGCTTTCCTTTCCTATGGAAAAAACCACACATCACGACCAGGCACCCATGGCTGAAATTGGGATTCCACCTCCAAAACTACGTTAATCCAAGGATTGCTCCCAAGTGAAAGCTGCCAGGACAGACAGGTCTGGCTGCCCTTGGCCTCTTGGGGGCTGCCTCTCACCTGCTTTTGAAACACTAGAGTTTGGTGCTTTCCTTCCCAATGGAAAAGAAACTGTCCTTCTTATCAACGCAGAAATTGAGATTCTACCTCCAAAATTCCCTATTTCCAAGGGTTGCTTTCAGACAAGAGCTGCCGGGACAGAGAGGTCTGGCTGGCTTGGCCTCTGATGGCTGCCTTTCATCTGCCCCTGAAACCCTTGTGTTCCCGTGCTTTCCTTCCTATGGAAAGTCCAACACTTGAAGTTGTCCATGGCCGAAATTTGTGTTCCACCTCTAAAATTCCCTATTTCTGGAGATTGCACCCAGGAAAAATCTTACAGTACCATTAAGTCTGGCTGGCATTGGCCTCTGGTGACTGCCCCTCATCTGCCCCTGTAACATTGGGGTTCGGTTGTTTCCTTCCTATGGAGACCATTGTGACACTGTGGGGATCCAGGGAACCAAGGGAACATGGAACAGGTCCAGCTCGCTTGGCCTCCCAGGGGCTGCCTGACAGATCTGGCTGATCTTGGCATGTTGAGGGCTGCTGCTTATCTGCCCCTGGAGCACTGGGGCTCTGTGCTGTCCTTCCTATGGAAAAGAGTCCTCCCTCTCCTCCAGAGGCCATGGCCAAAATTGGTACTCCCCCTAATAAAATCCCTATATGAAGGGTTTCTCCCAGACAAAACCTGCCAGTTCTTGCTGGCCTTGGCCTCTGGTGGTCACCTCTCATCTGCCCTTGAAACATCAGAGCTTTGTTCTTTCCTTCCTATGGAAAAGAACCCTCCTTGTCCTCCAGGGGCCATGGCCAAAACTGGGATTCTACCTCCCAAAATTCCATCTATCCAAGGATTTCTCCCAGCCAAAAGGTGCCAGGACAGACAGCTCTGACTGGCCTTGGCCCTCTGTGGCTACCACTTATCTGTCCCTGAAACACTGGGACTCTGCTTTCCTTCCTATGGAAAAGAGCTGTCCTTCTTCTCCAGGTGCCTGTGGCCAAAACTGGAATTTGGCCTCCAAAATTCCATCTATCCAAGGATTGCTGTCAGACAAAAGCTGCTACAAGACACAAGTCTGGCTGGCCTTGTCCTCTGCTCAGTTTCTTAGACTATGAGCAGAAGGCCATTTCTTTCCCAGGGGAAGGAAAGCCCAGAGCCCCAGTGTTTCAGGGCCAGGTTAGAGGCAGGCACCAGAGCCAAGGCCAGCCAGAGCTGTCTGTCCTGGCAACTTTTGTCTTTGAGAAACCCTTGCATATAGGGAATTTAGGAGGAGAAGTACTGTTGCGGTGGTTCCAAGTCCCCAGAAAACCCTTTTCCCCCCACTAGGAAGCTCGGGGCTGGGGACTCCCCTGGGGCAGAGCCCAGGGTGGTTTGCCCTGTAGATGGGCCAGGCTTCCCGGGGTCTGGCTACCCTGTCCTCAGCTGCCACTCTTCTGTCTTGTCACCTTTAGGCTCTAGAACTCAGTACTTGATTGTATTATCCCCTACCAGTCTCCCCTTCTCCTCCCCCTTCCTTTCCCAGTTGGTTCCTATCCCCCGACCCCTCCCTGGTTCCTCCCCCAAGCCCATCAGTGATTGGTTTGTAATCCCTCAATAAAAGTCTGATGCAGAAGGTGTCCCAGGTCTTCCACCTGGGTGCCCAGAGAGCTTGCAACACGGTGTCTCTATTATCCCGGGTGAAAGAACCCTCCCACGATACTCCGGCTCTTCGGTTACAGTGGCCACTGTAAAGGGGGACGCGGCCTGCGGTAAGGGGCGAGACACCTGACAGCAGTGAACCCACTCAGGTCGGGGACGCTGGCTGTAAACGCCATAGGGATGCTGTCCGAGACCCTGGGGGGCAGCTGGCCGGCCCAAGCCAACGGCCACAAAGTACCAGTTTTGGCCATGGATGCCTGGGCAGGAGGGATGGTTCTTTTCCATAGGAAGGAAAGCACAGAGCCCCAGTGTTTGAAGGCAGGTGAGAGATGGGTCTCAGGAAGCCAAGGGCAGCCAAACTTGTTGGTAATGGCAGCTTTTGTCTAGAAGCAATCCCTGGATATTGGGAATTTCTGGAGGCACAATCCCATTTTGGCCATGGGCACCTGGAGGAGAAGGACAGTTCTTTTCCATTTGAAGGAAAGCCCAGAGCCCCAGTGTTTCAGGGGCACATGGGAAGAGACCCACGACATGCTAGGGTCAGTTGAGCCAGTCAGGCCAAGGCAACCAGACCTGTTACCTGTTCCCTTGGATCCATGGGGCCCCACAATCACAATGGTAGTGTCATATTGGATCCTTGATTCAACATGGCCCTGCTGTGTCACACTGGCCTTTTGTTTCCATGGGGCCTGTGGTAGTTTGAAAGCAAATCAGTGAGAGACTCAAAGTCAGAACTACGATTTAATAGAAAAATTAAAATAAATGCAACAGTACAAAAAACACTGTTAGAGTCAGAATACAACCTGGCACCCTGTCGGTCAGGGTGTTGGTAGTAGTCCACTTAGAAGGTGATTGCAGTCCTCTGGGAGTGATAGGTGTAGTTCTGTTGAAGCAGCGATCTTGTGAAAGGTGTAGTTCTCTTCTGAAGGTCCAGTGGTGATGTAGAAGGGTCTGGTCTTCCTCTGGGAATCCAGTGGAAAAGCTGACTTGTGGTGTTTAAAATCCCAGTTTATATCCAGATAGGGATGCTTGGTTCCTCACCCTGGGCTGAGCATCTCACAATGGGATGATGGAGTTTATCAGTGGGACTCAATGGCCCATTAACTGCAGCCATTAGGGACGAGCAAAGAAGAGTGCCCCACCTGGCTCCAACAGCTGGCCCATTAGAAGACATGGCCTGGGGCCATCAGGGATGAGCCAGGAACACTGCCCCACCCAGCCCCAACATCCCATGAAGATGATGATAGGATACGTACCATTGTAACCTACTACAGGGCTCCATAGTGTCACAATGGTCCCTTGCTTCCATGAGGCCTTGCAGTGTCAAAATGCTTTCCTTGGTTCCATGGAACTGCACAATGACACAATGACCCCGTGATTCCATGAGGCCACAGAGTGTCACAATGGTCTCCATGATTCCATATAGTCCTGCAGTGTCACAATGTCCCCTTGGTTCTATTGGGCTCCTCAGGATCACAATGATCCCTGGTCCACATGAGGCCCAGCTGTGTCACACTAGCCCCTTGGTTCAATGAGGCCTCTAGTGTCACAATGGTCTCCATGATTCCATATAGTCCTGCAGTGTCACAGTAGACCATTGGTTCAATGAGGCTCCACAGTGTCACAAAGGCCCCTTGGTTCCATTGAGCCCCACAGAGTATCACTGTGGTCCCCTTGGTTCCACAAGGCCCTGAAGTGCCAAAATGGCCCTTTGGTTTCACAGGGCCTCAAAGTGTACAAATGGCCTCTATGGTTTCACGAGGCCCTGCAGTGTCACAACGCACCCTTGTTTTTGCAGTGTAAGAATGTCCCCTTGGTTCCTTGGAGCCCCAGAGTGTCACTATTGTGCCCTTGGTTCCATGAGGCCCTGCAGTGACACAATTGTCCTTTGGTTTCACGCGGCCTCATCGGATCATAATGGTCTCCATGGTCCCACTGATGCCTTAAAGAAGGCTGCCCTGAAACAGAAACTAGACAGAGTTAAAAGAATAAAAGAAGTATTTATTAAAAGGCCTTTCCAAGGTACACCTCGGGCAATGCAAGAGTCTCACAGACACTACACCCAAAACGGGCACCTAACACATGTTTTTCAGACAGATATAAGTTCAGTTCATCTGCATATCAGAAACTGATTGTCCAATTACAGCTTCAGGTAGTGGAGTCCCATCCCCAGTTTGTTCCCCTTCTTCTCTTGCTGCTGTCCACAGTTGTTTACATTTTTGGGCTTTTGGACAAACAGGGTGTCCTTGAAATACAGGCCTAGAGAAATTGTTTTGTCTGAATATAATGGTAGAACAGCATCTGACAGGCTATGGAATTTTAGAGTTTACATTAAAGCAGTACTGATCTGGAAAATATGAAAGCTAAGACCTAAGGCATCACCATGAGACCACACTGACTTACAATGGCTTCTCTGGTTCCATGATGTCCTGTGGTGTAAAAATGGTCTCCTTGGTTCCACGGTGTCAGAACAGACCCTTCATCCCATGGAGGCCCTGCTGTGCTATAATGGCCCCTTGGTTAAATGAGGCCCCACAGTGTCACAATGGCCCCATGGTTCCAGTGGGTCCCAAAGTGTCCTAATGGTCTCCGTTGTTCCATGAGGCTCTGCAATGTCCCTGTGGTCCCCTTGGTTCCACAGGGCCCCACAGTCTAACAATGGACCTTTGGTTCCATGAGGTTCCTCAGTGTCACAATGATCTCCTTGGATCTGCAGAATCACAATGACCCCTTGGCTCCATGTGGTCCCGCTGTGTCACAGTGGCTCATGGTTCCATGAGGCCCTACAGAGTCACAACAGACTTTAAGTTCCATGAGGTTTCATTCTGTCAACAACACTCTCCTTGGTTCTGCAGTGTCACCACGGACCCTTTGTTCCGTGAGGTTCTCTCATATAATGTGTTCACCTTGATTCCATGAGAACCTGCAGCGTCACAATGGACCAATGGTTGTAGGAGGTCTTGCAGTGTCACCATGGTTTCATTGGATCTGCAGTGTGGCAACAGACCACTGGTTCCATGTGTCCCCACAGCGTCACAGTGGCCTTCTTGGTTTCACAAGGCCTTGCTGTGTCACAATGGCCCCTTGGTTCCATGAGGTTCCACAGTGTCACCATGGTCTTCTTGGATCTGCCTTGTCACAATGGACTCTTCCCAACCTGGAAATGAAACTCAAGATAATTTCAGCAAGGAGGTAATATAGAAGTGGATCTTTATTTGAAGGCCTGCAAGGGGCATTTATGGAAAGATGTTCACAAAAGCTCACCCACACGGGGTGAGTACAGTTTTTATAAGTTCAGTAAATCAGCATAATTGACAAAAAGCACCAATTAGGAGGACAAATGGTGATGCAATTCCCCCCCAGGTCAAGCCCCTTTTCTAGAGTCCCCCCTTGGCATTGGCTGTGCTCTGTCCATGAAAATGTATCTCGAGTTGTTCTCAGTCTTGGTTCCCAGGAAGAACCAAGATAGCACTGGGGCCCTGTACCCTCTGGGACTTGGAGCTCTGGAATTTGTTTTGTCTTTCTGCCTAGGGAGAGGCCAAGGAAAATTACTGGGGAAAGCAGCCACTAATAGAGTTGGCTACAGAGCTACAAATATATGTGCAAAGAATACAGAGAACATATAAAAGGAAAAAAAGCAAAAACCAAAGTGGCATCAGTTCCATGTGCCCTGCAGCATCACAATGGCCCCTTGCCTCCATGTGGCCCTACTGTATTAAACTGGATTTTGGTTCCATGCAGCCCCACAGTGTCACAATGGTCTCCATGGTTCCATCAGGTTCTGCTGTGTAACAATGGACCCTTTGTTCCACAACATTCCAGTGTTGACTCCTTGGTTCCCTGAGACTGCACTGTCAAAACATCTCCAAAATATCAAAATAAGACTCCTTAACACTAATTTGGTGCTAAGGAGGCCATCATTTATTCATGCTCAAAGTCCAACATGGAATAACCCCTAACCTTAGATGGACACGTGTTTCTAACAAGTGTGTTGCTTATAAAATTGCTACATGCGAATTACAATTTCCCCATTACCATAAAACCCATCCCAAGTTCCCAGATTCACTCCTTGTTTTTTCTGTCACTGCATTGTGGAGCCAGATGTCTTCTTCTCTTCCAAACATCCCTGCTGGAAAAGCAGCCCCTGCATGACTTGGTTCTCTGCTGAAAGTTCATAGACAGAGTAAAAATTAAATTCACCCTTTTGGTATTAAGGCCAAGGCTTTGTGTGGCCAGGCAGAGGCAGGCAGGAGGCAGAGCTGTCAGCAAAGGAAGGGGCCAGCCAGGTGGGGCAGCCAGGGCATGAGGACAGCCTGCAGGGACAGAGGCGCAGGGCAGGGACACCGTAGCACAGCCTGGGCTGCAGAGGCCACAGGCATGGGCAGCAGCTGCAAGGCCCGGACAGAGGCAACTCCTGCAGCACTTTGGCCATGGCTGCTGGCCCTGGGCGTGAGGCATGAGGAGGAGACAAGTGAGCCTTGCTGTGCTGGGGCCTCATTGCCTCCTTGGCCCTGCTCAGCAGCCTGGCAGGGGCCGCCCCATGGTGCTGCCCTTGCCATTGCACATGCCCACATGGCAGTGGCCCGGGAAGAGGCCTGAGCAATGAGGGAGGGACAGGATGTGCCTTGCCAGGGGCTGGGGCTCAGGCCTTGGCCCTTTGCATTGCTGAAACACATCCAGCTTTGCTCAGCATCACAGACACCTTTGCCTTGTTTGTCCCCAGCTGTCATCACTGCCTCCAGTGTTCTGCTCTAACTGGAACCTGGGGACACTTTCTCACTCGTGTCCCTCACTGGGACCCATTAAAACTTCTAGAAACTTTGGAGTTTAATTATGACTTTGAATTCTTGGGAGGTTTCTTCTACTCCCTCTGAGGGACTGATGTTCAGGGACTCAGCACCAAAGCCCCAGAGGGTCATTCCAGTCCTTGTGCTCTGTCTGTGCTGCTGAGCTGGGCCGGGCTCCTGGCACAGAGGCAGCTCCTGGCAAGGGCAGCGCTGCAGAGAGACAGCTCTGGCCAGGAGCAGCTCCTGTGCACAGCCCAGCAGGGCTGGGGCACTGCCTGCAGCCACCCCGGGCACAGCACAGAGGCACTGAGAGCTTCAATCAGTCAGGGCTGGAAGGTGCTGAGAAGTGCCTGGGGGAGAATCATTGCCAGCCCCTGACACAGGAAGCCTCTGGCTGGAGGACAAGGCAGCTGCAGCTCCTGGAGTGATCTCTTGAAGCTGGAACATCCCAATGACTACAGATCCTGTAAGTGCATTCTCTGATTCTCTCTTGTGTAGAGCAGCCAGGGGTGCCCAGGGCTGTCCTGCAGAGCAGGGTCCTGCAGCCCAGGGCGCTGTGCTGGGGCAGGGACTCTGCTGCCTGCCAGGGGCAGCTCTCAGCCATCCCGGGGAGCTGCTGCCAGTGCTGGGGGAAAAGATTTGTGTGGAAGGAGACAGCTGGTGAGGCTTGGAAGTGTTCTTCTTGTGTGGTGAGGAGGCTGCACTGCTAAGGACTTCTCCCAGCATGACATTTAACTCCAGGTTATATCCTAGTACATACATACAGGGAGCACAGCAAGGCAGGGGCAGCATAAAAGAGAAAAATCCTGCTTTATAAATTGATTGCTCTGGGTTGCCTGGATGGGAAATTACACACAGATATTCATCGCTCACTTTAGGTAGAGAAAAATAAAAAAGAATTTCTCTGGGACTTCAATAAACCAGACAGTGACAGAAATCTGCACAGGGTCCCTTACAGGCAGCATCAGTGTCACTTTTCCAGTCTCCTCAGGGTCGCTGTGACTTTGCCATCATGGTCTGCAGAGCCAGAGCTGCCCCTGGGCAGTGCCCTGTGCTGGGAGGGGTCTGCAGGGCAGAACTGAGCCCCCAGGGCTGGGCTGGGCTCTGGCAGCACTGGCAGGGGCCAGCCCTGGGCACAGGGAAGCAGCTGCTGGCAGGGACAGCCCCAGGCAGCAGAGCCCTGGGCAGGCAGCGGGGGGAAAGTGCCACCAAACTATGCTGGGATATTTAAAGTGCTCTCCCAACGTAAATATTCCATGATTGCTTTTTTCCCAGATACCAATGACATGAAATACAAATGTCCAACAGCAGCTCCATCAGCCACTTCCTCCTGCTGCCATTGGCAGACACGCGGCAGCTGCAGCTCCTGCACTTCTGCCTCTTCCTGGCCATCTCCCTGGCTGCCCTCCTGGCCAACGGCCTCATCATCAGCGCCGTAGCCTGCGGCCACCACCTGCACACCCCCATGTTCTTCTTCCTGCTCAACCTGGCCCTCAGCGACCTGGGCTCCATCTGCACCACTGTCCCCAAAGCCATGCACAATTCCCTCTGGGACACCAGGACCATCTCCTACACAGGGTGTGCTGCACAGGTCTTTACTTTTGACTTTTTCATTTCAGCAGAGTATTATCTCCTGACCATCATGTGCTACGACCGCTACGTGTCCATCTGCAAACCCCTGCACTACGGGACCCTCCTGGGCAGCAGAGCTTGTGCCCACATGGCAGCAGCTGCCTGGGCCAGTGCCTTTCTCAATGCTCTGCTGCACACGGCCAATACATTTTCCCTGCCCCTGTGCCAGGGCAATGCCCTGGGTCAGTTCTTCTGTGAAATCCCACACATCCTCAAGCTCTCCTGCTCACACTCCTACCTCAGGGAATTTTGGGTTTCTGTTTTCACTACCACATTAGCTTTTGGTTGTTTTATGTTCATAGTTTTCTCCTATGTGCAGATCTTCAGGGCTGTGCTGAGGATCCCGTCTGAGCAGGGACGGCACAAAGCCTTTTCCACGTGCCTCCCTCACCTGGCCGTGGTCTCCCTGTTTACCAGCACAGCCTTTTTTGCCTACCTGAAGCCACTTTCAGTCTCCTCCCCATCCCTGGATCTGGCAGTGTCAGTTCTGTACTCGGTGGTGCCTCCAGCCCTGAACCCCCTCATCTACAGCCTGAGGAACCAGGAGCTCAAGGCTGAAGTGTGGACACTGATGACTGGACAATTTCTGAAACATTAAACTGGTTGCCAATTTCTGCAAGTCACTTGTAATAAAGGTGATCTGTGAGGGTTCTTGTTTCATTTGGTTCTTCGTTTGTTCTTTTCTTTCCTTTGTTTTACTTTTTTAAGATTGTCTGCAAAGAAAGATCGTTGTTTGTGCCATTTCTCATTTTGTTTCTCGCCACCTTCCCTCTGGCCCCAGACTCTGTGAGTGAGGAGCTGTGCCCTCGGTGGCATTAAATGAGCTAAAGGATCTCCCAGCAAAGTTTTAATTTCAGATCCCCCTTTTGTTGCCTTCCCTGGAGCTGCAGCAGCAATGTCTGTGTGCAGAGCTGGGGGCAGATCAGGGCTGGCACAGCAGCTCTGGCCAGCAGCAGCAGCACTTGGTGTTGCCAGTGCTGCTCCCGTGCCACTGGCCCTCGTGCTGCCCTCCTGGCCCTGCTGTTGCTGTAGGGCCTGAGTGCTCTGGGGCTCGCTCACAGCCCTGGGGGTGGCAGTGCCGGGGCTGCAGCAGGGACAGGCCATGGGCACTGTTGGGGCAGCGCTGACGCCTCAGGCCAGGGCCTGGGGGCTCCAGGCTCCTTGCCCAGGCTCTCTCAAGAACACGCCCAGGCCAATGCTCAGCACAGAAAAGCCCCGTCAGCAGCCCCAGGCTGGCCGTGGGCAGGCTGGGGGCAAACAGCATGGCTGGGGCTCTGCAAGGTCCCTGGGGGAGACGGGAAGGAGCAGCAGAGCAGGGGCTGATCCATCCCCACTGCGCTGGACAGCCCAGGGCAGCGTCCCAGAGCGTCCTCATGCACCTGCCAACAACATCCCCCCTCTGCAGCCCTGGCCTCTCCCCAGCTCACAGAGCTGCTGCATCCTTGCAGGCACACACACGGCAGCACTGGCTCACCAGCCCCTGTTTGCATTGCACAGAGCAGGCGTGAGCACCCCATGGTGTTGGTGTGGGGACATGAACCTGAGGGAGCACAAATGCCATCAGCCCCTGGGGGCCAACAAGGGCTGGGGGATGGCAGGGTAACCACTCAGGTGTGTTGTGGCCTCTGAAGTCAGCCAGAGAGTTTGTTCCCATCAGCTGTGAGTTCCCTGTCCCACTGCAGACATTGTTGCTCAGAGCCAGGGCTGCCTGGCAGCCACCCCCAAACAGCCCTGAGCATTTCCTTTGCTTCACCTTTGCTTTCTTTCCTCTTTCCTGCTCCACATTTCTTCCTCTTGCCCATCCCTGTCCCCTCCCCTGCAAACAGCCCATCCCTGTTTGCCCTTTCCTCTCTGGCCCCACTCCCCATTTCAGTGCCTGAGTTGGCACCATGGGAATGTCCCATGTAGGAGCATGCAGGAGCAGGATCATCCTACAAGTGCTTCAGGAATTGTCTGCAGGCTCCTGCAGTGCCTCCTGCTGTTCCCTGGCCAGAGGCACCCCAGGCCAGGGGAACACATCTGGGCTGGTGTGTCTGGGTGTGGGGCTCCCTGTTCTGGGGCAGTGAGGAGGAGCTGCAGAGGCTCTGCAGGACTGACAGGATGGGCTTTGGGGCCTGTGTGGAGAAGCTGAGGCACCTGGGCTGCTGGAGCTTCTGAAGAGGAGGCCCAGGGCTCATCCTGCAACTGCTTCAAGGGTGCTTTCAGAGAATCACAGAATCAGCCAGGCTGGAAAAGACCTTGGAGATCATTGAGTCCAACCTGTGCCTTGACACCACCTTGTGTCCCCTGTGCCTCCTCTTCTCCAGGATAAACAACCCCAGCTCCCTCAGACACTCCTCACAGCACTTGTGTTCCACACCCCTCACCAGCCTTCTTGCCCTTCTCTGGACATGCTCCAGCCCCTCCATGTCCTTCCGAAATTGGGGGTGCAGAACTGGACACAGCACTCGAGGTGTGGCCTCACCAGTGTCGAGTACAGGGGAAGAATCCCTGCCCTGCTCCTGCTGGCCACACCATTCCTGATCCAGGCCAGCTGCCATTGGCCTTCTTGGCCACGTGGGCACACTGCTGGCTCATGTCCAGCCTGCTGTCCATCAGTGCGCCCAGGTCCCTTTCTGCCTGGCCACTGTCCAGCCACTCTGTCCCCAGCCTGTCATGCTGGTTCCATGAGGTTTCATACTATCAAAAGTGTGTCCTTGGTTCCACGAGGCCTTGGTGTGTCACAACAGCCCCTTGGTTCCATGAACTGCTGTAGTGTCACCATGGTCTCTTGGATCTGCAGAATTGCAATGGACAATTGGTTACAAGCAGCAGTTACATTGTGACACAACAGTGTCACAATGGCCCCTGGGTTCCATGACCTTCTGTACCATCAACAATGGTCTCCTTAGTTTCATAGTGTCAAAAAGGCCCCTTGGTTCTGTAACGTTCCTCAGTGTCACAGTGGTCTCCTTGGGTCTCCTTGGGTCTACGAGGCTCTGCAGTGTCACAACACCCATAGTTTCAATGAACTTCCATACTGTCAACAATGTCCCTTGTTCCAATGAGGCCCTGCAGTGTCACAATGGCCCCTTGGCTTTATGTGGAGCCCCTGTGTCACAATGGCCCCTTGGTTCCATGAGGCTCTCTAGCATCACAATGGTCTCCTTGGTTCCACGTGGCCTTGCACTGTCACAGTGGCCCCTTGGATCCATGAAGTTCTGTAGTGTCACCACGATCTCCTTGGATCCACTTTGTTACAATGGACAATCGGTTTCATGGGACCCCACTGTGTCACAGTAAACCCTCAGTGCCATGAGGTTCTGTAGTGTCACATTAATCTCCCTGGTTCAGTGAGGCCCTGGAGTGTCACAATGGCCCCTTGGTTCCATGAGTTTCCACAGTGTCAACAATGGTCTCCTTGTTTCTGCAGTGTCATAATGGACCCTGGGTTCCATGAAGTTCCATACTGTCACCAATGGTTCCTTTGTTCTAATGAGGCCCCACTATGTCACAGTGGACCCTGGGTTCCAGGAAGTTTTTCAGTGTCACAGTGGCCCCTTGGATCCATGAGGTTCTGTAGCACCACCATGGTCTCCTTGGATCTGCACTGCCATAATGGACAATTGATTGCAGGCAGCCCCAGTGTGTCACAATGGACCCTTCGATCCATGTGGCCCCAATGTGTCACAATGGCTGCTTGGATCCATTGGTTTTGTATTGTAACAATGGACTCCTTGGTTCTCTGAGTTACCCTGCTTTTAGCAGGGGTTTCTTTGGTTCCAACAAGGCCCCGCTGTGCCTCAATGCACCCTTGGTTCCATGAGGATCTGGAGTGTCACAGAGGCTCCTTGGTTCAAGAGGTTCTGCTGTGTCACAATGGATCCTCTGTTCCATGAGGTTCCACGGTGTCACCATGGTCTTCTTGAATCCACAGTGTCACAATGCACCATTGGTCCGTGAAGATTCATTGTGTCACAATGGTCTCCTTGATTCCATGAGGAACACAACGACTTTGCCTAAACAAAGAGCAACACCTGCTTGACACAGCTGGGCAGATTTATCTGCATTAAAAGAGGGGTTAAAAGTGAGAATTGCACCATCAGCTTCTGTCTGCAACAGAGATCCTGGGAACAGGCATGGATATGAGCTAAGGCCTGAGCAGCAGCCTCAGCCAGAGCTGACTTACAAGGTGGATCCTGGGCACTGTGTGAACACCATCAGTGTTATTTAGCTCAAAATAGATGACAAAGATGCTTATACTAGCTCTATATAATCTTGTGTAGCTATCTGCCAGAAATGTGTCATTTTAAGAAACTTTCCCAAGTGACAGGAATAGAGGTTTGTTTGTAGGGTATTTTAGGGAAAATCTTCCCAGCCAAGGTCTGGGCCCTGGCCAAGGCCTGGCCCTGGCTGATCGGGACATGTGCCATCAGATGCAGGAGTTTCTGTGCTAAAAATATAATCAAGTCATTTTAACTTGCTGGCTTGGGCCTATAAAAGCTGGTCCCACTTCCGGGTGAATTTGGAGACCTCATCTACAGGTGGATGCACCATGCAGGATTTTCTCAATTGCCAGGAAGGGTTCTCTCAAACCTCGCTGTGAAATGGGGCTCCCCAGGCACTGCGGACTCTGGATGATGGTAAAATATTGAGGCAATTGGTGATGTATCTCTCTCAATCACTGATGTATCAATGATGTATCTGTCACTATCCTTTCTCTCATATTGTAATGATTAGGTGCATTCCCTTGCTTACTTTTCCTTGTTGCTAAAGCCAAGTGCACAGTTTTATTGAATGCATAATTTTACTTTTGTGTTGCCTTTATAATCGTAGTAAAATAAGACCATTCTTTCCACTGGTGTCTGTGTTCTTTAAATCGCCCCCATCACCTGGCAGAACAGGCACTCTGGGGATTCATGGAACCAAGGGGCCACTGTGACACTGCAGGGACCACATGGAACTAAGGGGCCAGAGTGACTCTGCGGGACCTCATGGAATGAAGGAAACAATTTGACACCATGGTGACCCATGGGACTGAGAGGCCACTGTGACACTGCGGGGCTGAAGGAATGAAGGGACTGTGGGCCTAAAAGAACCAAGGGACATTGTGACACTGTGGGGCCCACAGAGCCAAGGGGCCATTGTGACACTGCAGAGGCTCCTGAAATCATGGAGATCATTGTGACACTCTAGGGCCTCATGGAACCATGGTGACACCAAGTTGGCTGTGAGTGTGGATCTGCAGAGGGACCTGGACAGGCTGGATCCAGGGACCAAATCCAACAAGGTGAGGTTTAACAAGTCCAAGTGCCGAGTCCTGCACTTTGGCCACAACAACCCCTGCAGCGCTACAGGCTGGGGATAGAGTGGCTGGACAGTGGCCAGGCAGAAAGGGACCTGGGGGCACTGATGGACAGCAGGCTGGACATGAGGCAGCAGTGTGCCCATGTGGCCGAGAAGGCCAATGGCAGCTGGCCTGGATCAGGAATGGTGTGGCCAGCAGGAGCAGAGCTGCTGTGCCAGCCCTGATCTGCCCCCAGCTCTGCACACAGACATTGCTGCTGCAGCTCCAGAGGAGGCAACAAAAGGGGAATCTCCAGTGAAAACTTTGCTGGGCGATCCTACAGTTTGTTTACAGCCTCCGAAAGCAGAGCTTCTCATTAACACAGTCTGGGGCCACAGCAAAGTGGAGAGAAACAAAATGAGAAATGGCACAAACAATGGCCTTTCTCTGTGGACAATATTAAAAAACTGAAAGAAAAGAACAAAAAAATTATGAAACCCAACAGGAGCAATCAAAGATGACTTTAATTACAAGAGTTTTGCAGAAAGTGGCCAGCAGTTTAATGTTTATGAAATCAACCAGTCTCCACACTTCAGCCTTGAGCTCCTGGTTCCTCAGGCTGTAGATGAGGGGGTTCAGCGCTGGAGGCACCACCGAGTACAGAACTGACACTGCCAGATCCAGGGATGGAGAGGAGATGGAGGGGGGCTTCAGGTAGGCACAAAAGCCAGTGCTCATAAACAGGGAGACCACGGCCAGGTGAGGGAGGCACGTTGCCCTTTTCCTTTACCCATTGGCTGAGGTTCTAGGAAGGTACAGCCTTCCTGAACTGCCTTCCCCATATCCCCCCTCGAACCTGTCATTTTAACCCCAAGTTCAAAAACTCAGGCTTGTGCAGACCCACTTGTCTGTTTCAGGAGTCAGGCTGTCTGGGCTCTGTAATAAACGTGTTGCTTGAAGTTCATAGAGACCTTAAGACCCATTTCAAAGATGTTAACACCCACACCTTCACCATTAGAATTGTCTCTAAAGACATCTTCCCTATCAGTCACAATGCACTCCTCAGTTCTGTGAGGCCCTACAGTGTCACAATGTCCCCTTGCTTCCATGAGGTCCCGTGGTGTCCCCACGGTGTCCTTGGATCCCCATTGTCACACCTGACCCATGGTTCCATGAGGTTCCGCAGTGTCACCATGGTCACTGTCAGAGGCTGGATGAGATCAATGTCCCGAGACACCTTGGGATGAGCTGTCAATCAGTCACACCAGGGCAGTGCTCACCCAGGCTCTGACTGCCCCAGCAATCACAAGTCCCACCTGGGGGGAGCCCCACAAAGGCCCAGGGGCTTCAAAGATGGAGCACGAGGTCAGCCCATGGTCTGGTCCCTGCCTTCTCCTGGGGTTTGTGTCTCACCCATGCTGGAACCCGAGCAGTTGGTAGCTGTGTGTTTGTCTTTCTAGACATTGTCTGTCCTTCTGTCTCTCAGTCTCTCTTTCCTCTCCTATTTACCTGGAACATTTTTGGGTAATGTAAAAACTTAAGATTTTAACAGTTTTTAGGTAAATGAGTTAATTGAATGAAGTTTCTGCTATGGTAAGAGTTTTATGTTGAACTAGATGCTGTATTAAATCCTTTGCCTTAGTTCCTTGATTTTCTGTATTTTGCCAATAAAATTCTATGTAATTTTGACCTCTTGAGAATATCTGGTTGGTGTTTCTCCTGTGCACCAAACTCCAGTAAAGGAACCTTTGGTTCCCCCAGCATTTGAGTGTTCTGGGCTGTTGCAGCCCTGCAGGCTCACAATGGCCTCTTGTTTCCATGAGGCCCTGCTGTGTCCCACTGGCCCTTGGTTCCAGGAGGATCTGCAGTGTCACCCAGGTTGATGCCATTTGTCCTTGCTGCCCCTCCCATCCCCCTGCCCCACAAACAGCCCCGAGGCACCCGGGAGGGACAGGCCCTGCTGTGCCAGGCCCTGGCCTGGCCTTGGCCTTTCTGCTTCCTCCAGCCAAGCCAGGCCTTTCTCAGCATTGCCCTTCCCTGCTCACAGCCTTTGGCTCCCTGCAATCCTGGCCTCAAGGATCTGCTCTCACCACTCCCTGCGCAGCCTTTGCCACTCCCTGCCCTCACTGGGGCTCATTGATGCTCCAAGGCACTTGGAGTTTGGCTTCTGACTCCTTGAGCAGCTTCTTCATCCTTCTCTCAGTGCCTGAGGCTCCTGCACTCAGCCCCAAATCCACCATGGGACAGATTAAAATCCAGAAAGGCCTCAGGAGCTCCTTGTCTTCCTTCAATTGTCTTCAAGTCTCCAGGGCTTGTGCAGCTGATGGGAGCCAGTTTGGAGTTGTGTTAAGGAGGAAGATTTCAAAGTGCACTGCATGATGCTTTTGGTTTTTAATCAAGGCAGTAGTTTTTTCTTTAAGTTCAGGGAAGAGGTTTATAAAGCACTCCCCAAGTGATGTTGGTGCTGAATGTCACCTTAGGAGGTCTGGGCACAGAGAAGAATGAGCCCCTTGCAGGCTGACCCTGTTTGGACAAGCTGCTCCTCAGCCCCAACCTCACCATGTCTGACATCGCCCACCTGGCACTGACATCCCTGTCCCCTGCATCACAACCTTGTCCCCTGAGCTCTGCAGCTGCGTGTCCCAGCCCATTGCACCATGTCCCACCTGCTCTCCTCAGGGCTCTGCCTGCAGACAGGGTCAGGAGAAGTTTTCCTGTTGGTGAGGAAAGAATGGAAAAGCCTGAGCAGGTTTCCTGAACAACAAACCCCACTCAGGAACTGCATTGCAGGACTTCATGGCAATTCTGGTATTTTGGACGTTTGGTGACAGCAGAGGCTCATAGAACAAAGGGTCCATTTTGATGCAGCAGAGCCCCATGGAACCAAAAGTTCATTGTATCAGAGCAAGGCCTCATGGGACCAAGAAGACCATTGCTGACAGTATGGAAGCTCATGGAACCAAAAGTCCATTATGACACAGCAAGGCCACATGGAGCCAAGGGGCCATTGTGACGCTGCAGGGCCTCGTAGAGTCAAGGGGACAATAGTGACATTGTGGGGCTCCATGGGATGAAGGGCCCATTCTGACACTGTGGAACCAAGGAGGCCATTGTTACGCTACAGGACATCATGGAACCAAGGAGGCCATTGTGAGCCAGTGGGGCCTCATGGAACCATGGAAACCATTGTGACACTTTGAAGCCTCATTCGATCTAAGGACCATTCTGGCATGTTATGAATAGATATGAGAGATTAGGAGAGTCCCTGCCTTTTGCCCAGGCCTCCAGCAGCAGGCAGTAGCCCGTTTGGGGTGGCCAGCATCCCAAAACCCACTCTTGGTCACAGGTTCTTTAATAATGGCCAATTCAATCTACTGTAGAATGAATTATTTATTTAATGGACACAAAACTAACAGACATAAGACTTTAAACAGACTCTTTACTACACAGGACTAAACCAAAAAGAACTACTAGTAGGTAATGTACAGTGCACAATAAGGCACCTTTTTCAAAGCTAGCAAAAAAATAGTATAGATTAGGATTCAATGAATCTTATCATCCAGTTGCTGGAGGGCCACACATCAAAATCCTTTACCTCAGTTTCTGGAAAAAGAAAAATGAAGACATGCCCAAGCTTTGGGAAGTAGCTATCTTATACGTTCCCAGGGAATGTGGAAGAGGCTCCTACATCTGTGATAATCTGTATTATATTTATAGTTGTAAAGACAAGTGTCTTTTGTCAAATGATATTTCTTTTTCTTTTATCTCTTCCCACATCTGCTCTCCATACCAAGGTGCTGATTCTTGGTAGGCTGCAGACTTTTTCGCACCAGGAGATGACCCCTTGCTGGGCTTTTGACCCACCTGGGTTATCTCTCCCTTCTGCACCAGCCATTTGTTGTAGAGGGAGAGTGGGTGTTAGGAAGTCCTGCCACACTCTCCAAGGTGTTTGCAAATGAAAATATTCTGCTCATAGTCTAAGAAAATCACAAGAAGACAAGGCAGCCAGACCTGTCTCTCCTGGCTACTTTGGTCTAGGGGCAATCTTTGGATAGATGGAATTTTGGTGGCCAAATACCAATTTCAGCTGTGGGCATCAGGACGAGAATGATGGTTCCTTTCCATAGGAAGGAAAGCAGACCCACAGTGATTCAGGGGCAGATGAGAGGCAGCCACCAAGGGCCAAGGGAAGCCAGACCTGTCTATCCTGGCAGCTTTAGTGTGGGAGAAATCCTTGAATATACAGACTTTGGGATGTAGACTGTCAGTTTTGGCCATGGGCACCTTGAAGAGGACAGTTTTCTTCCACTTTGGCAGAAAGCACGGAGCCCCAGTGTTTGGTTGTAGATAAGACAGCCCTTGGGAGGCCAAGCCTCCCACTGATCTCTCCTGGCAGCTTTTGTCCAGGAGCAATCCTTGGATAGATGGAATTTGGGAGGTCAAATCCCAGTTTTGGCCATGGCCCTGGACAAGAAGGCTGGTTCTTTTCCATAGGAAGGAAGACACAGAGCCCCAGTGTTTCAGGGGCAGAGGTGAGGTGACCACCAAAGGCCAAGGCCAGCAAGAGCTGTCTGTCCTGGCAGCTTTTGTCTGGAAAAAGCCCTTTTACATAGGGATTTTTTGGGGGGAGTACCAATTTTGGCCATGGGCTCCTGGAGGAGAAGGACAGTTCTTTTCCAGAGGAAGGAAAGTACAGAGCCCCAGTGGTCCAGGGGCTGATGAGAGGCAGCTGTCCACATGCCAAGGTCAGCCAGACCTGTCAGGCAGCCTGTGGGAGGCCAAACAGCCAGACCTGTTCCATGTTCCCTTGATTCCATGGGGCCCCACAGTGTCATTATGGTCTCCACTGATCCATGGTGCCTCACAGGATCACAATGGACCTTTGGTTACATGAGGTCCTGCACTGTTACATGAATCCTTAGTTCCCTGGAGCCCTGCAGTGTCACCATGGTCTCCTTAGTTCAATGGTGCCACACTGCCACAATTGCCCCTTGGCCTGATGAGATCCCAGAGTGTCACAATGGTTCCTTGCTTCCATGAGGCCTTGTAGTGTCACAAGGGACTCCTTGGTTTCATGGGGCTGCAAAGTGTCACAGTGGCCCCTTTGTACAATGAGGCCTTAGTGTCACAATGGTTTCCATGATTCCATAAGGCCCTGCAGTGTCACAATCAACCCTTGGTTCCATGGGTCCCCTCATTTTCACAATGGCCACTCGGTTCCATTGAGCCCCACTGTTTCACTGTGGCCCCCTTGGTTTCACAAAGCCCTGAAGAGCCACAATGTCCCTAAAGTGCCACAATGTCCCTGAAGTACCACAATGTCCCTTTGGTTTAACAAGGCCTCAGAGTGTCACTATGGTCTCCATGGTTCCATGAGGCTCTGCTGTGTCAGAATGGGCCCATGGTTCTGCAGTGTAAGAATGCTCTGTTCGTCCCTTAGAGCCTCACAGTGTCAGTATTCTGCCCTTGGTTTCATGAGGCCCTGCAGTGACAAAATGGACCTTTGGTTCCATGAGGCCTCGGTGTCACAATGGTCTCCATGGTTCCATGAGGCCCCACTGGTTCACAATGGCCTCCTTGGTTCCATCATGTCCTGTAGTGTCACAATGGCCTCCTTGGCTCCACAGTGACAGAATGGACCCTTCATCCCATGGAGCCCCTCACTGTCACAGTGGTCCCCTTGATTCCATGAGGCCCTGCTGTGCTACAATGGCCCTGTGGTTCCAGTGGGTCCCAAAGTGTCCTAATAGTGTCCATTGTTCCATGAGGCCCTGTGGAGTCACTGTGGTCCCCTTGATTCCACAGAGCCCAGAATGTAACAGTGGACCTGTGGTTCCATGAGGTTCCTCAGTCACAAGGGTCTCCTTGGATCCACAGTGGCACAATGGCCCCTTGGCTCCATGTGGCCCTGCCGAGTCACAGTGGCTCATGGTTCCATGAGGCCACACGGTGTCACAATGGATCCTTGGTTCCATGAGGCCTTGCTGAGTCACAATGGGCTTCTGGTTCCAGGAGCTTTCATATTGTCAACAATGGTCTCCTTGGTTCTGCAGTGTCACCATGGATCCTTGGATCTGCATTGTCACAATGGCCCCTTTGTTCCATGCAGCCCCATTGTGTCACAATGGTCTCCATGGTTCCACAAGGTCCTGCAGTGTCACAATGGCCTCCTGGTTCCATGAGTTTCCATACTGTCAGCAATGGTTCCATTGCTCCATCGAGGCCTTGCTGTGTCCAAATGTACCCCTGATTACACAAAGTCTTTCTCTGTCACGATGTACTTTTGGTTCAAAAATCTTTCTCAGTGTCACAGTGATCTCCATGGATCCATAGTGTCACAATGGACCATTGGTTCCATGTGGCCCCAATGCTGCTAAATGGATTTTGGTTCCATGCATCCCTACAGTGTCACAAAGGACTTTTAGTTCCATCAAGCTCTGAACTGTCAACAATGATCTCCTTGGTTCCATGAGCTTCCACATTTATGTATTTTCTCCTTACTAATTATTAATGTAAGTTATTCTTAATTTTTATTATTGAATTATTACATTCATTAGTTGTAATTACTTCATATTTATAAGGATATTGTTTTCTATTTTATTACCCAATTTATATATTTAAACACAAATCTATGCATTTTCTGGAACAAAAGAACTTCATGTTAATTGGTTCTAAGTAATGTGATTCCCTTCATTAATTAATTAACCTGTGTTGGTTATTGATTTCTCCATCTTTGTGCTAATTAGTCCTAATTGAGACCTTTTGCAATCTTTTTTACCGTCTTTTTCTCAGACAGGGTCAAGGAGTGCAATTCGGGGTGCATGGAGACATTTCTGGGACACATCTGGGGCAGTTTTGGGTCTGGGGAGGGAATTTAGAGGTTCCTTGAGGGTCTGGAGGACACTTGGGGGCCGAGTGGGCACTGGGGGGCACTCAGGGATCCTGAGGGAAAGTCTGGGGTTGGGAGCGGCCCTTGAGGGTCCAGGAGGGCCCTTGGAGGTCAGGGAGGGGAATTTGGGGCCCTGCGGGGTCCGGGCGGGCCCTTGGGGGCTCTGACGGGGCTCTCTGCGCCGCGGGGCATCATGGGAGTTGTAGGCGCGGGTAGAATACGGGTCAACGGCGCCGCGGAGCATCACGGGAGTTGGAAGCGCTGCTACAATGGCGTTCTGTGTGGCGCGGAGCATGACGGGAGATGGAGTCACGGCTGTAACGGAGCTGTACGGGCGCCGCGGAGCATGATGGGAAGTGTAGTCCCGGAAGCGGCTCGAACGGGGCGTTTGGGGTCCGGGAAGGCCCTTGGGGGACACTTTTGCGTCCGAGCCGGGACTTCAGCTCCTCGGGGGGAACGAACACGGTTCTGGAGCCCTGGGGGGAGCTTGGGGAGCTCTGACCGGGCTCTTTAGGGCTAGGGGCATGATAGGAGTTTTTGGCGCGGAACTGTGTTATGAGGGGCTGTGGGGCCGCGGGGGATGACAGGAGATGAAGTCTCAGGAGTGGCTGTAACGGGCATCTGTGGGATTGGAAGCACCTGGGGGTCCGGGGACGCTTTTGGGGGGACTCGAGTGGGCACTGAGGGGGCACTGAGGGATCCTGGAGGGTCTGGCGGACACTTATGGGGCAAATGGGGGCGGATACCGGGGAAATCTGTGGGGCGCGGGGCATGACGGGAGTTGTAGTCCCGGCTCCAATGGGCCTTTAACGGGCCGCGGGGCATGGCGGGAGTTGTAGTCAAAGAAATGGCGCTGGATCGAGGCACTGCCCCTGAGGCCCCGATCCCAGGAGCTGATTGGCTGCGGGAAGTGACGGGCAGGGATCTTGGCAAATGGGAAGCCTGCGGAGCCGGGAACAGCCCACTGAACCACTCCAGTTCATTCCCAGTACAGCCCAGTACACACCCACTGCCCCTCCAAGCCCTCACAGTACACCTGAGTCAATTCCCACTCCCTTCCAGTTTCCCCCAGTGTCATCCACACTATACCCCAGTGTCCCCCAGTCTTCCTCACAGTGTTCCCAGTGTCCCCGGTTTGTCCCAGTATCCCCCATTATCACTCCCAGTGTGTCCCAGTGTCTCCCACACCATTCCCAGTGTCCCCCAGTCTGTCCCAGTCCTCCGCAGTGTTCCCAAGGAACCTTGAACTCCTCACGGTGTCCCTGGCAGCCAAACCCAGCAGTGGGGTCAGTGCAGTGTCCATGGCCACAGCCCCTTGCCATGGCCCAGGGCAGCTTGGGATGAGGATCCACCCTCACAGCTGGCCCAGGCCAGGGCTGCAGTGGCTTTGGTGGCACCTTGGGCTCGGCTCACACTTGAGGAGTGTGTCTGTTTGCAGTGGGGAAACTCAGTAATAAAATACACCCTTTAAAATAGGAATGTGTATTTCTGAGAAACTCTTTGAAATATTTCTCCATAAATGTAGCAGGAAACCTTCCTGATGAACTGCACCAGAGCAGAGGGAAATCAAGGCAGAGCCATGGTTTGTTAGGAAACCTCTCAAGGATTCCAAGTCACAATCAAACTCCGAAGTTTCTTGAACTTTTAATGGGTCCCAATGAGGGACTCAACTGAGAAAGTGTCCCCAGGTTCCAGTTAGAGCAGGAAATTGGAGGCAGAGGTGACAGGTGGGGACAAAGAGAAGCCAAGTCTTGGTGCCCTGGGACACAGCAGGGTCTGTGCCACCAAGGGCTGGGAGGAGACACCTTGTCCTGAGGCCCTGGGGCCTCCTGGCACAGCCCCAGCAAGGCTGGCCACTGTCACCCCCTTGTCCTGCCCTCAGCATCCCCCCCACATCCCAGTGGCCTCAGGGATCTGCTGGAAGGAGTCCCTGGGGAGCCCTGGTCAGGAATGGCCCTGGGGGCTCCTTAATGCTCCCAGGGACTGCAGGTTTTTCCAAGGACTTTGGGTTTTGCTTTTGCCTTGGAGTCTCTGAGAGCTTTGTGCAATCCTGGCCTCCAATTCTCTGCTCTAACGAGTCCCTTGAGATTCTCTGTCAGTAACAACACTCAGTGGGGCTCATTAATGCTGCAGTTACTTCAGTTTTTTAAGGTTCTTTCCTTTCTCCTTTCCACACTGAGGCTCTGAGAGCTTTGTGCAATCCTGGCCTCCAATTCTCTCCTCCAAGGAGTCCATCAGGAGCCTGTGTTGGGGATGGACCTCAGTGGGACCCATCAATGCTTTGAGACACTTTGGGTTTTTCCTCTGCCTTTGGCTCCTGGAAAGGTTTGTGCAATCTCCTCTCAGGCCCTGAGGTTCAAGGGCTCAGCACCAAATGCACCACGGGGCTCATTGGGACCATTGTGGAACTCAGGGGTGCCCATGGAACCAAGGGGCCATGGTGACACTGTGGAGCCCAGAGTGTCCCAGAGGAGCCATTGTGACACAGCGGGGCCACAGGGAGCCAAGGGGCCACTGTGACACTTCAGGGCTTTGTGGAACCAAGAAGCCACTGTGACACTGCACGGTGTCAGTCAGCACCTGCAACACTTCAGAACCAAGGAGAACATTGTGACACTGTGGGGCCTGATGGAACCAAGGGAACATGGAACAGGCCTGGCTGGCTGGGCCTCCTGGGGGCTGTCTGACAGGTTCAGATGACTGTGGCATGTTGAGGGCCGTTGCTCATCTGCCCCTGGAGCACTGGGGCTCTGGGCTTTCCTTCCTGTGGAGAAGACCTGTCCTTCTTCATCCAGGGTCCCATGGCCAAAACTGGGATTCCTCCTCCAAATTTCCTTGTATGCAAAGATTGTTTCCAGATGAAATCTGCCAGGACACACAGATCTGGCTGGCTTGGCCACCCGGGGACCACCTCTCATCTGCCTTTGAAACACTGGGACCATGTGCTTTTCTTTCCTTTGGGAGAAAACGTTTCACATCCAGGTGCCCATGGCTGAAACTGGGATACTGCCTTCAAGTTTCCCTATATCCAAGGACTGCCCCCAGATGAAAGGTGCCAGGGGAGACAGGTCTGGCTGCCTTGGCCCATGGTGGTCACCTCTCATCTTCTTCCAAAGCACTTGGACTTCATGGTTTTTTTTCCTCTAGGAAATCCCATCCATCTCGACCAGGCACCCATGGCTGAAATTGGGATTCCACCTCCAAAACTGTGCATCCAAGGATTGCTGCCAAGTGAAAGCTGCCAGGACAGACAGGTCTGGCTGTTCTTGGCCTCTTGGGGGCTGCCTCTCATCTGCTTTTGAAATACTGGTGCTCTGTGCTTTCCTTCCAATAGAAAAGAACCCTCTTTCTTGTCAAGGTGTCCATGGCCAAAATTGAGACCCCACCTCCAAAATTCCCTATATCCAAGGGTTGCTTTCAGACAAAAGCAGCCGGGACAGAGACGTCTAGCTGGCCTTGGCCTCTGATGGCCACCTTTCATCTGCCCCTGAAACCCTGGTGTTCCATGCTTTCATTCCTATGGAAAAGAAGCATCCTCCTCTTGCAGGTGTCCATATCTGAAATTCCTGTTGTGCCTCTAAAATTCCCTATATCTGGGGATTGCTCCCAGATGAAATCTGCCAGTACCATCAAGTCTGGTTGGCCTTGGCCTCTGGTGACTGCCCCTCATCTGCCCCTGTAACACTGGGGCTTGGTTGCTTCCTTATTATGGAGACCACTGTGACACTGTGGGGCCTCGTGGAACCAAGGGGATCATTGTGGATCTGTGGGGCCACATGGTCACAAGGGGCCAGTGTGAAGCAGCAGGGCTTTGTGGAACCAAGAGGCCATCGTTGCTTTACAGGGCCAGGTGGAACCAAAGGGCCATTGTGATCCTGCAGGGCACCGTGGATCCATGGAGACCATTGTGACATTGCAAGGCCCCATGGAATCATCATGGAATCACCATAGAATCATCATTGTGACACTTTGGGGCCCCATGGAACCAAAGGGCCATTGTGATCCTGCAGGGCCTCCTGGAAGCCATGGGCCATTGCGACACTATGGGGCCTCGTGGAACCAAGGGAACATGGAACAGGTCTGGCTGTTTGGCCTCCCAGGGGCTGCCTGACAGATCTGGCTGGTCTTCGCCTGTTGAGGGCTGCTGCTCATCTGCCCCTGGAGCACTGGGGCTCTGTGCTTTCCTTCCTCTGGAACAGAACTGTCCTTCTCCCACCAGTTCCCCTGGTCAAAATTGGTACTTCCCCTAATAAAATCCCAGACAAAACCTGCCAGCTCTTGCTGGCCTTGGCCTCCGGTGGTCACCTCTCATCTGCCCCTGAAACACCAGAGCTTTGTTCCTTCCCTCCTATGGAAAAGAACCCTCCTTCTCCTCCAGGGGCCATGGCCAAAACTGGGATTCTACCTCCCAAAATCCCATCTATACAAGGATTTCTCACAGCCAAAAGCTGCCAGGACAGACAGCTCTGGCTGGCCTTCGCCCTTGGTGGCTGCCACTTATCTGCCCCTGAAGCACTGGGGCTCTGCTTTCCTTCCTATGGAAAAGAGCCATCCTTCTTCTCCAGGTGCCCGTGGCCAAAACTGGAATTTGGCCTCCAAAATTCCATCTATCCAAGGATTGCTGTCAGACAAAAGCTGCTACAAGACACAGGTCTAGCTGGCCTTGTCCTCTGCTCAGTTTCTTAGACTATGAGCAGAAGGCCATTTCTTTCCCAGAGGAAGGAAAGCCCAGAGCCCCAGTGTTTCAGGGCCAGGTTAGAGGCAGGCACCAGAGGCCAAGGCCAGCCAGAGCTGTCTGTCCTGGCAACTTTTGTCTTTGAGAAACCCTTGGATATACGGAATTTTGGAGGAGAAGTACCAGTTTTGGCCATGGATGCCTGGGCAGGAGGGACAGTTCTTTTCCACAGGAAGGAAAGCCCAGAGCCCCAGTGTTTGAAGGCAGGTGAGAGATGGCTCTCAGGAAGCCAAGGGTAGCCAGTCTTGTTGGTAAGGGCAGCTTTTGTGTAGAAGCACTCCCTGGATATAGGGAATTTTGGAGGCACAATCCCATTTTGGCCAATGGCACCTGGAGGAGAAGGACAGTTCTTTTCCATTTGAAGGAAAGCCCAGAGCCCCAGTGTTTCAGGGGGGCATGGGAAGGGACCCTCGACATACCAGGGTCAGTTGGACCAGTCAGGCCAAGCCAACCACACCTTTTTCCTGTTCCCTTGGATCCATGGAGCCCCACAGTGTCACAATGGTAGTGTTATATTGGATCCTTGGTTCCAGATGGCCCCGCAGTGTCACACTGGCCCCTTGTTTCCATGAGGCCCTGCCATGCTACAATGGCCCCTTGGTTCCGGTGGGTCCCAAAGTGTCCCAACAGTTGCTGTTGTTCCATGAATCTCTGCAATTTCACAAATGATGTTTGGTTCCATGAGACCCTACAGTGTCACAATGGACCCTTGGTTCCATGAGGCCTTGCTGTGTCACAATGGACTTCTCCTTCCATGAGGTTTCATACTCTCAACAACGCTTTCCTTAGTTCTGCAATGTCACCATGGACCCTTTGTTCCATGAAGTTCTATAGTATAACATGGTCACCCTGAGTCCATGCGGTTCTGCAGTGTCACAATGGACGCCTTGGAGCTGCAGTGTCACAATGGACCATCAGTTCCATGTGTCACAATGGTCTCCTTGGTTCCATTGGCACCCACAGTGTCAAAAGGGCCCCTTGGCTCCATTGGGTTCTACTGTGTCACAATGGACCCTTTGTTCCATGAGGTTCCACAGTGACACAGTTGTCTGCTCAGTTCTGTGAGGTTCTGTAACCAAATCTCTGAAATATCAGAATAAGACTCCTTAATACTACTTTGGTGTGTAAGAGGCTGTCATTTATACAGGACTGAGCTCCAGCAAGGATTAACTCCTAACCTTACATGGACACATGTGTCACTTATATACAGTCGCTATATGTGTATTACAATTTCACCTTTATGATTAAACCCATCCAAGTTCCCAGATTCACTCCTTGTTGGCTCTATCACTGCACTCTGGAGCCAGATGTCGTCTTCTTCTCTTCGAACCGTACCTGCTGGGAAAGCAGCCCCTGCATGATTTGTTCCTCTGCTAAAAGTTCACAGGTACAGTAAAAATTTAATTGACCCTTTTGGTATTAAGGCCAAGGCTTTGTGTGGCCAGGCAGAGGCAGGCAGGAGGCAGAGCTGTCAGCAAAGGAAGGGGCCAGCCAGGTGGGGCAGCCAGGGCATGAGGACAGCCTGCAGGGACAGAGGCACAGGGCAGGGACACCGTAGCACAGCCTGTGCTGCAGAGGCCACAGGCATGGGCAGCAGCTGCAAGACCCCGCCAGAGGCAACTCCTGCAGCACTTTGGCCATGGCTGCTGGGCCTGGGCGTGAGGCATGAGGAGGAGACAAGTGAGCCTTGCTGTGCTGGGGCCTCATTGCCTCCTTGGCCCTGCTCAGCAGCCTGGCAGGGGCCGCCCCATGGTGCTGCCCTTGCCATTGCACATGCCCACATGGCAGTGGCCCGGGAAGAGGCCTGAGCAATGAGGGAGGGACAGGATGTGCCTTGCCAGGGGCTGGGGCTCAGGCCTTGGCCCTTTGCATTGCTGAAACACATCCAGCTTTGCTCAGCATCACAGACACCTTTGCCTTGTTTGTCCCCAGCTGTCATCACTGCCTCCAGTGTTCTGCTGTGACTGGAACCTGGGGACACTTTCTCAGTTATGTCCCTCAGAGGGACCCATTAAAACTTCAAGAAACTTTGATGTTTGATTATGACTTTCGATTCTTCAGAGGTTTCTTCACCTCCCTCTCAGGGACTGATGTTCAGGGACTCAGCACCAAAGCCCCAGAGGGTCATTCCAGTCCTTGTGCTGTGTCTGTGCTGCTGAACTGGGCTGAGCTCCTGGCACAGAGGCAGCTCCTGGCAAGGGCAGCGCTGCAGAGAGACAGCTCTGGCCAGGAGCAGCTCCTGTGCACAGCCCAGCAGGGCTGGGGCACTGCCTGCAGCCACCCCGGGCACAGCACAGAGGCACAGAGAGCTTCAATCAGTCAGGGCTGGAAGATGCTGAGAAGTGCCTGGGGGAGAATCATTGCCAGCCCTTGACACAGGAAGCCTCTGGCTGCAGGACAAGGCAGCTGCAGCTCCTGGAGTGATCTCCTAAAGCTGCAACATCCCAATGTCTACAGATCCTGTAAGTGCATTCTCTGATTCTCTCTAGTGTAGAGCAGCCAGGGGTGCCCAGGGCTGTCCTGCAGAGCAGGGTCCTGCAGCCCAGGGCACTGTGTTGGGGCAGGGACTCTGCTGCCTGCCAGGGGCAGCTCTCAGCCGGCCTGGGGAGCTGCTGCTAGTGCTGGGGGACAAGATCTGGGTGGAAGGAGACAGCTGGTGAGGCTTGGAAGTGTTCTTCTTGTGTGGTGAGGATGCTGCATTGCTCAGGACTGCTCCCAGCATGTCATTTAACTCCAGGATATTTCCTACGACATACATACAGGGAGCACAGCAAGGCAGGGACTGCATAAAAGCGAAAAATTATGTTTTTTTAGTCTCCTGATCTGCATTGCCTGCATGGTAAATCGCACAGAGATATTCATCTCTCACTTCAGGTTGAGAAAAATCCAAAACATTTTCTCTCAGCTGTGAATAAACCCAGAAGTGTCAGCAATCTGCACAGGGTACCTTACAGGCAGCATCAGTGTTTCTTTTCCAGCCTCCTCAGGGTTGCTCTGACTTTGCCATCAGAGCCTGCAGAGCCAGAGCTGCCCCTGGACAGTGCCCTGTGCTGGGAGGGCTCTGCAGGGCAGAGCTGAGCCCCCAGTGCTGGGCTGGGCTCTGGCAGCACTGGCAGGGCCCAGCCCTGGGCACAGGGAAGCAGCTGCTGGCAGGGACAGCTCCAGGCAGCAGAGCCCTGGGCAGGCAGTGGGGGGAAAGTGCCACCAAACTGGGCTGGGATATTTAAAGTCCCCTGAAAACCAAATTATTCCATGATTACTTTTTTACAGATTTGCATGCCAAGACAGAGCAAATGTCCAACAGCAGCTCCATCAGCCACTTCCTCCTGCTGCCATTGGCAGACACGCGGCAGCTGCAGCTCCTGCACTTCTGCCTCTTCCTGGCCATCTCCCTGGCTGCCCTCCTGGGCAACGGCCTCATCATCAGCGCCGTAGCCTGCGGCCACCACCTGCACACCCCCATGTTCTTCTTCCTGCTCAACCTGGCCCTCAGCGACCTGGGCTCCATCGGCACCACTGTCCCCAAAGCCATGCACAATTCCCTCTGGGACACCAGGCACATCTCCTACACTGGATGCGCTGCACAGCTCTTTTTCTTTATGTTCTTCATTTCAGCAGAGCATTTCCTCCTGACCATCATGTGCTACGACCGCTACGTGTCCATCTGCAAACCCCTGCACTACGGGACCCTCCTGGGCAGCAGAGCTTGTGCCCACATGGCAGCAGCTGCCTGGGCCAGTGCCTTTCTCAATGCTCTGCTGCACACGGCCAATACATTTTCCCTGCCCTTGTGCCAGGGCAATGCCCTGGGCCAGTTCTTCTGTGAAGTGCCCCAGATCCTCAAGCTCTCCTGCTCACAGTCCTACCTCAGGGAACTTGGGCTTCTTGCTATTAGTGTCTGTTTAGCCCTTGGGTGTTCCGTGTTCATAGTTTTCTCCTATGTGCAGATCTTCAGGGCTGTGCTGAGGATCCCCTCTGAGCAGGGACGGCACAAAGCCTTTTCCACGTGCCTCCCTCATCTGGCCGTGGTCTCCCTGTTTGTCAGCACTGGCACATTTTCCTACCTGAAGCCCCCCTCCATCTCCTCCCCATCCCTGGATCTGGCACTGTCAGTTCTGTACTCGGTGGTGCCTCCAACACTGAATCCCCTCATCTACAGCCTGAGGAACCAGGAGCTCAAGGCTGCAGTGTGGACACTGATGACTGGATTATTTCAGAAACATTAAACATCTTTCCAGTTTTGGCATACCTCTTCTAAGATAAATAATCTTTGGTAGTTCTTGGTGGCTTGGTTGCTTTGTTCCTTTCATTCTTTTGTTTTACTTTTTAATATGGTCCACAAAGAAATGCCATTGTTTGTGCCATTTCTCATTTTGTTTCTCTCCACCTTTGCTATGGTCACAGCCTGAGTCATTGCGGAGCTGCGCTCTCAGTGGCTTTCAATGAACCAAAGGATCTCCCAGCAAAGTTTTAACAGGAGATGTGTTATTTGTTCCCTTCTGTGGAGCTGCAGCAGCAATGTCTGTGTGCAGAGCTGGGGGCAGATCAGGGCTGGCACAGCAGCTCTGCCCAGGAGCAGCAGCACTTGGTGTTGCCAGTGCTGCTCCCGTGCCACTGGCCCTCGTGCTGCCCTCCTAGCCCTGCTGTTGCTGTAGGGCCTGAGTGCTCTGGGGGTCGCTCACAGCCCTGGGGGTGGCAGTGCCGGGGCTGCAGCAGGGACAGGCCATGGGCACTGCTGGGGCAGCGCTGACGCCTCAGGCCAGGGCCTGGGGGCTCCAGGCTCCTTGCCCAGGCTCTCTCAAGAACACGCCCAGGCCAATGCTCAGCACAGAAAAGCCCCGTCAGCAGCCCCAGGCTGGCCGTGGGCAGGCTGGGGGCAAACAGCATGGCTGGGGCTCTGCAAGGTCCCTGGGGGAGACGGGAAGGAGCAGCAGAGCAGGGGCTGATCCATCCCCACTGCGCTGGACAGCCCAGGGCAGCGTCCCAGAGCGTCCTCATGCACCTGCCAACAACATCCCCCCTCTGCAGCCCTGGCCTCTGCCCAGCTCACCGAGCTGCTGCATCCTTTCAGGCACACACACGGCAGCACTGGCTCACCAGCCCCTGTTTGCATTGCACACAGCAGGCGTGAGCACCCCATGGTGTTGGTGTGGGGACATGAACCTGAGGGAGCACAAATGCCATCAGCCCCTGGGGGCCACCAAGGGCTGGGGGACGGCAGGGAAACCACTCAGGTTTGTGGTGGCCTCTGAAGGCAGCCAGAAAGTTTGTTCCCATCAGCTGTGAGTTCCCTGTCCCACTGCAGACGTTGTTGCTCAGAGCCAGGGCTGCCTGGCAGCCACCCCCAAACAGCCCTGAGCATTTCCTTGGCTTCACCTTTGCTTTCTTTCCTCTTTCCTGCTCCACATTTCTTCCTCTTGCCCATCCCTGTCCCCTCCCCTGCAAACAGCCCATCTCTGTTTACCCTTTCCTCTCTGGCCCCACTCCCCATTTCAGTTCCATGGGAACATCCCTTGGGGATCAGGATCATCCTACAAGTGCTTCAGGAATTGTCTGCAGGCTCCTGCAGTGCCTCCTGCTGTTCCCTGGCCAGAGGCACCAAAGGCCAGGGGGCCACATCTGGGCTGGTGTGTCTGGGTGTGGGGCTCCCTGTTCTGGGGCTGTGAGTGAGGAGGAGCTGCAGAGGCTCTGCAGGACTGACAGGATGGGCTTTGGGGCCTGTGTGGAGAAGCTGAGGCACCTGGGCTGCTGGAGCTTCTGAAGAGGAGGCCCAGGGCTCATCCTGCAACTGCTTCAAGGCTGCTCCCAGAGAATCACAGAATCAGCCAGGCTGGAAAAGACCTTGGAGATCGTCAAGTCCAACCTGTGCCCTGACACCACCTTGTGTCCCCTGAGCCTCCTCTTCTCCAGGATAAACAACCCCAGCTCCCTCAGACACTCCTCACAGGACTTGTGTTCCACACCCCTCACCAGCCTTGTTGCCCTTCTCTGGACACGCTCCAGCCCCTCCGTGTCCTTCCTAAATTTGGGGCCCAGAACTGGACACAGCACTCGAGGTGTGGCCTCACCAGTGCCAAGTCCAGGGGAAGAATCCCTGCCCTGCTCCTGCTGGCCACACCATTCCTGATCCAGGCCAGCTGCCATTGGCCTTCTGGGCCACGTGAGCACGCTGCTGGCTCGTGTCCACCCCACTGTCCATCAGTGCCCCCAGGTTCCTTTCTGCCTGGCCAGTGTCCAGCCACTCTGTCCCCAGCCTGTAGCACTGCAGGGGTTGTTGTGGCCAAAGTGCAGGAGCTGGCGCTTGGTCTTGTTAAACCTCACCTTGTTGCATCTGGGCCCTGGATCCAGCCTGTCCAGGTCCCTTTGCAGAGCCCTCCTATCCTCCAGCAGATCCACACTCACACCCAACTTGGTGTCAGCTGCAAATTTGCTGATGCTGGACTCAATCCCCTCACCCAGACCATCAATGAAGATATTGAAATCCACGCTGGCTGGGTCTGAGCCCTCGGCCATCCTGTAGGTGGCATGTGATGGCACTCAAGGTGATCTGTTCCACAGCCTTGCCAGGCACCGATGTCAGGCTGACAGGCCTGGAGCTCCCCAGATCCTCCTTCCATCCCTTCTTGGGTGTGGGGTCACATTGGCACCTCCAGGGCTCTGGGACCTCCCTGCTGAGCCAGGACTGATGAGAAATGATGGAGAGCAGCTTGGGGAGCTCATCCAGCAGCTCCCTCATGCCCCTAGGATGGGTCCCATCTGGTCCCAGAGACACCTGTGAGCATCTGAGTGGCTCAGCAGGTCCCCAGCTGCTTCCTCCTGGATTACAGGGGATCTGTTCTGCTCCCTGTCCCCATCTCCCAGCTCAGGAGAACACTTTTCCTGAGGATAGACTCTCTTAATGTAGAAAGCTGAGGCAAAGAAGGGGTTAAGTAGCTGGGTCTTTTCCTCATCTTTACTTACTGTATTTCTCACTGCATCCAATAAAGAGTAGGGGTTCTTCTTACCCCTCCTTTTACTATAAAGTTGTTTATAAAAACATTTTTATTATCCTTCCCAGAAGCAGCCAGGATAAGTTTTAATAGAGCGTTCACTGATCTAGTTTCCTTTCTATGTGACCTCACAACATCCTTAAACATTTCCCGAGTTTCCTGACCTTCACTCCAAAGGTGATGCACCCTCTTTTTTCCCTGTGTTCCAGGAAAACCTCCATGCCCAGCCAGACCAGTCATTTCCCTCACTAGCTCATGTTTTGGCACACAGGGACAGGCTGCTCCTGCACCTTCAAGATTTCTTTCTTGAAGTGAGTCCATACTTCCTGGACCCCTTTCTTTTTAAGGGCTTTTTCCCATGTACTCCCCAAATCTGCATCCTGAATAGGCCAAAGTCTGCCCTCGGTAATTCCAGTGCAGAAGTTTTGTTGATGCCCCTCCTTCTTTCACAGAATATTGAAAACTCAATGATTTCATGGTCACTGTACCCCAGGCAGCCTCCAACCCCCACATCTCCCACCAGCCCTTCTCTGTTTGGGAACAGCAGGAGACAGAGCTTTCCTTGGCAGTGCGAGTGTCACCAAAAATTCAGTAAAATAAAAACTCCTTAACACCAATGCAGCATTAAGAAGCAGCATTCTTTATTTGGCCAGATGCACAGGGGATGGCTCCTCCCAAAGCTGTGCATGCTGAGAACAGGAGAGTTTCTGTTTATATTCTGTATTTTGCACACATATTCATTGATTGTCCTGCACTAAACATACACATGAGAATCATTTCCCCACAATCATTAACATATTTCCCCTCCCCTTTACACACGTGTTCTTCTGCCCTGGTGGTCTCTCTGGTGGTCCCTGGTGGTTGTGGACCCCAGTGTTCCTGTGGGCCTGGCTGAGGTGGCAGGACACTGAGGCTGCTGAACTTCCAGTTCCCCTTCTCACACAATGGGCATTGTGTGCTTTCCATGGGCCAGTGGTTTTGGAGAACAAGCATTGTGTGAGCTCAGCAGGTGTAGGCAATTTATCATCTGGTAACAAGAGGTCACTGAGTGGGTTGTGAAATCACAGAGTGGATGATGTGAGGTGAAATGTACGAGCAGCTATGACATCATAGGCCATATCTGTGACATCACAGAGCTGGCTGTGACATCACAAGGCAAAGCTCTGAAATCATAGAGCAGACTATGACATCAGAGAGAAGGCTGTGACATTACAGAGTTGGCTATGTGGCCTCAGATTATGGGCTCTGACATCACAGAGTTGGCTGTGACATCACTGAGCAGGTTGTGACATCATCAAGCAGACTGTGACATCATAGTGTGGCTGTGTGACATCACAGAGCAGTCTGTGACATTACAGTGGAGCTGTGTGACATCCCAGCAGGGCTGTGTGAGGTCACTGGGTTGGTCACTCTGCCCCAGCTCCCCCTCACAGTTTCCCCAGACAAGTCCAATGCTGTCCATGCCCAGTGGGGTCCCCTGTCCCCCGGGATGCCCCCTGGCCCACCTGGAGCCACAGCCTCCACCAAAGGATGTTCCACAAGATCCACCCCAGAGCCTGACACGGGGACAAGGGGCCAGGGCTGTGTGACCAGGACATCAAGGACATGGATTATCCAGGTCACTGGGGCCTGGTTTGGGTTCCCCAGGGCAGGAAAGATGTCTGGCAGCTGGAGCAGGGTTAGGGAAGGGCCTCCAAGGTGGGGCTGGAGCCCTTTGACTGTGAGGAGAGGCTGAGGGAGCTGGGCTTGTCCAGCCTGGAGCAGGGAAGGCTGAGGGGCTCCTCATCCCAGCCAGGAGAGGAGGAGATAAAATGAGCCAGGCTGGTTTCAGCATTTCCTCAACACCAAAAGCCACGGGATTCCCCTACTTCTCCATCCACCACTGACAGCTTTGCAAACAGGGCAGTTTTTGAGCTGTTTTACCCCCACTCCTGGCAGAGCATCCTGATACAACACCTTAATTGTGTTTGTATCTCTCACACAATCATCTTTGCCTAAAATTCATTTGGTAGAGAAATCCTGTGTGGATGTCAGATGTTGCTGGGATGTCTCCTATTGCTAATGGAAGACTTTCAAATTTTATTCAATTTTATCATATTTACGTTTTTTTATTTTGGCCATCATGAGAAAACTTTCTGTTCCTCTGAGGCTGTGTCGCCCAAAGGACACAAAGTTGATGAGGCTGTGGGGATCAGGGGCAGGGCACGGCCTGGGATTTGGGGTGGTTGTGAGCCCAGGGCAGGAGCCGGCCCTTGGCCTTGGTGAAGCTCATCCAATTGTCCTGGGCCCATGGCTGCAGCCTGTGCAGATCCCTCTGCAGAGCTTCCTGCCCTCCAGCACAGCCACACTCCCACCCAGCTTGGCCTCACCTGGCAACTGACTGAGGGTGCCCTCGATGGCCCCGTCCAGATCAGCAATAAAGAGATTGAACTGAGCTGGCCCCAACCCTGAGCCCTGGGGACAGCCCTGGATGTGACTCCATTCCCCAGCACTCCTTGGGCTGGACTTCTGCTTTTTATGTAGCTGAGCCTTGCCTTAGTTTTGTTTGCTGACAAGAAATGAACATCCCTGTGTGTCTCGGGCAGCTCCTTCTGCAAGGAAAGCAGGTGGGAGTTGGTGCCAAGGAGCTGAAAGCTGCAGGCACAGCCTGGAGTGGAGGAAGCTCAGATTTGCACAAGGCTGCTCTGAGTGCCAGGGGTTGGATGAGGGAAATGGTGGGGAGGGGATAGGGACAAAATGTGATTGATTGTCAGCCATGAAGGGTCTTGATTTTCATATCTATTCAGACTGCATTAGGAGGGATTCAGGATCAATATCAAGTGGAGATTGCTGATGTAAATCTATAAACGGGAAAAGAAGAATCAGGGGAAAAAGATCTTCTCTCATTCTTTTTTCACTGTAATAGATTCACTTTGAACACACTTCTGGAATCTGTCTAATTAACCCCAAAAGAATTGAAGACGACAGTGATTCCCAGAGTCTTGGCTTGTTAGGGTGTTGTGAAATGTTAATGAGCCCTCAGGCACTGAATTCCTGAAGTGAAGAGCTGAAGGCTGAACAAGCCTCTGGAGAGGGAAAATTCAGCAGCAACCTCCAAGTGTCTGAGGATGTCAGCAGCCCCCACTGAGGCCATCCCTGCCCAGAGACCGTGGGGGCAATGAGCAGACAAGGAGAGCGTCCCTGGGGCTGGGCAAGCAGGAACTCAGAGGCAGCACGGGCTCCAGCTGGGAAATGGACTCTGGAATGGGGCTGTGAAAGCCCTGCCTGGGCTTGGCCAAGCAGCACAGCCAAGCCCTGAGCCCATCCCCTGGGAATGGGCATCGGGGGCCTCACAGGATGCTGGTGGCTGTCCCGGAGCAGGGGGATGTGGGCTGTGGGATGGTGAGGGCAGGAGAGCAGCAGGAGCCCTGCAAAGCTCTGGGGGCTGCGGGAGGAGGCCACAAGCCCTGGGGCTGCCAGGAACTGGTGTCTCCTCATGGGCCTCAGTGCCAGGGACAGCAGCCACAGCCAGGGGACACAAATCTCATTGCTGTTGGCAGGGGGTGCTCCCAGCCCCCCCAAGGCCTTTGCTCACCCCCACTGCAGCTCTCCTAGCCTGGCCTGGGCCTGTGCTGCTTCCCTTGCAGACTTTCCCCAGTGCCCCATTTCCCCATCTCCCTCTGACCCTGGTGAAACACGGAATTTAAGAGTTAACAACTTAGAGTAGATGAAACAATAAGATTTATTATCCTGTTCCCCAAGGACGGAAGGGAGGCTGAAGAGAAGGGGGCCCTTCGAAAGATATCTGGTAACTATCAAAATAGTGCTGACCTTAGCACCAGTAAGGTGCTGGTACTCATGACCTTAGAGTAATAAAAAGGGGCCACCACGGCAAAAGAAAGAGCACGCATGTGCAAAACTCATGGGGTCAAAAATTCACATGAGGAAGAATCCTCTTACTTCATCCTTTCAAGCCCCCAGACTCAAATTAAGACCACCACCTCAATAAAAAGGACAGATTGCGCAGCTGCAACTGATTTACATACGAAGTGGAGAACAGGCAGGGACAAGTAATAAATATGTATAGGCATTATGGAATATGCATGCTTTTTGTAGATAAATATGTAATTGGAAGCTGTAAAAGGTACGAAGGATTTGGGAAGGTGCTCTCCCCCTGCGTCCGGCGCTGAATAAAATACGTACCTACTTTACAACTCTAACAGGTTGTGGAGTCTTTATACCGCGTGTCAATTGGCGAGCCAGCCAGGAGGGCTCTGTCCATCCGCAGAGACGGGCTGAGGGACGGAGGGCTCCACGGCGCGCCCTGGGATTTCCTGGAGGAGAACTCCGAGACCTCGGCTCGCTTACTGCGGGGACAGATAAGGACCACTGGCTTGCAGCTAAAACGGTACGTATTAATCTTAGGGGACTCAGTAAAACGTACGTGTGGTTGGAGGGCTGTTGGTAAATCTCAGGAGACATCCTGCGTGCAACATAGTCCCTTGGTAGGTAAAAGCTTGCAAGCTGTTGGTGGAAGGGGGCGAACACCGGCAAGGCCCGCTCCGCTCCTCCATAGGTCTAGGAGGGGGAGGGAGAAGAAAGGGGGACCGGTGTCACTAAACACTGGCAAGGCCCGCTCCGCTCCTCCGTGGGTCTAGGAGGGGGAGGGAGAAGGAATGGGGACCGGTGTCATTGATAGATCAGTAGTGGGTTGAGTAAACTTTTTCCTGAGATATTGGAACTAAGGTGGTGTGTTTGAGTCCGGACTTTGTGAGTGTGGTGAATGCGTGGGTGAGCAATGTTGTGTCATCGTTGTTTTATTGTTATCTAACCGCAGTTTTATCATTGTTTCATTGTTGCTTTATTTTTACTGGTGTTTTGCCATTGCTAATGAATTTGGGAGAGGTAGTGGATTTTTGAAGCAAAATTGCCATCTTGTGTTATAATTGCAATGCTGTGTCATTGTTTTATTGTTATTTAACTGCAGTTTTATCATTGTTTCACTGTTGCTTTATTGGTACTGGGATTTTGCTGTTGCTACTGAGTTCGGGAGAGGTTGTGGATTTTTGAAAGTTATAATTGCAATGTTGCGTCCTTGTTGTTTTATTGTTGTCTAACTGCAGTTTTATAATTGTTTAATTGCTGCTTTATTGTTACTGGTGTCTTGTTGTTGCTAACGAGTTTGCGAGAGGTAGTGGATTTTTTTTTGTAAGTGGAATTGTCATCTTGTGTTAGTTGTAATTGTAATAAGAGATCAGCTGTCTAAGTTTATTTGTGATACAACACTACCACCTTGTGGCAAAATTTACAATTGCAGCAAGGTATAAGGGAAAGAGGAGACAATGGGAGCTAGACAGAGCATAGAAGTCCCTAAAGCTAGTCCATTAGGGTGTGTTATAGCACATTGAAAAGAAGTTGCAGGGACCGGAGGTACTGAGAATAAGTCCACTCTTATTAAGTATTGTAGCCAGTGGTGGCCTCTGTATAGGCTAGATGAAGGGGTGAGGTGGCCACCCACTGGAACTCTAGATTACAACACTTTGCTACAATTAATGCTATTTTTAAGGAGGGAGGGTAAGTGGAGTGAAGTTTCGTATTGTGATATGTTCTTTTCTCTCCGAAATCACCCAGAGTGGCAAAGAGATTGTGGGATTAAGGCTCCTCTTGACCCTCTAGTAGCTATGGAAAAGGAGAATAAAGCAAAGAGTGGGAAACTAAAGAGATGCTGCTCAGCTTGTAGTATTGGACAGAGGTGTATAAAATTGGATAAGGTTTCCCAAAGCACATTTCAGGAACAAGGCCTGTCAGATTTATTGGAGGCCCCCCCCAACGGACAAGAAAGGGAAAGGGAAGAGAGAGATGGGGATGCAGAGGCCAGCTCACCCCCTAGCAGCCCGGTATCATCCCGGACTAGACAACGAGTCCTACAAATCCCCCTACGAGAGGCAGTAGGACCAGGGGGAGACCCAGTGATGGTTAAAGTGCCATTCTCCTCTATTAATTTAGAAGCATGGAGGAAGGTCGCTCAGGATTATCGCAGTAACCCAGTAACTACAGCACAGAACCTGCGATATATTATCAAACAACATAATCCAGACTGGTCTGACATGCAATTATTGTTAGAATCATTAACTGAGACAGAAAAGCAGCTAGTTTTGAAAACAGCAAGAGAACTAGCAGAAGATTATTGTAGAACCCAGCAATTAGATGTAAAAGACTATTTTCCCCTTGATAAACCAGACTGGAGACCAAACAGGGGAGAGGAGATGAAGAAGTTAGAAAGTTATCGGGAATGGATAGCCAGAGGGATGGAACGGGCTATACCTAAAACCATAAATTGGTCAGAGTTATATACTATTAAACAGGGGCCTTCTGAGACACCATCTGAATTTTTGGACCGACTGAGGAGTGCGATGCGCGTCATACACCTCTAGATCCCAGAGATGAAACAGGGAATCCAACAATTAGTGAGCTTATTCTTGGGCCAATCCACAGTGGATATCAGGCGTAAACTTCAGAAAATAGTAGGGCCTGAGTCAAGAAACCTAGAAAAGCTACTTGATGAGGCATGGAGAGTATTCAGCAATAGAGAAGAGGGATATAGGCAAAATACGAAGAAAGTTATGATAGTGAGGAAGGAGAGAAGAGAAGAACGTAGACAAAGTCAACGAAAACAGAGAGGTCCACCCCGACTAGACAAAGATCAGTGCGCATTTTGTAAAGAGTTTGGGCACTGGAAGAATGAATGCCCCGAACGGAGGGGGGACAAGGGAACAAGAATGGTTGCCTGTGCCAAGGAAGACTGAGGAGGACTGGGAGATCTTACCCCAGCTGATCCCCTGGTTGTAACAATGAAGCTGGGGAAGGAGGGAAAAGGTGGAGTTTCTAATTGACACAAGAGCAACATACTCAGTACTGAATAAAGCCCTGGTGCCCGTGAGAAAGGATTATGTTATGATGCAAGGAGCCACTGGCCAATCTGAAAAGGCTTATTTCTGTAAACCTTTAAAATATAAATTTGGGAAACAGTGGGGCATCCACAAATTTTTATATATGCCGAACTCTCCAAAGGCTCTCCTGGGAAGAGACCTATTAGAGCAACTACAAGCAACCATTATGTTTAAAGATGGGGAAATTATTCTGGAGGTAAATGATCAACAATATGTGGAGGTGTTAAGTCTGATACTGACAACCACTGAGATCGGGGAAGAAATCAGTGAAGAAATAGTTAGTCAGGTGTTCCCTGGAGTGTGGGCTTCTAATGTGCCAGGAAGGGCAAAGAACACACCTCCTATAGTAATTAACCTCAAGGAAGGAAAACACTCAGTCAAGATTAAGCAGTATCCTTTGAGAAAAGAGGACAGAGAAGGAATTGGGCCAGTGACTGAAAATTTTCTACAACTAGGTTTATTGCAAGAATGCCAATCTGACTTCAACACTCCTATATTACCTGTTCGAAAACCCAATGGGTCATAGCGAGTGGTGCAAGACTTAAGGGCTGTTAATAAAATAACTGAAGATCTTTACCCAGTGGTAGCAAATCCGTATACTTTATTGACATGTTTAACACCAGAGCTAACTTAGTTTACCGTTTTAGACTTAAAAGATGCCTTCTTTTGCCTTCCTCTCCATGAAGCCAGTCAGAAAATTTTTGGCTTTGAATGGGAAAATCCTAAAAGCGAGCGTAAAACCCAACTCACATGGACAGTTCTTCCTCAGAGGTTCAAAAATTCCCCCACATTGTTTGGGGAGCAGCTTGCAAAGGACCTAGAAGCCTGGGAGGCTCCACCAGAAAAAAAGAAGCTGTTGCAGTATGTGGATGATCTCCTTATAGCTACTAAGACAAGAGGCATGTGTGGCATGGACGGTGAGTCTTTTAAACTTTTTAGGGCTCCAGGGGTACAGGGTGTCAAAGAAGAAGGCTCAAGTGGTAAAGCAAAAAGTAATTTACCTAGGGTACAAAGTTAGTGCTGGACAACGGACTTTAGGGCAAGACTGTAAAGAAACGATATGCCAAACCCCGCAACCCCAGACAGTAAAAGTGCTGTGAACCTTTTTGGGGATGACAGGATGGTGTAGATTGTGGATTTACAACTATGGAATGCTCGTCAAACCCCTGTATGCACTTATCGCAAGTGGGAGCAGAGATCTCCAGTGGACCAAGGAAGCCACTCGAGCCTTTTCTCAGTTGAAGGATGCCCTTATGTCAGCCCCAGCCCTAGGACTCCCGGACGTGAGTAAACTGTTTTTTCTGTTTTCGCATGAGAAACAGGGGATAGCATTGAGAATACTGGCACAGAATCTAGGCCCATATCGAAGGGCAGTTGCCTATTTATCCAAGCAGCTAGATGCAGCCGCTAAGGGATGGCCAGGATGCCTCAGGGCTGTAGCAGCAGTTGTGATGAATATTCAGGAAGCACAGAAATTCACCTTGGGCCAGAAAATGACTGTGCTGGTGTCCCACACAGTGTCCTCAGTACTAGAAGTGAAAGGTGGGCACTGGCTTTCCCCTCAAAGATTTTTGAAATACCAAGCCATTATGGTAGAACAAGATGATGTGGAAATAGTGGTGACTAATATTGTCAACCCAGCTTCCTTTCTCAGTGGAAATCAAGGAGAGCCAGTGCAACACGATTTTCTGGAAACCATTGAAGCCACCTACTCCAGCCACCCAGACTTGTAGGACACCCCTTTCGATGACACAGAAATTGGTTTACAGATGAGAGTAGCTATGTCATCAGTAGAAAACGACATGCTGGATATGCAGTTACCACTTGCAAAGAAGTAATAATATCTGATCCCCTACCCACAGACACCTCTGCACAGAAAGCCAAGATAATCGCCCTGACCCGTACCTTGGAGATGGCAAAAGCGGAAAAATAAATATCTACACAGACTCGAAATATGCATTCAAAGTTGTGCATGCACATAAAGCTATCTAAAAAAAAAAAAAAAGACTATTGAATTCACATGAGAAAAACATTAAACATGCACAAAAAATAATGAAACTATTAGAAGCAGTCCAGATGCCCAAAAAAGTAGCAATTATGCACATTAGAGCACACCAGAAGGTGAGCTCAGAATTGGAAGAAGGAAATGAGCTGGCAGATAAAGAGGCAAAAGAAGCAGCAAAAAGTAAAATAACAATTAAAGGAACCCTGATTCCAGACAGACAGATATTTCTCAAAAGTAAGTCAGAATACAATAAAAAAAATAAGAAACTTATTGAAGACCAAGAAAGAACATATAACCAAGAAGGATGGGCCGTCACTGCAGATGGGAAGCTGGTTGTCCCTTCTCAGATATTATAGTCCTTAATAAAAGAGGAACATCAGAAAACACACTGGAGAACAGAGGCCTTGTATAGCTATCTAATTGAAAAGATTACTGCCAGAAATTTGTATGCTACTGTCACCCAGGTGACCAGGCAATGCGATCTTTGCCTCCAGACTAATCCTAAGAATACCCCTAAACCAAAACTTGGTCAGATTGGAAGAGGCCAGAGGCCTGGGCAACAATGGCAGGTTGACTTTTCAGAACTTCCAAGAAAAGAGGAGTACCGATATTTGCTAGTTTTAACAGATACCTTTTCAAAGTAGCCAGAAACTTTCCCCACTAGAACTGCCAAAGCCCAAGAAGTAACCAAAATATTGTTGCAAGAAATAATACTACGCTTCAGAGTTCCAGCCACAATATACTCAGATAGAGGACCACACTTTATTTCCAAAATAGTGCAGCAAGTGAGTCGCCACTTGAGTATAAACTGGGAACTCCACACTCCATACCATCCCCAGTCGAGTGACCAAGTAGAAAAACTGAAACATTTAATTAAGCAGCAAATTGTGAAACTAGGGCAAGAAGTTAATTTACCCTGGCCTCAATCTCTCCCATTGGCATTGCTACAAATCCAAACTAAACCAAGAACTAAAGAAAAGCTAAGTCCCTTAAAATGCTTTATAAGAGGCCATATAAAGTGCAAAAAGAAATCTCTACCCAAATTAGAGATGAAACACTTTCCACCTATTTAGTAGCCCTAAGTAAACAACTTAGAAAAATTAAAAAGTATGCAGCTAGAACTCAGAGCAAAGAGCTAGATAGACCTGTGCATGACATACAGCCTGGAGATTATGTGTATGTTAAGTCTTTTACAGAAAAGACTCTGGAACCACAGTGGGAAGGACCATTCCAAGTGCTACTGACAACCCAGACTGCAATTAAGATCAAAGAACAGGGCGCCTGGATTCATCATACGCAAATAAAAAATGCCCCAAGAACTCCTTAGCAAGCAACACTAAGTGATAATGAACTGAAACTGAAACTTACTCGAGAAAGATGAATGGACTCTGGGTAGAAATGTTAGCTTGGAGAGTTGTATCTCTCCTGATTATAGCCATGACCATAACTGCAAAACCACATGTGTACCAAATATTTGAGCACAATATCTGTCAAAAAAAGGCTTATGACACCCACTCTCACAAAATACTGTTCCAGATGCTAAAGGTCATGAATCCATCTATTTAAAAAAAGAAAGATGTTTGAGGTTGCGAATATCTATTCGTTCAAGACAGATTCCTTAAGTCCCGCCAAAAACCTATAGAGTTAATTCAAATTGATTCCGGATGCTGTGAGACATGCTTATCTACTTGTCCTGAATTTAAGCTTAAAATAGAAAAGTGCGCAATTAAAAGTAATAACTTAGACTACAATATTACTCAAGATTGTGTTATACCCCAAGATGATGAAATAAGTCAGCCAACCCAAAAACCAGAAGAAGCCACAGCTGCTCACACCCAAAACACCCCAAAAAACCCAATTTCAGCCTATAGTCTCCAGAATTAGACCTTATGCAACTAAGAAGGTAGAAATCCAAAGACTGCTACTGAATCCAAAATAGTCCTTAAAGCAAATAAAGATAGAAATGCAAATAAATGCTTCAGCTATTCGATCAGAGTGCACTCCATTCCTTAAGACTTCCTTTATAAATTAGACCATTTAGTTACAAAAACGTGCACCTAACATTTTTAAGCAGAAGAGAGACCTTACAAGAATACTAAGAACAAGACTAAAAATCCTGAATTCGACAGACTCAGAAGTACTAATGAACAAATTAACTGCAGCTAAGAGTGACGTAGTTAAATTACAACAACCCTTACAATCCTCATTGCTAGCTCTTAGCACCAGTCAATAGAAGTTGTCCAAAATTTTACCGAAATAAGAAGAAATACAAGAACAAAATCATAGACTAATAATAAATACCATAAGTGCAGCTAGTGAAAATATGTATCTAGTCCTCAGATGTGTACAAGCACAAATATAGATGCAATCAGTAGCTGCCTCAATTACCAAAGCAAGTAGTGAAGGCACATTCCCTGCAGAAGTCCGGAAGGTTGTTTGGGACCATGCCTCCCATTTAGAAAGAGAACTTCAGTCATGGTGGGTTTTAGTTAAGTTCACCTATGATCCTGTAACCAGCATGGTAACGGCCTTTGTTTCAACTATACATAATGTGTTGGTGAGTCTGATATACCCAATAGTTCCCCTAAGACTAAACCATGAAAGAACCATCCTATATCCCTCAGGACACAGGATGTGGGCACAAAAAGTGGAAGGGAAATGGAGAACTATTAATATAGAGTCCTGTGCCAGGAAAAAACAACTTAGATTCATATGTGAAGAGAATATAAATAGTGATCAAGATACTTGCCTGGATACAAAACAGAGTATTTGTCACTTTGAAGCCCGTTCAGTCAATCAGACAACCCTGCTGGTACACATAGGTCAAAGTTGTGTGTGTCTTAGAACACCATGCTCTTCGGTAGTGGTAGATGGACTAATCAGAAATGAAACTCAGTCCAATTTGTGCATTTGTAACTTTATCAGAATTGAAGGATGTGACTTTTCTTATCAGGCACCAGTAGTATCTCATCAATATATAAAGGCAAACCTGACCACGGTACAGGAAATATCACCTGTGCCCATAAGGATGAATCTAACTTTGGTTAAGCAACTATTGAAGCACGAGGATTTAAAGGAAATTCTCAGAGAAATTAGAGATATGGGAAAGAGGACTCTGATCACAATACATCATGATACAGAAACCATACGAAGTGTTTTCAAAAGATTGAATACAGACGCATCTCATCATTGGTGGGACACACTTTTTAGATGGTCACCAAAAGCGACTAGACTCCTCAATGCAGCAACTCATCCAGCTGTTGTTTTACTAATCCCAGTTAGTGTAAGTTTGTGTATGTCCATTGTCATGCTCTTTTGGAATTGGAGGATGATACAATGAATGGAGGTACTAACCTCATTGTCAAAGGTACATGGTAATGCCTTAAGAGATACATATCAGGGAAATAGAGAGAAAGAATTTTTGTACTAAGTAAAAGAATTTACTTATTTTCTAGAAAAGGGGGGACTGAAACAGAGGATTTAAGAGTTAAAACTTAGAGTAGATGAAACAATAAGATTCATTATCCTGTTATCCAAGGACGGAGGGGAGGCTGAAGAGATAAGGGGGGCCCTTCGAAAGATACCTGGTATCTGTCAAAATGTTGCTGAGCTTGCAAAAATAAAAGGGGGCCACCACGGCAAAAGAAAGAGCACGCATGTGCAAAACTCGTGGGGTCAAAAATTCATGTGAGGTAGAATCCTCTTACTGCATCCTTTCAAGCCCCCAGACTCAAATTAAGACCACCACCTCAATAAAAGGGACAGATTGCGCAGCCGCAACTGATTTACATATGAAGCGGAGAACAGGCAGGGACAAGTAATAAATATGTATAGGCATTATGGAATATGCATGCTTTTTGTAGATAAATAAGTGATTAGAAGCTGTAGAAGGCATGCAGGATTTGGGAAGGTGCTCTTCCCCTGCGTCCGGTGCTGAATAAAACACGTACCTACTTTACAACTCTAACAGGTTGTGGAGTCTTTATACCACGTCTCAGAACTATTTCCGTTTCTGACGTGTGGCCTTGTGGAAACAATATGACAGTGCAGGACCTTGTGTAGTGATTGTGACACTGCAGGGCTCCATGAAACCAGGGGCCAGCCCTGCTCTGTGGGGCACACTGTTCCTTGTGGAACCACAGAGATCACTGGGACACTGCAGGACCCCGTACAACCACGGGGCCATTGTTACACAGCAGGGAATTGTGGAATGAATGAAACAATATTGAAACGGTGGTACTCCATGGGACCAAGAGGCCCTTGTGTCACTGTGGAGCCAAGCAGAGCATTGCTGCACTGGGAGAGCTCATGGAACCAAGGAACCACTGTGACAATGTGGGGCCCAAGGAACCAAGGGACACAGTGACACTATGGAGCCTCCTGGCATCCTGGAGACCTTTGTGACAGTCAAGAGTAAAGAGCCTCATGGAACCATGGTGACACCAAGCTGGGTGTGAGTGTGGATCTGCTGGAGGGTAGGAGGGCTCTGCAGAGGGACCTGGACGGGCTGGATCCAGGGCCCAAATCCAACAAGGTGAGGTTTAACAAGACCAAGTGCCAGGTCCTGCACTTTGGCCACAACAACCCATGTAGTGCTACAGGCTGGGGACAGAGTGGCTGGACAGTGGCCAGGCAGAAAGGGACCTGGAGGCACTGATGGACAGCAGGCTGGACATGAGCCAGCAGTGTGCCCACATGGCCAAGAAGGGCAATGGCAGCTGGCCTGGATCAGGAATGGTGTGGCCAGCAGGACCAGGGCAGGGATTCTTCCCCTGCACTCAGCACTGGTGAGGCCACACCTCGAGTGCTGTGTCCAGTTCTGGGCCCCCAATTTAGGAAGGACATGGAGGGGCTGGAGCGTGTCCAGAGAAGGGCAAGAAGGCTGGTGAGGGGTGTGGAACACAAGTGCTGTGAGGAGTGTCTGAGGGAGCTGGGGTTGTTTATCCTGGAGAAGAGGAGGCTCAGGGGACACAAGGTGGTGTCAGGGCACAGGTTGCACTTGATGATCTCCAAGGTCTTTTCCAACCTGGCTGATTCTGTGATTCTCCGAGAGCACCCTTGAAGCAGTTGCAGGATGAGCCCTGGGCCTCCTCTTCAGAAGCTCCAGCAGCCCAGGTGCCTCATCTTCTCCACACAGGCCCCAAAGCCCATCCTGTCAGTCCTGCAGAGCCTCTGCAGCTCCTCCTCACTGCCCCAGCACAGGGAGCCCCACACCCAGACACACCAGCCCAGATGTGGCCCCTGGCCTGTGGTGCCGCTGACCAGGGAACAGCAGGAGGCACTGCAGGAGCCTGCAGACAATTCCTGAAGCACTTGTAGAATGATCCTGCTGCCCAAGGGCCGTTCCCATGGTGCCAAGTCAGGAACTGAAATGGGGAGTGGGGCCAGAGAGGAAAAGGAAAACATGGATGGGCTGTTTGCAGGGGAGGGGACAGGGATGGGCAAGAGGAAGAAATGTGGAGCAGGAAGGAGGAAAGAAAGCAAAGGTGAAGCAAAGGAAATTCTCAGGGCTGTTTCAGGATGGCTGCCAGGCAGCCCTGGCTCTGAGCAACAACGTCTGCAGTGGGACAGGAAACTCACAGCTGATGGGAACAAACTTTCTGGCTGCCTTCAGAGGCCATGACAAACCTGAGTGGTTTCCCTGCCATCCCCCAGCCCTTGGTGGCCCCCAGGGGCTGATGGCATTTGTGCTCACTCAGGTTCATGTCCCCACACCAGCACCATGGGGTGCTCACGCCTGCTCTGTGCAATGCAAACAGGGGCTGGTGAGCCAGTGCTGCCGTGTGTGTGCCTGCAAGGATGCAGCAGCTCTGTGAGCTGGGGAGAGGCCAGGGCTGCAGAGGGGGGATGTTGTTTGCAGGTGCATGAGGATGCTCTGGGACGCTGCCCTGGGCTGTCCAGCGCAGTGGGGATGGATCAGCCCCTGCTCTGCTGCTCCTTCCCGTCTCCCCCAGGGACCTTGCAGAGCCCCAGCCATGCTGTTTGCCCCCAGCCTGCCCATGGCCAGCCTGGGACTGCTGACGGGGCTTTTCTGTGCTGAGCATTGGCCTGGGCGTGTTCTTGAGAGAGCCTGGGCAAGGAGCCTGGAGCCCCCAGGCCCTGGCCTGAGGCGTCAGCGCTGCCCCAGCAGTGCCCATGGCCTGTCCCTGCTGCAGCCCCGGCACTGCCACCCCCAGGGCTGGGAGCGAGCCCCAGAGCACTCAGGCCCTACAGCAACAGCAGGGCCAGGAGGGCAGCACGAGGGCCAGTGGCACGGGAGCAGCACTGGCAACACCAAGTGCTGCTGCTCCTGGGCAGAGCTGCTGTGCCAGCCCTGATCTGCCCCCAGCTCTGCACACAGACATTGCTGCTGCAGCTGCAGAGAGAGGAACTGAAGGGGGATCTGCAGTGAAAACTTTGCTGGGAGTTCCTTTAATACGTTTAACGTACCAGAGAGACGAGTTCCTCATTGGCAGAGTCTGGGGCCACAGCAAAGATGAAGAGAAACCAAGTAAGAACTGGCAAAACAGTGGCATTTCTTCGTGGACAATATATAAAAACTAAAAGAAAGGAAAGAGTAGAACAAACAAACAACCCAGCCCAAGAAGAACTATCAAAGATGACTTTAATTACAAATGATTTTCAGAAATTGGCAACCAGTTTAATATTTCTGAGATCGTCCAATCACCAGTCTCCACACTTGAGCCTTGAGCTCCTGGTTCCTCAGGCTGTAGATGAGAGGGTTCAGGGCTGGAGGCACCACCGAGTACAGAACTGACAGTGCCAGATCCAGCGATTGGGAGGAGATGGATGAAGGCTTCAGGTAGGCAAAAAAGCCGGTGCTAATAAACAGGCAGACCACGGCCAGGTGAGGGAGGCACGTGGAAAAGGCTTTGTGCCGTCCCTGCTCAGAGGGGATCCTCAGCACAGCCCTGAAGATCTGCACATAGGAGAAAACAATGAACACAAAACAGCAAAAGGCGAAACAGACACTAATAGCAAGAAGCCCAAGTTTCCTGAGGTTGGAGTGGGAGCAGGAGAGCTTGAGGATCTGGGGGACTTCACAGAAGAACTGGCCCAGGACATTGCCCTGGCACAGGGGCAGGGAAAATGTATTGGCCGTGTGCAGCAGAGCATTGAGAAAGGCACTGGCCCAGGCAGCTGCTGCCATGTGGGCACAAGCTCTGCTGCCCAGGAGGGTCCCGTAGTGCAGGGGTTTGCAGATGGACACGTAGCGGTCGTAGCACATGATGGTCAGGAGACAATACTCGGCAGAAACGGAGAACAGAAAGAAAAAGACCTGTGCAGCACATCCTGAGTAGGAGATGGTGCTGGTGTCCCAGAGGGAATTGTGCATGGCTTTGGGGACAGTGGTGCAGATGGAGCCCAGGTCGCTGAGGGCCAGGTTGAGCAGGAAGAAGAACATGGGGGTGTGCAGGTGGTGGCCGCAGGCTACGGCGCTGATGATGAGGCCGTTGCCCAGGAGGGCAGCCAGGGAGATGGCCAGGAAGAGGCAGAAGTGCAGGAGCTGCAGCTGCCGCGTGTCTGCCAATGGCAGCAGGAGGAAGTGGCTGATGGAGCTGCTGTTGCACATTTGCTCTGTCTTGGCATGGGGATCTCTAAAAAAGCAATCATGGAACAGTTTGGTTTGGAGAGCTCTTTAAATATCCCAGCACAGTTTGGTGGCACTTTCCCCCCACTGCCTGCCCAGGGCTCTGCTGCCTGGAGCTGTCCCTGCCAGCAGCTGCTTCCCTGTGCCCAGGGCTGGCCCCTTCCAGTGCTGCCAGAGCCAAGCCCAGCCCTTGGGGCTCAGCTCTGCCCTGCAGAGCCCTCCCAGCACAGGGCCCTGCCCAGGGGCAGCTCTGGCTCTGCAGGCTCTGATGGCAAAATCAGAGCTACCCTGAGGAGGCTGGAAAAGTGACACTGATGCTGCCTATAAAGAACACTGTGCTTATTTCTGTCACTGCCTGGTTTATTCACAGCTGAGAGAAAATGTTTTGAATTATTCTAAACCTGAAGTGAGAGATGAATATCTGTGTGCAATTTCCCATGCAGGTAACCCAGACCAGTAGATTAAAAAACAGGATTTTTCTCTTTTATGCAGCCCCTGCCTTGCTGTGCTCACTGTGTAATGTACAATGAAATGTCCTGGAGTTAAATGACATGCTGGGAGCAGTCCTTAGCAGTGTAGCCTCCTCACCACACAAGAAGAACACTTCCAAGCCCCACCTGCTGTCTCCTTCCACACAGATCTTGTCCCCCAGCACTAGCAGCAGCTCCCCGGGCCGGCTGAGAGCTGCCCCTGGCAGGCAGCAGAGTCCCTGCCCCAGCACAGTGCCCTGGGCTGCAGGACCCTGCTCTGCAGGACAGCCCTGGGCACCCCTGGCTGCTCTACACAAGAGAGAATCAGAGAATGCACTTACAGGATCTGTAGACATTGGGATGTTCCAGCTTCAGGAGATCACTCCAGCAGCTGCAGCTGCCTTGTCCTGCAGCCAGAGGCTTCCTGTGTCAAGGGCTGCCAATGATTCTCCCCCAGTCACTTCTCAGCATCTTCCAGCCCTGACTGATTGAAGCTCTCTGTGCCTCTGTGCTGTGCCCGGGGTGGCTGCAGGCAGTGTCCCAGCCCTGCTGGGCTGTGCACAGGAGCTGCTCCTGGCCAGAGCTGTCTCTCTGCAGCACTGCCCTTGCCAGGAGCTGCCTCTGTGCCAGGAGCCTGGCCCAGCTCAGCAGCACAGACACAGCACAAGGACTGGAATGACCCTCTGGGGCTTTGGTGCGGAGTCCCTGAACAGCAGTCCCTGAGAGGGAGTTGAATAAACCTCTCAAGAATTCAAAGTCACTATCAAACTCCAAAGTTTCTTGAAGTTTTAATGGGTCCCAGTGAGGGACACAACTGAGAAAGTGTCCCCAGGTTTTCCAGTTAGAGCAGAACACTGGAGGCAGTGATGACAGCTGGGGACAAACAAGGCAAAGGTGTCTGTGATGTTGAGCAAAGCTGGATGTGTTTCAGCAATGCAAAGGGCCAAGGCCTGAGCCCCAGCCCCTGGCAAGGCACATCCTGTCCCTCCCTCATTGCTCAGGCCTCTTCCCGGGTCACTGCCATGTGGCCATGTGCAATGGCAAGGGCAGCACCATGGGGCGGCCTCTGCCAGGCTGCTGAGCAGGGCCAAGGAGGCAATGAGGCCCCAGCACAGCAAGGCTCACTTGTCTCCTCCTCATGCCTCACGCCCAGGGCCAGCAGCCATGGCCAAAGTGCTGCAGGAGTTGCCTCTGGCAGGGCCTTGCAGCTGCTGCCCATGCCTGTGGCCTCTGCAGCCCAGGCTGTGCTACGGTGTCCCTGCCCTGCGCCTCTGTCCCTGCAGGCTGTCCTCATGCCCTGGCTGCCCCACCTGGCTGGCCCCTTCCTTTGCTGACAGCTCTGCCTCCTGCCTGCCTCTGCCTGCCCACACAAAGCCTTGGCCTTGATGCCTGATGGGTGAATTCAATTTTTACTGTGCCTGTGAACTTATAGCAGAAAACCAAGTCATGCAGGGGCTGCTTTCCCAGTGGTTACAGTTGGAAGAAAAGATGAAGACATCTCGGTCATGAGTGCAGTGACAGAAAAAGAAGGACTGAATCTGGGAACTTGGGATTGATTTTATGGTTCAGATTAAATTGTAATACTCATGTAGCAACTGTATATAAGCGACACATTTGTAGAATCACATGTCCACCTAAGGTTAGGCGTTATCCCCTGCTGGACCTCAGGCCTGAATAAAGATGGCCCCTTTAACTCCAAATTAGTGTTAAGGAGTCTTATTCTGATATTTCAGAGATTTGGTTACAGTGGGGCCTCACATAATCAAGGACTAAACTGTGTCACTGTGAAACCTCATGGAACAAAGGGTCCATTGCGACACAGCAGAACCCCATGGAGCCAGGGGGCCATTGTGACTCTCTGGGTGCTCATGGAACCAAGGAGACCATTGTGACACATGGAACTGATGGTCCATTGTGACACTGCAGAACCTCGTGGACTCAAGGTGACCATGTTATACTACAGAACTTCATGGAACAAAGGATCCATGGTGACATTGCAGAACCAAGGAGAGTGTTGTTGACAGTATGAAACATCACGGAAGGAAAAGTCTATTGTGACACAGCCGGGCCTCGTGGAACCAAAACATCAATTGTGAAATTGCAGAGATTCATGGAATAGTGGAGACTATTGGCACACTTTGGGACCCACTGGAACCAAGGGGCCATTATAGCATGGCAGGGCCTCATGGAATAAAGGGGACCACTGTGACAGTGAGGGGCTCCATGGGATGAAGGGTCCACTCTCACACTGTGGAACCAAGGACACCATTGTTACACTACAGGACATCATGGAACCAAGGAGGCCATTGTGAGCCACTGGGGTCTCATGGAACCATGGAGACCATAGTGACACTGAGACCTCAGGGAACCAAAGGGCCACTGTGGCACTGCAGGGCCTTGTGGAACCAAGGGGACCATAGTGACACTGTGGGGCTCAATGGAACCAAGAGGCCTTTGTGACACTCTGGGGTCTCATGGAACCAAGGGTCTACTCTGACACTTCAGGCCCTCATGGAATCATGGAGACCATTGTGACACTTTGCAGCCCATGGAAGCAAGGGGCCATTGTGCCACTGTGCAGCTCCATGGAACCAATGAAACCCTTTTGACACTGCAAGGCCTCACGGTTGCAAAGGGGATCCATTGTGACACTGCGGGGCCCCATGGAAACAACGGGCCAGTGTGACACTGCAGGGCCGTGAGGAACCAAGGATCCTGTATGACACTACCATTGTGACACCACAGGGACCCATGGGTCCAAGGGAACAGGTGACAGGTCTGGTTGGCTTGGCCTGACTGGCTCAACTGATCTTGGCATGTCAAGGGTCTCTTCCCATGTGCCCCTGAATCATGGGGGCTCTGGGCTTTCCTTCAAATGGAAAAGAACTGTCCTTCTCCTCCAGGTGCCCATGGCCAAAATGGGAATGTGACTCCCAAAATTCCCTATATCCAGGGATTGCACCTAGACAAAAGCTGCCACTATCACCAATTTTGGCTGCCCTTGGCTTCCTGAGACCCATCTCTCACCTGCCTTCAAACACTGGGACTCTGTGCTTTCCTTCCTATGGAAAACAACCATCCCTCCTGCCCAGGCACCCATGGACAAAACTGGTACTTCTCCTCCAAAATTCCCCATATGCAAGGGTTTCTCAAAGACAAAAGTTGCCAGGACAGACAGCTCTGGCTGGCCTTGGCCTCTGGTGCCTGCCTCTAACCTGGCCCTGAAACACTGGGGCTCTGGGCTTTCCTTCCTCTGGGAAAGAAATGGCCTTCTGCTCATAGTCTAAGAAACTGAGCAGAGGACAAGGCCACCTAGACCTGTGTCTTGTAGCAGCTTTTGTCTGACAGCAATCCTTGGACACATGGAATTTTGGAGGCCAAATTCCAATTTTGGCCACAGGCACCTGGAGAAGAAGTATGGCTCTTTTCCATACGAAGGAAAGCAGAGCCCCAGTGTTTCAGGGGCAGATAAGTGGCAGCCACCAAGGGCCAAGGCCAGCCAGAGCTGTCTGTCCTGGCAGCTTTTGGCTGGGAGAAATCCTTGGATTGATGGAATTTTGGGAGGTAGAATCCACATTTTGGCCATGGCCCCTGGAGGACAAGGAGGACTCTTTTCCATAGGAAGGAAGGAACAAAGCTCTGGTGTTTCAGGGATGAGAGGTGATCACCAGAGGCCAAGGCCAGCAAGAGCTGGCAGGTTTTGTCTGGGAGAAACCCTTCATATAGGAATTTTATTAGGGGGAGTACCAATTTTGACCATGGGCACCAGGAGGAGAAGGACAGTTCTTTTCCAGAGGAGGGAAAGCCCAGAGCTCCAGTGCTCCAGGGGCTGGTGAGCAGCAGCCCTCAACAGGCCAAGATCAGCCAGACCTGTCAGACAGCCCCCAGGAGGCCCAGCCAGCCAGACCTGTTCCATGTTCCCTTGGTTCTATCAGGCCCCACAGTGTCACAATGTTCTTGATTCTGAAGTGTTGGAGGTGCTGACTTGAAACATTGATGGGTCCCACTGAGGTCCATCCCCAACACAGGCTCCTCATGGACTCCTTGGAGCAGAGAATTAGAGGCCAGGATTGCACAAAGCTCTCAGAGCCTCAGTGTGGAAAGGAGAAAGGAAAGAACCTTAAAAAACTGAAGTAACTGCAGCATTAATGAGCCCCACTGAGTGTTGTTACTGACAGAGAATCTCAAGGGACTCATTAGAGCAGAGAATTGGAGGCCAGGATTGCACAAAGCTCTCAGAAACTCCAGGGCAAAAGCAAAACCCAAAGGCCTTGGAAAAACCTGCAGTCCCTGGGAGCATTAAGGAGCCCCCAGGGCCATTCCTGAGCAAGGCTCCCCAGGGACTCCTTCCAGCAGATCCCTGAGGCCACTGGCATGTGGGGGGGATGCTGAGGGCAGGACAAGGGGGTGACAGTGGCCAGCCTTGCTGGGGCTGTGCCAGGAGGCCCCAGGGCCTCAGGACAAGGTGTCTCCTCACAGCTCTTGGTGGCACAGACCCTGCTGTGCCCCAGGGCACCAAGATTTGGCTTCTCTTTGTCCCCACCTGTCATCTCTGCCTCCAATTTCCTGCTCTAACTGGAACCTGGGGACACTTTGTCACTTGTGTCCCTCACTGGGACCCATTAAAACTTCAAGAAACTTTGGAGTTTGATTGTGACTTTGAATCCTTGAGAGGTTTCCTAACAAACCATGGCTCTGCCTTGATTTCCCTCTGCTCATCAGGTGCAGTTCATCAGGAAGGTTTCCTGCTACAGTTATGGAGAAATATTTCAAAGAGTTTCTCAGAAATACACATTCCTATTTTAAAGGGTGTATTTTATTACTGAGTTTCCCCACTGAAAACAGACACACTCCTCAAGTGTGTGCTGAGCCCAAGGTGCCACCAAAGCCACTGCAGCCCTGGCCTGGGCCAGCTGTGAGGGTGGATCCTCATCCCAAGCTGCCCTGGGCCATGGCAAGGGGCTGTGGCCATGGACACTGCACTGACCCCACTGCTGGGTTTGGCTGCCAGGGACACCGTGAGGAGTCCAAGGGTCCTTGGGAACACTGGGGAGGACTGGGACAGACTGGGAGACATTGGGCACGGTGTGGGAGACACGGGGACACACTGGGAGTGATAATGGGGGATACTGGGACAAACTGGGGACACTGGGAACACTGCGGGGAAGACTGGGGGACACTGGGGCATAGTGTGGATGACACTGGGGGGAACTGGGAGGGACTGGGAATTGACTCAGGTGTATTGGGAGGGCCTGGAGGGGCTGTGGGTGTGTACTGGGCTGTACTGGGAATGAACTGGGAATTAACTGGGGATGAACTGGAGTGGTTCAGTGGGCTCTTCCTGCCTGCACAGGCCTCCCATTGGCCGACGCTCCCGCCCGTCAGAGACCACAGCCAATCAGCTCCTGGGACCGGGGCCTCGGGGGCGGTGCCTCGAGTCAGCGCCTTTTCTTTGCATACAACTCCCGTCATGCCCCGCGGCCCGATAGAGTCCCATTGGAGCCGGTACTACAACTCCCGTCATGCCCCGCGCCCCACAGATTCCCCCGGTATCCGCCCCCATTTGCCCCATAAGTGGCCCCCAGACCCTCCAGGATCCCTCAGTGCCCCCTCAGTGCCCACTCGGGACCCCCCAAAAGCGTCCCCGGAGCCCCAGGTGCTCCCAACTCCACAGATGCCCGTTACAGCCACTCCTGGGACTTCATCTCCTCTAATCCCCCGCGGCCCCAGAGCCCCTCATAACACAGTTCCGCGCCGAAAACTCCTGTCACGCCCCTCGCCCTAAAGAGCCCGGTTAGAGCTCCCCAAGCTCCCCCCAGGAGCTCCAGGACCGTGTTCGTTCCCCCCGAGGAGCTGAAGTCGCGGCTCTGATGCAAAAGTGTCCCCCAAGGGCCTTCCCGGACCCCCAAACGCCCCGTTCGAGCCGCTTCCGGGACTACAGTTCCCATCATGCTCCGCGGCGCCCGTAGAGCTCCGTTACAGCCGTGACTCCATCTCCCGTCATTCCCCGCGGCACACAGAGCGCCATTGTAGCAGCGCTTCCAACTCCCGTGATGCTCCGCGGCGCCGTTGACCCGTATTCTACCCGCGCCTACAACTCCCATGATGCCCCGCGGCGCAGAGAGCCCCGTCAGAGCCCCCAAGGGCCCGCCCGGACCCCGCAGGGCCCCAAATTCCCCTCCCTGACCTCCAAGGGCCCCCCTGGACCCTCAAGGGCCGCTCCCAACCCCAGACTTTCCCTCAGGATCCCTGAGTGCCCCCCAGTGCCCGCTCGGCCCCACAAGTGTCCTCCAGACCCTCAAGGAACCTCTAAATTCCCTCCCCAGACCCAAAACTGCCCCAAATGTGTCCCAGAAATGTCTCCATGCACCCCGAAGTGCCCTCCTTGACCCTGTCTGAGAAAAAGGTTACAAAAAAGACTACAAAAGGTCTCAAAGTAGGACTAATTAGCACAAAGATGGAGAATTCAATAACCAATACAGTTTAACTAACAAATGAAGGGAATCACATTACTTCGAACCAGCGAACATGAAGTTCTTTTGTTATAGAAAATGTATAGATTTGTGTTTAAATATAAAAACTGGGTAATAAAATAGAAAATTATATTATTCTAAATATGAAAAAATTATAACTAATAAATTTAAAAATTCAACTTTAAAAATGAAGGATAAATTATATTAGTAATTAATAAAGAAAAAATACATAAATACTTGTTGATATTTTGGGCTGTCAGTGCCAGGTGGGCGATGTCAGACATGGTGAGGCTGGGGCTGAGGAGCAGCTTGTCCAAACAGGGTCAGCCTGCAAGGGGCTCATTCTTCTCTGTGCCCAGACCTCCTAAGGACACATTCAGCATCAACATCACTTGGGGAATGCTTCTAAAGGCTCTTCTCTGAACTGTAAAATAAAAAAATACTCACTTCATAAAAAATGCAAAAAATCATGAGGTGTTCTTGGAAATCTCCCTCCTTAAGAGAACTCCAAGCTGACTCCAATCAGCTGCACAAGCCCTGGAGATGAGAAGACAACAGAAGTAAGACAAGGGGCTTTTGAAACAGTGGGGCTCGGGGCCCTCCTTCCAATGGAAAAGAACCGTCCTTCTCATCAGAGTGTCCATGGCTGAATTGGGATTCCACCTCCAAAATTTCCTGTATCCAAGGGTGGCTCCCAGACAAAATCTGCCAGTGCCATCAAGTCTGGCTGGCCTTGGCCTCTGGTGAGTGCCCCTCATCTGCCCCTGCAACACTGGGGCTTGGTTGTTTCCATTGTCACCACAATGACAGTTCCAGGCCTTGTGGAACCAAGGGGCCATTGTGACACAGAGGGGCTCCATGGATCCAAGAGACCATTGTGACACTGTGGGGTGTTGTGGAACCAGGGAAACCATTGAGACCCTTCAGGGCCTGGTGTAACCAAGGGGCCGTTATGACACCTCAGGGCCTCATGGAAGTGAAGGGACCACGGTGGCATTGCAAGGCCTCATGGAAGGAGAGGCCATTGTGGAACTGCAGGGCCCCATGGAACCAAGGGGACATGAAAAGGTGGGGCTGCCTTGGGCACCCAGAGGCCACGTGACAGATCTGGCTGATCTTGGTATTTAGAAAGCCCCTGAAACACTGGGACTCTGGGCTTTCCTTTGTATGGAAAAGAACTCTCCTACTCTTCCTGGCATCCATGGCCAAAATTGGGATTCCACCTCCAAATTTCTCTATATCCAAGGATTGCTCCCAGAAAAAAGCTGCCATTTCTGTCAAGTCTGGTTGGTCTTCGACTCCTAAGGACCAGCACTCACCTGCTCTCCAACACTGAGGTTCTGTGCTTTTCTTTTTATGGAAAAGGACCATCCTTCTCCAGGCACAAACGGCTGAAATTGGGGTTCCACATACAAAATTCTGTATATCCAAGGGTCACTCCCAGGCGAACCTGCCAGGACAGACAGGTCTGCCTGGCCTTGGCCTCTTTCAAGATGCCATTCATCAGCCCCTGAAACCCTGGGGATCCATGGTTTCCTTCCTGTGGAGACCATTGTGACACTGTGTAGCCTCATGGTGATGCCTTTTTCCTGGTCTTAGGAAATAAAAGCTCAGACATGGTTGGAGGGTTGGGGGTCATTTACCTCGGTATTTTAATAGGATCCCATTCGATGCATCGCTTCAGCCATGCATCACAAATGTCCTCCCACCCCCCAATCAAGTATACAATTAAAGACTTTACACATTAGCATATCTAACGAGGGCCCAATAAGGGGGCTGGGGTGGGCTAACTTCTAGTTTACAGAATCTGTCCTGCTAGGGGACCTTGAGTGCTTACGACAATAGAGTATTTGGTCTTCTAACTCTACAGTTTCTGGGGTGTTTAGTCTCCTGGCCTACTGGACACCAAGAAACCAGGCTAAAGTATCACACCCATAGCATCACAAGTGTGCATGCTAATACTTGTGGATATAGGGAGCTGTGTAAAAGGTATTTGAGAGAAAAGGCAAAAAATCCTTCAGGCATCAATGGAACCAAGGGAACATGGAACAGGCCTGGCTGGCTTGGCCTCCCAGGGGTTTCCTGACAGGTCCAGCTGATGGTGGCATGTCCAGGGCTGCTCCTCATCAGTCCCTGGAGCACTGGGGTTCTGTGCTTTCCTTCCTATGGAAAAGAATTGCCTTTTTCTCCACAACCAAACTTGATACTCCCCCTAAAAAAATTCTCTATATGCAAGGGTTTCTCTCAGACAAAAGCTGCCAGGACAGACAGCTCTGGCTGGCCTCGGTGTCTGGGGGTCACCTCTTATCTGCTCTGAAACACTGGGGCTGTGTTCCTTCCTTCCTATGGAGAAGAACTCTCCTTCTCATCCAGGGGCCATGGCCAAAACTGGGATTTGGCCTACAAAATTTCATCTATCCAAGGATTGCTCCCAGACAAAAGTTAGCAGAACAGAGAGGTCTGGCTGGTCTTGTCCTCTGGTGATATTCTTAGACTATGAGCAGAATGCTTTCATTTGCCAGCATCTCGGAGAGGGCCCAGAGATCTCCCAAAGTGGGGTTTGGAGGCATCAAGAACATGACCACTATATAGGGACAAAGGAGCTCTGTGCTCAGTGGAGTGGAGACTGAGGACAGTGGAGGAGAGCCCAGGGAGGGACTGAAGGGCAGTTTCAGAGATGTGGATCCTTTTGACATAGTAGAGAACAGCCAGAGAAAGAAGGGAATTAATCCCAAGTGCAGCTGGGGAGGCTCAGACTGGACACAAGGAGAAAGGAATTTCCATCCCAGGGCAGGGCTGTGGTGCAACACGTCCCCCAGAAGGAGTCTGGAGCAGCCCAAGGCTTTGTGTGGCCAGGCAGAGGCAGGCAGGAGGCAGAGCTGTCAGCAAAGGAAGGGGCCAGCCAGGTGGGGCAGCCAGGGCATGAGGACAGCCTGCAGGGACAGAGGCGCAGGGCAGGGACACCGTAGCACAGCCTGGGCTGCAGAGGCCACAGGCATGGGCAGCAGCTGCAAGGCCCTGCCAGAGGCAACTCCTGCAGCACTTTGGCCATGGCTGCTGGCCCTGGGCGTGAGGCATGAGGAGGAGACAAGTGAGCCTTGCTGTGCTGGGGCCTCATTGCCTCCTTGGCCCTGCTCAGCAGCCTGGCAGGGGCCGCCCCATGGTGCTGCCCTTGCCATTGCACATGCCCACATGGCAGTGGCCCGGGAAGAGGCCTGAGCAATGAGGGAGGGACAGGATGTGCCTTGCCAGGGGCTGGGGCTCAGGCCTTGGCCCTTTGCATTGCTGAAACACATCCAGCTTTGCTCAGCACCAGAGACACCTTTGCCTTGTTTGTCCCCAGCTGTCATCACTGCCTCCAGTGTTCTGCTCTAACTGGAACCTGGGGACACTTTCTGAGTCGTGTCCCTCACTGGGACCCATTAAAACTTCAAGAAACTTTGGAGTTTGATTATGACTTTGAATTCTTGGGAGGTTTCTTCACCTCCCTCTCAGGGACTGATGTTCAGGGCCTCAGCACCAAAGCCCCAGAGGGTCATTCCAGTCCTTGTGCTGTGTCTGTGCTGCTGAGCTGGGCCGGGCTCCTGGCACAGAGGCAGCTCCTGGCAACCAACAGAAGTTTCAAAAAGCCATTTCTCCTGAGGAGCAGCTCCTCTCCCAGCCCAGCAGGGCTGAGGGCACTGCCTGCAGGCACCTGACAGGAGCCAAGCAGACAGAGACTGAAAGCAGCTGGAAGGACAATTCAGAGCTTATTGATGGAGAAATCTTCACCACTTGTGACACAGTCAGTCTCTGGCTGCAGGGATCTTGTAAAGCTGCCCCAGGACACGAGTGCTGTGAGTGTAAGGATGGCTGTGCTGCCGTTTGTGGTTTGGGGGAGGATGTGGTGCAGAGCGGGGCTGCCCTGGGCACCGTCAGAGGGACAGGGCAGGACGGCTCCTGCTGCCAGGGACGGCTGCAGGGACAGCTGAAGGTGGGGCTGCAGCCAGGGCTGCCCAGGGCTGTCGTGCACAGCAGCTCCTGCAGCCCTCAGGGCTCTTGGCCAGCCCAGGCCATCTGCCACCTGCCAGGGGCAGCTCTCAGCCTGCCTGGCAGCTCCCCATGGCCGCTGGAGGGGAGCTGTGGGTGCAGGGAGTGACTCCTGCCAGGGCAGGTGCTGCTGCTGTGCAGAGGCTGCTGTGTGGGCCAGGGCTGCTCAGAGCTCCAGCTCATGCCCAGCTCATTTCTGAGGGCACTTTTCAGGAGCACATTCAGGCCAGGGCTTTCCTGCTTGAGTCTCTGCTTTCCTCAGTCTCTGCTCCCACTTTTCCTGGCTCAGCTTGGTGGCAATGGAAACTCAGCTGTGCAGGGCAGAGCAGGGGCTGAGGCTCTTAAACCATCCCACTGAGCATTCCTGGGACCCTCAGCAAGTGCCTGCACCTGCCCAGCCTCCAGACCCATGCAGCATCACCTTTCCATGGTGCCCAGGCCTGGGGGAGCTGTTCTTTAATCCCTGCAGCCCCCAGCAGCTGCAGGGCAGAGCTGGCCCAGGGGCTGGGCTGGGCTCTGGCAGCTGTGGCAGGGAAGGAGCCCGGGCCCACAGGAACAGCTCCCGGCTGCGACAGCTCCAGCAGCAGAGCCATGGGCAGGGAGGGAGGGAGGCAATGCTGAGGGAAGCCCTGCTGCAGGGGACATGTGGCACCTGCGGGCCCTGGCCTGCAGTGCAGACACTGGCCTGAGCAGCACAGCTCTTGTGTCCCCTGGCAGCCAGCACAGCCCTCAGCCCGGGGGCTCGGGGCCCTCAGTGCCCTCCTGGGCCGGCAGAGCAGCAGCAGAGATGAAGGGCATCTCTCCTGCCATGTGCCCATTCCCTGCTGCCCAGGGCCTCAGGGCCACTGTCCTGCCCTGCTGCTGCCTGGCAGGGGCTGTGCAGGGCTGGCCAGGGAAAGGCTTTTCCTCAGGGCCCGGCTCTGTCTCTCCTTTCCTTGCTCAGGTGCTGCTGGCATTGCTGAGGGGCTCTGTGGCAATGGCAGCTGCAGCTGCAGGGTCAGGCTCAGCCCTTGGGCTCCTCCTGTGCAGGGTGAGCCCAGCAATGGGGTGTCCCAGCTCCCTGTGGCCCGGGCAGCTCTGGGCAGGGCAGCCTGGGAGGCTGGCAATGAGCCCACTCTCCTTCAGCAGTGCCATGGACAGGACCCTTGGTGTGTCCTTGGGATCCATCCAAGCTGTGAGCTGCCTTCCAGGGGACACTGGGGGACAGGAGTGTCCTTGGCCAGAGTAGGGCTGAGACTCTGAGAAAGGCTGAGCCAGTTTGCTCTGCTGTGGCTCCCTCTGCTCTCAGCTGTGTCAGGTTGATTTTCAGGGGAGCACAGTGACTGCCCTCGATCTCAGAATGGGCAGCTGGGGACAGATGGAGCGACAGAGCAGCTCCCCTCACCCTTCACTGAGTTACAGCCAATACTCCTGCACTGCACAGTTCTCTCTGTTCTTCCAGAGCACAGCAGGAAATCCTCTCCAAGTGCCTTTGGTCATCACCATTCCTTAGCCCTGGGACAGGAGATGCTGCCAAGCTCCTCTGCCTCAGGAGCAGTTTGGGCTGATGGAATCCAACCCCAGGACTAATCCCTGTCCCCATTCCCTTGACCCCACTGCTGCAGAGCACAGCTGACCCCTTGGTGTCCATGGGCAGAGCCCCTGCTGGTGACAGCAACGGGGCCAGATCCCAGCAGAGCTCCAGGCACGGGGCTGAAAGAAGGGCTCTGAGAAATGAAAAATTGGGTGGCACCGAGAGGCAGGGGCAGGGCTGGGAGAAAGGGCTTGGACATTGCTCAGGAAAGTCTCCCCTGACTTGTCACTGTCTCCTCCTTGAACAGATCCCCATGGCCAGAGCCAGCAAATGTCCAACAGCAGCTCCATCAGCCACTTCCTCCTGCTGCCATTGGCAGACACGCGGCAGCTGCAGCTCCTGCACTTCTGCCTCTTCCTGGCCATCTCCCTGGCTGCCCTCCTGGGCAACGGCCTCATCATCAGCGCCGTAGCCTGCGGCCACCACCTGCACACCCCCATGTTCTTCTTCCTGCTCAACCTGGCCCTCAGCGACCTGGGCTTCATCTGCACCACTGTCCCCAAAGCCATGCACAATTCCCTCTGGGACACCAGCACCATCTCCTACTCAGGATGTGCTGCTCAGGTTTTTTTCTTTCTGTTCTTCATTTCAGCAGAGTTTTCTCTCCTGACCATCATGTGCTATGACCGCTACGTGTCCATCTGCAAACCCCTGCACTACGGGACCCTCCTGGGCAGCAGAGCTTGTGCCCACATGGCAGCAGCTGCCTGGGCCAGTGCCTTTCTCAATGCTCTGCTGCACACGGCCAATACATTTTCCCTGCCCCTGTACCATGGCAATGCCCTGGGCCAGTTCTTCTGTGAGTTGCCCCACATCCTCAAGCTGTCATGTTTACATTCCAAACTCAGGGAATTTGGGCTTATTGTAGTTAGTGTTCTTCTGTTTTTGGGATGCTTTGTGTTCATGGTTTTCTCCTATGTGCAGATTTTCAGGGCTGTGCTGAGGATCCCCTCTGAGCAGGGACGGCATAAAGCCTTTTCCACGTGCCTCCCTCACCTGGCCGTGGTCTCCCTGTTTATTAGCACTGGCACATTTTCCTATCTGAAGCCCCCCTCCATCTCCTCCCCATCCCTGGATCTGGCAGTGTCAGTTCTGTACTCAGTGGTTCCTCCAGCCCTGAACCCCCTCATCTACAGCCTGAGGAACCAGGAGCTCAAGGATGCACTGAGAAAAATGATGACTCTAGCCTTTCAGAAAAAATAAACTCTATTTTGTAGTGCAGGGCCTTCACAATGTAACTCTTTTCAATCTCAAATCTTTTTCTTCTGTTTATCCATTTTTTCATTGGTACCTTTTCTTATTTTTTTCTAATGTTTAATGCTGTTTATAGAATACTGTAGTATTCACCTTAGCATTTCCACATTTATATCTACCTTTCTCTTTAAACACAAAGCTTTCAGGAGGCTTTTTCCCTGTGCTATTAAATAAAAATAAAGTTACTGCCCTAGCTTGTGTGTCCAAGATGTTTATTGAGCCCTTCTCTGTCTCTGCAGGGGCCGTGCCTGTGAGCAGAGATGGAGGGAAGAGACTCCCAGCACAGCAGCACAGCCAGGGACAATGGCCCTGGCTCTTCCCACATCTGCTCTTCCCAACTCCACCCTCTCCTTCCCAGCCCTTCTGTGGCTGCAAGGCTGCAGTGCTCGGGCAGCTTGGTCACTGTCCTGCTGCGCGTCCGTGCTGTGACCACAGGCAGGGACAGGCCATGGGCACTGCTGGGACACAGCTGGGCTCCAGCACAGCAGCTCCAGCAGCAAAGGGCATCTCCTGAGGGCAGGGCAGGAAGGCTTTGCTCTCCCTCCAGAGTCACTCTCAGCAACAGCCCCAAGGAACAGACTCTGAAGAGGCTCCTTGTGTTCCTTCTTCTGCCAGGGCTCACTGGGATGAGATCAGGGTCCCAGGGTGGCCTTCAGGGGACTCAGGGCTGGCTCAGGTTTGGCTTGCTGGTGGCCAGTGCCCATCAGATGGTGAATGGTCAGTGCTGAACCTTGCTGGGGCTCTGCAGCTTGTGCCAGGGCTGAGGGCAGGGGAATGTTTGTGTGGAGGGCCTTGGGAGCTGCCAGGAGAACACAGGGGAGCTGCAGGGCCAGTGTGTGCCAGGGATGAGCAGGGAGTGGAGCTCAGTGGGCACAGGCCTGTCCAGGCTGGGGTGAGGAAGAGAGAAAGGACTGAATGTGTGCTGTGAGCCAGGAGAGCTCTGCAGGGCCAGGGGACACAGCAGGGACAGGGACAGGAGTGTGGGCAGTGAGTGGTGTGAGGCTCAGGGAAGTTGCCCAGGAGGATGCAGGGCAGCCCCAAGGCCATGTGGCAGCCCTGGAAGAAGGCAGGCACCTGTGAGCAGCCTCCATGGGCACAGCAGAGCCTGTGTGGCAGGGGCTGAGTGCAGGCAGCAGCAGCAGCTGCCTCTGTGTCCCAGCTGCAGCAGCAGAGCCCAGCAGAGGCAGCCCAGGGCCGCGGGCAGCAGAGCCCCCGTGCTCTGCAGAGCAGCACCCCCAGCTCGGGGGCTGTGGGGAGCAGCCCAGGGGCTGCAGCAATGGCTGCTCAGGCCAGCACAGACGTGTTCCCCTGGCCAAGGCGCTGTGGGCAGCTGGCATGTGGCAGGAGCAGAGCAGGAGCCCGTGGCTGTGCACAGGAGCCCTGGCAAGAGGCTGCCCTGGCCCTGGGCCAGCAGGAGCTGCCTGAGGAGCCGCGGGGCCAACTCTGCTGCTGTGCTGGGCAGCAGGGCTGGCCCTGGGGCTGCACGAGCTGCCCGAGCTGAGCATCTCCTGAGCATTGCAGACACACAGTGGCTGTCCCTGAGCTCCAGTGCCTCCAGTTCCTGCTGCAGGCCCACACAGCACTGGGCTGCTCTGCACGGCTGCCCATGGGACATGGATTTCAGTGCTGCAAGAGGCACAGAAGGAGCAGATCCAAGCAAGGCTGTGCCTGGGACAGGTTGGGGGCCACAGGAGCTCGAGCAGGGTGTGGGAAGAAGGCAGGAGTTGGGAATCCCACAGGAATTGGCCATTCCTCAGCCAAACACAGCTTTTTGTTTGCAGCAACAGCGAGGGAGGACAGAGGGACATCAGGAAAGCTTTGGGAGCTCCCAGGGTCAGAGGGAGGTGGGGAAATGGGGCACTGGGCAAAGTCTGCAAGGGAAGCAGCACAGGCCCAGGCCAGGCTAGGAGAGCTGCAGTGGGGGTGAGCAAAGGCCTTGCGGGGGCTGGGAGCACCCCCTGCCAACAGCAATGAGATTTGTGTCCCCTGGCTGTGGCTGCTGTCCCTGGCACTGAGGCCCATGAGGAGACACCAGTTCCTGGCAGCCCCAGGGACTGTGGCCTCCTCCCCCAGCCCCCAGAGCTTTGCAGGGCTCCTGCCGCTCTCCTGCCCTCACCATCCCACAGCCCACATCCCCCTGCTCCGGGACAGCCACCAGCATCCTGGGAGGCCCCCGATGCCCATTCCCAGGGGATGGGCTCAGGGCTTGGCTGTGCTGCTTGGCCAAGCCCAGGCAGGGCTTTCACAGCCCCATTCCAGAGTCCATTTCCCAGCTGGAGCCCGTGCTGCCTCTGAGTTCCTGCTTGCCCAGCCCCAGGGACGCTCTCCTTGTCTGCTCATTGCCCCCACAGTCTCTGGGCAGGGATGGCCTCAGTGGGGGCTGCTGACATCCTCAGACACTTGGAGGTTGCTGCTGAATTTTCCCTCTCCAGAGGCTTTTTCAGCCTTCAGCTCTTCACTTCAGGAATTCAGTGCCTGAGGGCTCATTAACATTTCAAAACACCCTAACAAGAAATGCCCCTAGGAATAATTAAATGCCTTCACTTCTTTTGTGGTTAATTAGACAGATTCCAGAGGTGTACTGAAAGTGAATATAGTATATTAAAGTAAAACGAGAGAAGATCTTTGTTCCTTGTTTATTAATTTTGGTTTTTTTACAGTGATATCAGCAATCTCCATTTGATATTGATCCCAAGAACCTCCTAATGCAGTCTGAAGTGATATGAAAATCAAGACCCTTCATGGCTGACAATCAATCAGATTTTGTCCCTATCCCCTCCCCACCATTTCCCTCATCCAACCCCTGGCACTCAGAGCAGCCTTGTGCAAATCTGAGCTTCCTCCACTCCAGGCTGTGCCTGCAGCTTTCAGCTCCTTGGCACCAACTCCCACCTGCTTTCCTTGCAGAAGGAGCTGCCCGAGACACACAGGGATGTTCATTTATTGTCAGCAAACAAAACCAAGGCAAGGCACAGCTCCATAAAAAGCAGAAGTCCAGCCCAAGGAGTGCTGGGGAATGGAGTCACATCCAGGGCTGTCCCCAGGGCTCAGGGTTGGGGCCAGCTCAGTTCAATCTCTTTATTGCTGATCTGGACGAGGGCATGGAGGGCACCCTCAGTCAGCTGCCAGGTGAGGCCAAGCTGGGTGGGAGTGTGGCTGTGCTGGAGGGCAGGAAGCTCTGCAGAGGGATCTGCACAGGCTGCAGCCATGGGCCCAGGACAATTGGATGAGCTTCACCAAGGCCAAGGGCCGGCTCCTGCCCTAGCCTCACAACCACCCCAAATCCCTGGCTATGCCCTGCCCCTGATCCCCACAGCCTCATCAAGTTTGTGTCCTTTGGGTGACACAGGCTCAGAGGAAAACAAAGGTTTCTCTTCATAGCCAAAATAAAAAAACGTAAATAAGATAAAATTGAATAAAATTTGAAAGTCTTCCATTAGCAATATGAGACATCCCAGCAACATCTGACATCCACACAGGATTTCTGTACCAAATGAATTTTAGGCAAAGATGATTGTGTGAGAGATACAGACACAATTAAGGTGCTGTATCAGGATGCTCTGCCAGGAGTGAGGGTAAAACAGCTCAAAAACTGCCCTGTTTGCAAAGCTGTCGGTGGTGCATGGAGAAGGGGGGGAATCATTCGGCTTTTGGTGTTGAGGAAATGTTGAAACCAGCCTGGCTCATTTTATCTCCTCCAGTCCAGGCTGAGATGAGGAGGCCCTCAGCCTTCCCTGCTCCAGGCTGGACAAGCCCAGCTCCCTCGGCCTCTCCTCACAGCCAAAGGGCTCCAGCCCCACCTTGGAGGCCCTTCCCTAACCCTGCTCCAGCTGCCAGAAATCTTTCCTGCCCTGGGGAACCCAAACCAGGCCCCAGTGACCTGGATAATCCATGTCCTTGATGTCCTGGTCACACAGCCCTGGCCCCTTGTCCCCGTGTCAGGCTCTGGGGTGGATCTTGTGGAACATCCTTTGGTGGAGGCTGTGGCTCCAGGTGGGCCGGGGGGATCCCGGGGGACAGGGGACCCTGCTGGGCATGAACAGTACTGGACTTGTCTGGGGAAACTGTGAGGGGGAGCTGGGGCAGAGTGACCAACCCAGTGACCTCACACAGCCCTGCTGGGATGTCACACAGCTCCAATGTAATGTCACAGACTGCTCTGTGATGTCACACAGCCACACTATGATGTCACAGTCTGCTTGATAATGTCACAGCCTGCTCAGTGATGTCACAGCCAACTCTGTGATGTCACAGATATGGCCTGTGATCTCATAGCTGCTCGTACACTTCACCTCACATCACCCACTCTGTGATGTCACAGCCCACTCTGTGACCTCTTGTTACCAGATGATAAATTGCCTACACCTGCTGAGCTCACACAATGCTTGTTCTCCAAAACCACTGGCCCATGGAAAGCACACAATGCCCATTGTGTGAGAAGGGGAACTGGAAGTTCAGCAGCCTCAGTGTCCTGCCACCTCAGCCAGGCCCACAGGAACACTGGGGTCCACAACCACCAGGGACCACCAGAGACACCCCCAGGACAGAAGAACGTGTGGGTAAAGGGGTGGGGAAATATGTTAATGATTGTGGGGAAATGATTCTCATGTGTATGTTTAGTGCAGGACAATCAATGAATATGTGTGCAAAATACAGAATATAAACAGAAACTCTCCTGTTCTCAGCATGCACAGCTTTGGGAGGAGCCATCCCCTGTGCATCTGGCCGAATAAAGAATGCTGCTTCTTAATGCTGCATTGGTGTTAAGGAGTTTTTATTTTACTGAATTTTTGGTGACACTCCCACTGCCAAGGAAAGCTCTGTCTCCTGCTGTTCCCAAACAGAGAAGGGCTGGTGGGAGATGTGGGGGTTGGAGGCTGCCTGGGGTACAGTGACCATGAAATAATTGAGTTTTCAATATTCTGTGACAGAAGGAGGGGCATCAACAAAACTTCTGCACTGGAATTATGGAGGGCAGACTTTGGCCTATTCAGGATGCAGATTTTGGGAGTACATGGGAAATAGCCCTTAAAAAGAAAGGGGTCCAGGAAGGACGGACACACTTCAAGAAAGAAATCTTGAAGGTGAAGGAGCAGCCTGTCCCTGTGTGCCAAAACATGAGCTAGTGAGGGAAATGACTGGCCTGGCTGGGCATGGAGGTTTTCCTGGAACACAGGGAAAAAAGAGGGTGCATCACCTTTGGAGTGAAGGTCAGGCGACTTAGGAAATGTTTAAGGATGTTGTCAGGTCATGTAGAAAGAAAATTAGATCGGTGAACGCTCTATTAAAACTTATCCTGGCTGATTCTGGGAAGGATAATAAAAATGTTTTTATAAACAAATTTATAGTAAAAGGAGGGGTAAGAAGAACACCTACCCTTTATTGGATGCAGTGAGAAATATGGTAAGTAAAGATGAGGAAAAGACCCAGCTACTTAACCCCTTCTTTGCCTCAGCTCTCTACATTAAGAGAGTCTATCCTCAGGACAACTGTTCTCCTGAGCTGGGAGATGGGGACAGGGAGCAGAACAGATCTCCTGTAATCCAGGAGGAAGCAGCTGGGGACCTGCTGAGCCACTCAGATGCTCACAGGTGTCTCTGGGACCAGATGGGATCCATCCTAGGGGGATGAGGGATCTGCTGGATGAGCTCCTGTTGAAGGTTGGATCTAGTTCTTTTCCTCAGGAATTTTTCTCCCATGGGTTGCTAGGACACAAATGACTGGGTACTTAAGAGAAACAAAGCACAAGGCTGTAGCCTTTCTCCTTGGCAGGGTGGGGCAAAATTGCCCCTCATGGAAGCTGGGCTGACAACGAGAGATTTTGAGAGACCGAAAAGCAAGGGCAGGGGGGAGGTCACGCCCTCTTGCTCGGGACCCTCGGAGCTGGACGGTCGGAGCTGCTGTCTGCTGAACCCACGGCCCCTGAGAAGCCAGCGCAGAGCTGCCGGTCTGTCTGCTGTGAGTCTCTGCCCTCTGCCCCATCTGGAGCCGACCTGCCTGCCACTAACCCGCTCTGAGTTTTCTCCGCTACATTGTAGCGGGGTTTTTCCCTGCACGTGGAGACCCCTTACCGTCCCAGCTCCCTGTGTCCGGGGATCCTGCTGCGGCACCGAAACCAGCTGCCCCCTCCCGAGGGTCTGTGGAGCAAGGGCTCTCCTCCATCCCTCCGTGCTTCGGGCAGTCGCCATTGCCGTGTGCTACCTGAGCTCACCCCAGAGCGCCCCTGCAGCCACCGAGGAATCACCGCACCCAGAGCGCCCCTGCAGCCGCCGGGGAATCACCGCACCCAGAGCGCCCCTGCAGGCTGTGACTGGAACTGCACCAAAGGGAGAAGGTGCCTGAAGCCGAGCAGGCTGCCACTGGGTTTCTGGTTCTGTTTGTTGGTTAACGTTATAGTTGTTGTTATTTGTTATCCTTTGTTTTAGATAGTAGTAAAGAACTGTTATTCCTATTCCCATATCTTTGCCTGAGAGCCTCTTGATTTCAAATTTATAATAATTTGGAGGGAGAGGGGTTACAGTTTCCCATTCCAAGGGAGGCTCCTGCCTTCCTTAACAGACACCTGTCCTTCAAACCAGGACAGCTCCCCAATCTGCTCTCCATCATTTCTCATCAGTCCTGGCTCAGCAGGGAGGTCCCAGAGCCCTGGAGGTGCCAATGTGACCCCATCCCCAAGAAGGGCTGGAAGGAGGATCTGGGGAACTCCAGGCCTGTCAGCCTGACCTCAGTGCCTGGCAAGGTTATGGAACAGATCAGCTTGAGTGCCATCACATGGCACCTACAGGATGGCCGAGAGCTCAGACCCAGGCAGCGTGGATTTCAATATCTTCATTGATGGTCTGGATGAGGGGATTGAGTCCAGCATCAGCAAATTTGCACCTGACACCAAGCTGGGTGTGAGTGTGGATCTGCTGGAGAGTAGGAGGGCTCTGCAGAGGGACCTGAACAGGCTGGATCCAGGGCCCAAATGCAACAAGGTGAGGTTTAACAAGACCAAGTGCCAGCTCCTGCACTTTGGCCACAACAACCCCTGCAGTGCTACAGGCTGGGGACAGAGTGGCTGGACAGTGGCCAGGCAGAAAGGGACCTGGGCACACTGATGGACAGCAGGCTGGACATGAGCCAGCAGTGTGGCCACGTGGCCAGGAAGGCCAATGGCAGCTGGCCTGGATCAGGAATGGTGTGGCAAGCAGGACCAGGGCAGGGATTCTTCCCCTGCACTCGGCACTGGGGAGGCCACACCTCGAGTGCTGTGTCCAGTTCTGGGCCCCCAGTTTAGGAAGGACACGGAGGGGCTGGAGCGTGTCCAGAGAAGGGCAAGAAGGCTGGTGAGGGGTGTGGAACACAAGTGCTGTGAGGAGTGTCTGAGGGAGCTGGGGTTGTTTATCCTGGAGGAGGCTCTGGGGAGACCTCATCACTCCCTACAACTCCCTGACAGGAGGGATCAGCCAGGTGGGGTTCAGGCTCTTCTCCCTGGGAACAGTGACAGGACAAGAGGACACAGCCTTAAGCTGGGCCAGGAGTGGTTTAGACTGGAGATTAGGAGATATTCTTCACAGAAGGGGTGAATGGGCATTGGAATGGGCTGCCCAGGGAGGCGGTGTCCCTGGAGGTGTTTAAGGCAAGACTGGATGTGGCACTCAGTGCCATGGTCTGGGTGACAAGGTGGTGTTGGGTCACAAGTTGGACTTGATGATCTCAATGGTCTTTTCCAACCTGGTTGATTCTGTGATTCTGTGATGATTGTGACACTGCAGGGCCCCCAGGGGAAGCAAGGGGCCATGGTGACACTGCATGGCACCATAGAGCCAAGAGGCCATTGTGACACTCTGGGTCCCTGTTAAACCAAGGGGCCATTGTGACACTGTGGAACCAAGGAGACCCTTGTGAGATTCCAGGGCCCAATGGAACAAAGGGGACATGGTTACACTGCAGGGACTCATGGAACTAAGGGAACAATTGTGACACTGTGGTGCCCCATGGAACCAAAAGGCCACTGTGAAATTGTGGGGCCTCATGTAACTTCCAGGCCACTGTGAAACAGCAGGGCCTTGTGTAACCAGGGGTCCATTGTGACTCTGCGCAACCAAGGAGATCATTGTGGCGCTCTGGGGCCTCATGGAACCAAGAACAGCATTGTGACACTACAGGACCTCATGTGACAATGGGGACATTGTGACACTGCAGGGTCCCAAGGAAGGAAGGGACCAGTGTTACTCTTTGGGGCCTCATGCAACCACAGAGACCATTGTGACACTGCAGGACCTTGTATAACCAAGGGGACATTGTTGCACTGTGGGGACATTTGGAATGGAAAAAAGAATTTTGACATCGTGGTGCCCCATGGGACCAAGTGGCCACTGTGACACTGTGGAACCAAGGACAGCATTGCTGCACTGCGAGACATCATGGGACCATGGATCCATTGAGACACTGCAGAGTCTTGAGGAACCAAGGGACATTGTGACACCATGGAGCCTCATGGAATCATGGAGACCACTGTGACACTCTAGAGCCTCATGGAATCATCATGACACCAAGGTGGGTGTGAGTGTGGATCTGCTTGAAGGTGGGGGGCTCTGCAGAGGGACCTGGACAGGCTGGATTCAGGGGCCAAATGCAACACGGCGGGTGTAGAGTTTGTGGGTTGGTTTCAGACGGCTGGGACAGATGAGAGATCTCTGTAGTCAGGTTGTGGAGCATGAGGTTTATTGTAAAAGAACATTAATGTAAGAGACCTGATGAGAGCTGCCAGATGCAGCCCAGAGCAGGTCAGAGAGGCAAGAGAGGAGAGAAGAGCTAAGAGCGAGGATCTAAGAGAGTTGAGAGCAAAGGTCTAAGAGAGCAGTTAAGAGAGAGGATTTAAGGAAGTTAAAAGAAGAGAGTTGAGTGAAGATCTAAGAGAGCGAGCTTGTTGCTTACAATACAATAAATCATCTTCTGTGTTGAATATTCTAATTTTCATTAACCAATCTAGAACAAACTACAAATCTTATAGCATTTGCATACAGCCTATGAGAACTATTGCATTACCATACAGTGTTATATTTTAAACTCTAAAAGCTGCTTTTTGGACCCACTGCCAGGTTGGTAGGGTCTCCTTTGACCCTTGGACCTGTCTGCAAGCAGAGGGGATTGTTTAATCGAAGGGGGGGTTACCTGCAGTGGCCATGCCATTGTTTTTCAGTTGTTCAGTAACTGGGCTTTGGTATCTCAAAGCTTGTCTTCATTTCAATCTCGCTTACAGTTTCTATATTCTCAGCATCTTTTGCTACGTAATCATATTTATAAGGCTTTCCTATTTCATCTTCCCCAACAGGTGGGGTTAAACAAGACCAAGTGCCAGGTCCTGCACTTTGGCCACAACAACCCCTGCAGTGCTACAGGCTGGGGACAGAGTGGCTGGACAGTGGCCAGGCAGAAAGGGACCTAGGGACACTGATGGACAGCAGGCTGGACATGAGCCAGCAGTGTGGCCACGTGGCCAAGAAGGCCAATGGCAGCTGGCCTGGATCAGGAATGGTGTGGCCAGCAGGACCAGGGCAGGGATTCTTCCCCTGCACTCGGCACTGGGGAGGCCACGCCTCGAGTGCTGTGTCCAGTTCTGGGCCCCCAGTTCAGGAAGGACATGGAGGGGCTGGAGCATGTCCAGAGAAGGGCAACAAGGCTGGTGAGGGGTGTGGCACACAAGTGCTGTGAGGAGTGTCTGAGGGAGCTGGGGTTGCTTATCCTGGAGAAGAGGAGGCTCAGGGGACACAAGGTGGTGTCAGGGAACAGGTTGGACTCGATGATCTCCAAGGTCTTTTCCAGCCTGGCTGATTCTGTGATTCTCTGAGAGCACCCTTGAAGCAGTTGCAGGATGAGCCCTGGGCCTCCACTTCAGAAGCTCCAGCAGCCCAGGTGCCTCATCTTCTCCACACAGGCCCCAAAGCCCATCCTGTCAGTCCTGCAGAGCCTCTGCAGCTCCTCCTCACTGCCCCAGAACAGGGAGCCCCACACCCAGACACACCGGCCCAGATGTGGCCCCTGGCCTGGGGTGCCTCTTGCAATGCAAACAGGGGCTGGTGAGGTAGTGCTGCCGTGTCTGTGCCTGCAAGGATGCAGCAGCTCTGTGAGCTGGGGAGAGGCCAGGGCTGCAGAGGGGGGATGTTGTTGGCAGGTGCATGAGGACGCTCTGGGACGCTGCCCTGGGCTGTCCAGCGCAGTGGGGATGGATCAGCCCCTGCTCTGCTGCTCCTTCCTGTCTCCCCCAGGGACCTTGCAGAGCCCCAGCCATGCTGTTTGCCCCCAGCCTGCCCACGGCCAGCCTGGGGCTGCTGACGGGGCTTTTCTGTGCTGAGCATTGGCCTGGGTGTGTTCTTGAGAGAGCCTGGGCAAGGAGCCTGGAGCCCCCAGGCCCTGGCCTGAGGTGTCAGCACTGCCCCAGCAGGGCCCATGGCCTGTCCCTGCTGCAGCCCCGGCACTGCCACCCCCAGGGCTGTGAGCGAGCCCCAGAGCACTCAGGCCCTACAGCAACAGCAGGGCCAGGAGGGCAGCTCGAGGGCCAGTGGCACGGGAGCAGCACTGGCAACACCAAGTGCTGCTGCTCCTGGGCAGAGCTGCTGTGCCAGCCCTGATCTGCCCCCAGCTCTGCACACAGACATTGCTGCTGCAGCCCCAGAGAAGGGAACAAAGGGGGATCTGCAGTGAAAACTTTGCTGGGAGATCCTTTAGTGAAATTAAAGCTACCGAGAGCACAGCTCCTCATTGAAAGAGTCTGGGGCCATAGCAAAGTCAGGGAGAAACAAAATGAGAAATGGCACAAACAATGGCCTTGCTTTAGGGGCAAAATTAAAAAAGTAAAATAAGGGAAAGAATAGAACAAACAAAAAACCAAACCTATCAAAATGAGTTTTATTACAAGTGTTTTGCAGAAATTGGCAACCAATTTAATGTTTCTGAGATCGTCCAGTCATCAATCTCCACACTGCAGTCTTGAGCTCCTGGTTCCTCAGGCTGTAGATGAGGGGGTTCAGGGCTGGAGGCAACACTGAATACAGAACTGAAACCACCAGATCCAGGGATGGGGAGGAGATGGAGGGGGGCTTCAGGTAGGCAAAAAAGGCTGTACTGAGAAACAGGGAGAGCACAGCCAGGTGAGGGAGGCACGTGGAAAAGGCTTTGTGCCGTCCCTGCTCAGAGGGGATCCTCAGCACAGCCCTGAAAATCTGCACATAGGAGAAAACTATGAACACAAAACAGCCAAAACCTAAGGAGGCAGTAACCACTGAAATCCCAATTTTTCTGAGGTTGGAGTGTGAACAGGAGAGTTTGAGGACATGCGGGACTTCACAGAAGAACTGGCCCAGGGCATTGCCCTGGCACAGGGGCAGGGAAAATGTATTGGCCGTGTGCAGCAAAGCATTGACAAGGCCACTGGCCCAGGCAGCTGCTGCCATGTGGGCACAAGCTCTGCTGCCCAAGAGGGTCCCGTAGTGCAGGGGTTTGCAGATGGACACATAGCGGTCGTAGCACATGATGGTCAGGAGATAGAATTCTGCTGAAATGAAGAAGATAAACAGAAAGAGCTGTGCAGCACATCCTGAGTAGGAGATGGTGCTGGTGTCCCAGAGGGAATTGTGCATGGCTTTGGGGACAGTGGTGCAGATGGAGCCCAGGTCGCTGAGGGCCAGGTTGAGCAGGAAGAAGAACATTGGGGTGTGCAGGTGGTGGCCGCAGGCTACGGCGCTGATGATGAGGCCGTTGGCCAGGAGGGCAGCCAGGGAGATGGCCAGGAAGAGGCAGAAGTGCAGGAGCTGCAGCTGCCGCGTGTCTGCCAATGGCAGTAGGAGGAAGTGGCTGATGGAGCTGCTGTTGGACATTTCTTCACTCTGGGCATTGTGGACTGTTGAAAGAAATAGTGACAAGCTGGGACATATTTCCTTGAGTCAATCCCGTGCTATTTTATTAGGAATCCCTTAAAAATTAGTTTTCTTCCTGTGGGTAAACTTTGATAAGCTTTTTTGTTTTTAAGTTTGGGTTTCTGCTGCTGAGTTCCTGCCTCATCTCCAGCATTGCTCTCAGCCTGAACCCTGGGGAGCACAGATGGAAAACAGAGCTCCCTGTTCCCAAGTGCAGTCAGTCCTGCTGGTCCCCACGCAGGTGCTCTTGGCTCATTACACTTCACTCTATTTCAGGGTGATCACATTTAAAACCTGCTTGAAAAATTAAGTGCACATTTTAAAGGGCCCGCTTTAAAGACCATTTTTTCTAAACCCTTCTCCCTTTCCCTGTGGAGTTACTATTCATCTGTATCTCTACTGCCTGGAGTTGTGCCTATTGGGAGCTCTTTCTCTGTAGCCAAGACTTGTCCCTGACAGTGCTGCCACAGCCCAGCCCAGCCCTGGGGGCTCAGCTCTGCCCTGCAGAGCCCTCCCAGCACAGGGCACTGCCCAGGGGCATCTCCCTGGCAGCAGGACCTTAAGGGCAGCTCAGACAAACACAGATGCTGCAAGCCAAGGTGCTGCTGCTGCTGTCTGGAGGCAGAGGAGGGTGAGCAGGCACTTTGTGAGGGAGATGTGAGGCAGATCTGCTGATGGCCAGGGTGACAGTGCAGGAGTGTCAGTGACACAGACAAACGTGACAGCCCCTTTCCCTTTCCTTTCTGAGCAAGCTGAGAGCAGCCCTGGCCATGCAGCAGCATCTCCAGAGCAGGAGGAATCTGCCCTGATGGGGGTGGCTCCTTCCACCTCCTACTTCTGCCCACAGTGCATGGGGAGCTGCCAGGCAGGCTGAGAGCTGCCCCTAGCAGGTGGCAGATGGCCTGGGCTGGCCAAGAGCCCTGAGGGCTGCAGGAGCTGCTGTGCAGGACAGCCCTGGGCAGCCCTGGCTGCACCCCCACCTTCAGCTGTCCCTGCAGCCGTCCCTGGCAGCAGGAGCCGTCCTGCCCTGTCCCTCTGACGGTGCCCAGGGCAGCCCCGCTCTGCACCACATCCTCCCCCAAACCACAAACACCAGCACAGCCATCCTTACACTCACAGCAGTCGTGTCCTGGGGCAGCTTTACAAGATCCCTGCAGCCAGAGACTGACTGTGTCACAAGTGGTGAAGATTTCTCCATGAATAAGCTCAGAATTGTCCTTCCAGCTGCTTTCAGCCTCTGTGTGCTTCACTCCTCTCAGGTGCCTGCAGGCAGTGCCCTCAGCCCTGCTGGGCTGGGAGAGGAGCTGCTCCTCAGGAGAAATGGCTTTTTGAAGCTCTTCTTGGTTGCCAGGAGCTGCCTCTGTGCCAGGAGCCCGGCCCAGCTCAGCAGCACAGACACAGCACAAGGACTGGAATGACCCTCTCAGGGCTTTGGTGCTGAGTCCCTGAACAGGGAGTTGAAGAAACTTCTCAAGAATTCAAAGTTACAATCAAACTCCAAAGTTTCTTGAAGTTTTAATGGGTCCCAGTGAGGGACACAACTGAGAAAGTGTCGCCAGGTTCCAGTTAGAGCAGAACACTGGAGGCAGTGATGACAGCTGGGCACAAACAAGGCAAAGGTGTCTGTGATGCTGAGCAAAGCTGGATGTGTTTCAGCAATGCAAAGGGCCAAGGCCTGAGCCCCAGCCCCTGGCAAGGCACATCCTGTCCCTCCCTCATTGCTCAGGCCTCTTCCCGGGCCACTGCCATGTGGGCATGTGCAATGGCAAGGGCAGCACCATGGGGCGGCCTCTGCCAGGCTGCTGAGCAGGGCCAAGGAGGCAATGAGGCCCCAGCACAGCAAGGCTCACTTGTCTCCTCCTCATGCCTCACGCCCAGGGCCAGCAGCCATGGCCAAAGTGCTGCAGGAGTTGCCTCTGGCAGGGCCTTGCAGCTGCTGCCCATGCCTGTGGCCTCTGCAGCCCAGGCTGTGCTACGGTGTCCCTGCCCTGCGCCTCTGTCCCTGCAGGCTGTCCTCATGCCCTGGCTGCCCCACCTTGCTCACTTGTTGTTCTGCTCATTGACAGAGGCGATTTAAAAATACAGGCACCAATGGAAGGAATGGTCTTATTTTATTATGAATATAATGGGAAAGCAAAGGTAAAATTATACATTCAGTAAATCTATGCGCTTTGCTTTAGCAACCAGAAAAAGTAAGCAAGGTAATGCCCTTAATCATTAATGTTCAAGAGAAAGGATAGTGATTGAGAAAGATACATCAGCAATTGCCTCAATATTTTACCATCATCCAGAGTCTGCAGGCCCTGGGGAGCCCCATTTCACAGCAAGGATCTGGAGAACCCTTCCCAGCAATTGGGAAAATCCTACGCAGTGCATCCACCTGTAGGTGAGGTCTCCAAATTCACCCCAAATGTGGGTCCAGTTTTTATAGGCCCAAATCAGCAAGTCAAAATGACTTGATTATATTTTTAGCCACAGAAACTCCTGCATCTGATGGCACATGTCCTGACCAGCCAGGGCCAGGGCTTGGCCAGGGCGCAGACCTTGGCTGGGATGATTTCTCCTAAAATACCCTACAAACAAACCTCTATTCATGTCACTTGGGAAAGTTTCTTAAAATTATGCATTTAGCTAAATAACACTGATGGTGTTCACACAGTGCCCAGGATTCACCTTGCAAGTCAGCTCTGGCTGAGGCTGCTGCTCAGACCTGAGCACATCAATGGAACAAAGGGTCCGTCGTGATGCAGCGGAACCTCATGGAACCACGGTGACATTATGGAACCCCATGGAACCAAGGGGCTATTTTGACACTGTGGAACTTCATAGAGTCAAGGTGACCGTGTTATAATAGAGAACCTTGTGGAACAAAGTATCGGTGGTGACACTGTGGAATCTCATGGAACCAAGGGGCCATTCCGACACAGCAAGGCTTTGTGGAGCCAAGAAGGCCATTGTCAGATCCAAGGATGCATGGTGACACTGCAGAGCCAAAGGAGATCATTGTTGACAGTGTGAAAACTCATGGAATGAGAAGTCCATTGTGACACAGCAAGGCCTCATGGAACCAAGGGTCCATTGTGACACTGTGTGGCCTCATGGAAAAACAAGTCACTGTGACATGCTGGGGCAACATGGAGCCAAGGGGCCACTGTGACACTGCAGAGACAAGGAGACCATTGTGACACTGAGGAACCTCATAGAACAAAGGGCCCATTGTCACACTGTGGGGCCCTGTGGAATCAAGGGAACTGCAGTCATACTCTGGTGCTCCATGGAACCAAGGGGCCAATCGTGACACTGTGGGGCTTTATGGAACCAAAAGTCCATTGTGACATTGCAGGGCCTCAAGGAACAACAGAGACTTTTATGACACTTTGGACCCACTGGATCCTAAGGGCCATTTTACCGCAGCAGGGCCTCATGGAATCAAGGGGACCACAGTGACAGTGAGGGGCTCCATGGGATGAAGGGTCCATGCTGACACCATGGAACCAAGGACACCATGGTTACACTATAGGGCATCATGGAACCAAGGAGGGCATTGTGAGCCAGTGGGGCCTCATTGAACCATGGATACCATTGTGACACTTTGAGACCTCAGGGAACCAAAGGACCATTGTGTCACTGCAGGGCCCCATGGAACCAAGGACACAATAGTGACACTGTGATGCTCTAACGGACCAAGGGGGCATTCTCACACTGCAGAACCAAGGCTCCATTCTGATATAGCAGGGCCTCATGAAACCATAGAGGCCATTTGTACCAAAGGGCCATTGTGAAACCAAAGGGCCATTGTGGCACTTCAGGGACATTGTGGCACTGCAGGGCCTTGTGGAACCAAGGGGGCCACAGTGATACTCTGTGGGGCTCAATGGAACCGAGTGGCCATTGTGACACTGTGGGATCTCATGGAACCAATGGTCTGTTGTGACACTGCAGGGCCTGATGGAATCATGGAGTCCCTTGTGAAACTACAAGGCCTCATGAAAGCAAGGAACTGTTGTGACACTATGGGGTCTCATCAGGCCAAGGGGCAATTGTGGCACTCTGTGGCACCATTGAACCAAGGAGAGCATTGTGACACTGCAGGGCCCCATGGATGTAAGGATTCATGTAACAGTGCAGGACCCCATGGAACCAAAGATCCACTGTGACATTGCGGGGCTTCATGGAATCCTGGAGACCATTATGACACTTTGAGGCCTCGTCGAATCAAGGGGCTCTGCAGGACCTTGTGAAACCAAGGAGTCCCTTCTGACATTGTGAATCCTCATGGACCCAGGAATCCATTGTGACACTATGGTACCAAGGAGACCCCTGTGACACTGCAAGGCCTCATGGAAGCAAGGGGCCAGTGTGACACAGCGGGGCCGTGTGGAACCAAGGATCCAATATGACACTACCATTGTGACACCACAGGGCCCCATGGATCCACGGGAACAGGTAACAGGCCTCGTTGGCTTGGCCTGACTGGCTCAACTGACCATGGCATGTCAAGGGTTGTTGCCATCGTCGCCTCCCGTCCAGTGGCCGGGCAGCCGCCCGCCAGGGTTCCGGGCATTCGCTTGGCGGCGGCAACGGACGAGTGTCCCTGGCCTATGCCAGCATGGTTGCCTCCCGCTACCTGAGTGACCCCGAATGTCCTAACCTGGTGGTGGACAGACGGGAGAGACACGCAGCCTCCTCAGGCGCCGGAGGTGTGCAGGCTCAGGCTCACCGTCCTATGAGCTGGAGTATCTAGGGAGGGATCTTTAGCCCCGGAATAACAGAGACACTGTATCTGAGGTAGATAGTACTCTGGGCATCCGGGATCTAAAGACCCGGAGCGCCGGTAGCACCAGACCTTCATTGGGGAGCACAAACCAATCACATACAGGCTAGGGGGAGGAACAAGGGAGGGACAAGGGAACAAGGACCAACCGGGAAGGGAAAGGGGAGGAGAAGAGAATACAGGCAGGGGTACAAACCAATCATCAACCGAATAACAAAGAACAATCTAGAAACCAAGGATGACGGATAGGAGATGGGCAGGTGGCAGGACAAATGGGGAGAGGGCAGCCAACCCCTGGGAGACCCAGCCCCCTTCTGGGGCATACCACAACAAACTCCACCCCAGGGGTGGCCCTCCAGGGCCTCCCAGGAGAAGGCAAGGGAAAAAGGGGTTTTTGAGGGCTTGAACCACCGCCACAAAGGGTCCCTTCCCATGTGCCCCTGAAACACTGGGGCTCTGGGCTTTCCTTCAAATGGAAAAGAACTGTCCTCCTCCAAGTGCCCATGGCCAAAATAGGAATGTGACTCCAAAATTCCCTATATCCAGGGATTGCACCTAGACAAAAGCTGACACTATCACCAATTTTGGCTGCCCTTGGCTTCCTGAGAGCCATCTCTCACCTGCCTTCACACACTGGGGCTCTGTGCTTTCCTTCCTAAGGAAAAGAACCATCCCCCCTGCCCAGGCACCCATGGCCAAAACTGGCACTTCTCCTCCAAAATTCCCTATATCCAAGGGTTTCTCAAAGACAAAAGTTGCCAGGACAGACAGCTCTGGCTGGCCTTGGCCTCTGGTGCCTGCCTCTAACCTGGCCCTGAAACACTGGGGCTCTGGGCTTTCCTTCCTCTGGGAAAGAAATGGCCTTCTGCTCATAGTCTAAGAAACTGAGCAGAGGACAAGGCCAGCTAGACCTGTGTCTTGTAGCAGCTTTTCTCTGAGAGAATCCTTGGATAGATGGAATTTTGGAGGCCAAATTCCAATTTTGGCCACGGGCATCTGGAGAAGAAGGATGGCTCTTTTCCATAGGAAGGAAAGCAGAGTCCCAGTGTTTCAGGGACAGATAAGTGGCAGCCACAGAGGGCCAAGGCCTGCCAGAGCTGTCTGTCCTGGCAGCATTTGGCTGAGAGAAATCCTTGGATAGGTGGAATTTTGGGAGGTAGAATCCCGATTTTGGCCATGGCCCCTGGAGGAGAAGGAGGGTTCTTTTCCACAGGAAGGAAGGAACAAAGCTCTGGTGTTTCAGGGATGAGAGGTGATCACCAGAGGCCAAGGCCAGCAAGAGCTGGCAGGTTTTGCCTGGGAGAAATCCTTCATATAGGGATTTTATTAGGGGGAGTACCAATTTCAACCATGGGCACTGGGAGGAGAAGGACAGTTCTGTTCCACAGGAAGGAGAGCACAGAGCCCCAGTGCTCCAGGGGCTGATTAGCAGCAGCCCTCGACATGCCAAGATCAGCCAGACCTGTCAGACAGCCCCTGGGAGGCCAAAGCAGCCAGACCTGTTCCATGTTCCCTTGGTTCCATCAGGCCCCACAGTGTCACAATGTTCTCCTTGGTTCTGAAGTGTTGCAGGTGCTGACTGACACCTTGCAGTGTCACAGTGGCTTCTTGGTTCCACAAAGCCCTGAAGTGTCCCAATGGCCCAATGGCCCCTTGGCTCCCTGTGGCCCCGCTGTGTCACAATGGCTCCTCTGGGACACTCTGGGCTCCACAGTGTCACCATGGCCCCTTGGTTCCATGGGCACCCCTGAGTTCCACAATGATCCCAATGAGCCCCGTGGTGCATTTGGTGCTGAGCCCTTGAACCTCAGGGCCTGAGAGGAGATTGCACAAACCTTTCCAGGAGCCAAAGGCAGAGGAAAAACCCAAAGGGTCTCAAAGCATTGATGGGTCCCACTGAGGTCCATCCCCAACACAGGCTCCGGATGGACTCCTTGGAGGAGAGAATTGGAGGCCAGGATTGCACAAAGCTCTCAGAGACTCCAAGGCAAAAGCAAAACCCAAAGGCCTTGGAAAAACCTGCAGTCCCTGGGAGCATTAAGGCGCCCCCAGGACCATTCCTGGCCAAGGCTCCCCAGGGACTCCTTCCAGCAGGTCCCTGAGGCCACTGGGATGTGGGGGGGATGCTGAGGGCAGGACAAGGGGGTGACAGTGGCCAGCCTTGCTGGGGCTGTGCCAGGAGGCCCCAGGGCCTCAGGACAAGGTGTCTCCTCCCAGCCCTTGGTGGCACAGACCCTGCTGTGCCCCAGGGCACCAAGACTTGGCTTCTCTTTGTCCCCACCTGTCATCTCTGCCTCCAATTTCCTGCTCTAACTGGAACCTGGGGACACTTTCTCAGTTGTGGCCCTCACTGGGACCCATTAAAAGTTCAAGAAACTTTGGAGTTTGATTGTGACTTGGAATTCTTGAGAGGTTTCCTAACAAACAATGGCTCTACCTTGATTTCCCTCTGCTCTGGTGCAGTTCATCAGGAAGGTTTCCTGCTACAGTTATGGAGAAATATTTCAAAGAGCTTCTCAGAAATACACATTCCTATTTTAAAGGGTGTATTTTATTACTAAGTTTCCCCAATGAAAACAGACACACTCCTCAAGTGTGTGCTGAGCCCAAGGTGCCACCAAAGCCACTGCAGCCCTGGCCTGGGCCAGCTGTGAGGGTGGATCCTCATCCCAAGCTGCCCTGGGCCATGGCAAGGGGCTGTGGCCATGGACACTGCACTGACCCCACTGCTGGGTTTGGCTGCCAGGGACACCGTGAGGAGTTCAAGGTTCCTTGGGAACACTGGGGAGGACTGGGACAGACTGGGGGACACTGGGAACGGTGTGGGAGACACTGGGACATACTGGGAGTGATACTGGGGAATACTGGGACCAACTGGGGACACTGGGAACACTGTGGGGAAGACTGGGGGACACTGGGGCACCCTGTGGATGACACTGGGAGGAACTGCGAGGGACTGGGAATTGACTCAGGTGTATTGGGAGGGCTTGGAGGGGCAATGCGTGTGTACTGGGCTGTACTGGGAATGATCTGGGAATTAACTGGGGAACAACTGGAGTGGTTCAGTGGGCTGTTCCCGCCTCCGCAGGCCTCCCATTGGCCGAGGCTCCCGCCCGTCAGAGACCGCAGCCAATCAGCTCCTGGGATCGGGGCCTCGGGGGCGGTGCCTCGCGCCAGCGCCTTTTCTTTGCCTACAACTCCCGTCATGCCCCGCGGCCCACAGATTACCCCGGTATCCGCCCCCATGTGCCCCGTAAGTGTCCCCCAGACCCTCCAGGATCCCTCAGTGCCCCCTCAGTGCCCACTCGGGACCCCCCAAAAGCGTCCCCGGAGCCCCAGGTGCCCGTTACAGCCACTCCTGGGACTTCATCTCCTCTCATCCCCTGCGGCCCCACAGCCCCTCATAACACAGTTCCGCGCCGAAAACTCCGGACATACCCCGCTCCCTAAAGAGCCCGGCTAGAGCTCCCCAAGCTCCCCCAAAGAGAGCCCGGACCGCGTTCGTTCCCCCCGAGGAGCTGAAGTCGCGGCTCGGACGCAAAAGTGTCCCCCAAGGGCCTTCCCGGACCCCCAAACGCCCCGTTCCAGCCGCTTCTGGGACTACAGTTCCCATCATGCTCAGCGGCGCCCGTAGAGCTCCGTTACAGCCGTGACTCCATCTCCCGTCGAGCCCCGCGCCACACAGAGCGCCATTGTAGCAGCGCTTCCAACTCCCGTGATGCTCCGCGGCGCCGTTGACCCGTATTCTACCCGCGCCTACAACTCCCATGATGCCCCGCGGCGCAGAGAGCCCCGTCAGAGCCCCCAAGGGCCCGCCCGGACCCCGCAGGGCCCCAAATTCCCCTCCCTGACCTCCAAGGGCCCCCCTGGACCCTCAAGGGCCGCTCCCAACCCCAGACTTTCCCTCAGGATCCCTGAGTGCCCCCCAGTGCCCACTCGGCCCTGCAAGTGTCCTCCAGACCCTCAAGGAACCTCTAAATTCCCTCCCCAGACCCAAAACTGCCCCAAATGTGTCCCAGAAATGTCTCCATGCACCCCGAAGTGCCCTCCTTGACCCTGTCTGAGAAAAAGATTGCAAAAAAGACTACAAAAGGTCTCAAAGTAGGACTAATTAGCACAAAGATGGAGAAATCCATAACCAATACAGTTTAACTATTAAATGAAGGGAATTGCATTACTTAGAACCAGCGAACATGAAGTTCTTTTGTTACAGAAAATGAATAGATTTCTGTTTAAATATAAAATTTGGGTAATAAAATAGAAAATAATATCCTTATAAATATGAAATAAATATAACTAACAAATATAATAATTCAATATTAAAAATTAAGAATTAATTTCTTTAGTAATTAATAAAGAAAAATATATTAATATTTTTGGGTATTTTGGGCTATCAGTGCCAGGTGGGCGATGTCAGACATGGTGAGGCTGGGGCTGAGGAGCAGCTTGTCCAAACAGGGTCAGCCTGCAAGGGGCTCATTCTTCTCTGTGCCCACACCTCCTAAGGACACATTCAGCATCAACATCACTTGGAGAATGCTTCTGTCACCTCTTTGTGAAGTGGAAAATAAAAGTATTCCATTAAAAAAATAAAATCTCATGAGGTGCACGGTGGATTTGGGGCTGAGTGCAGGAGCCTCAGGCACTGAGAGAAGGATGAAGAAGCTGCTCAAGGAGTCAGAAGCAAAACTCCAAGTGCCTTGGAGCATCAATGGGCCCCAGTGAGGGCAGGGAGTGGCAAAGGCTGCGCAGGGAGTGGTGAGAGCAGATCCTTGAGGCCAGGATTGCAGGGAGCCAAAGGCTGTGAGCAGGGAAGGGCAATGCTGAGAAAGGCCTGGCTTGGCTGGAGGAAGCAGAAAGGCCAAGGCCTGAGGCCAGGCCTGGCACAGCAGGGCCTGTCCCTCCCGGGTGCCTCGGGGCTGTTTGTGGGGCAGGGGGATGGGAGGGGCAGCAAGGACAAATGGCATCAACCTGGGTGTGTGGTAGATAGGGACAGGCGGACGGAAGATCTCGCGATGTGACGGAAAGCAAAGGGCAGCATGGAATCTTCCTCCCTTCCTTCCTGCATGATAACAGATCACCCAAAGTATGCAACCCCTCCTAACCCAGTAGTTTTCCACTCCTTACTAACCCTAACTATCCCACTGTCCCCTTTCTGACGTAGTGAAGCCCCCTAGACTATTTAACCTCATGAGATAAGGTAATAAAGGCCATTTGACCATCCACCACATTGGTGTCTGTGAGTCGTGGACCGAGTGCCCGGGTGAGGCCGGGCTGCCGTGCTGTCGTTCTTGAACCAGGTCGCCTGCCTTCACAGCAAGAAGGCAACATAGTGGTGCCGAAACCCGGGAAGAAGAAGAGGAGCTCGGGCTACGGGATTCGCCTGGACAAGCGGCAGCGGCCGGGGCAGCGAAGCTGACTTCAGGCGGGGGAGACGTCCCCAAGGACCCGCGGTTACTATGGAAACCGTTGCAAAGGTCGTGAGTTTACTTTATAAGCAGTGGGGTATTAAGTGTAAGCTCAAGGATTTTTATATTGCTATTGCAAAACTCCTGGAGCTTGGGGCGATTGAGCGTCCAGCAGAAATATTACACCCAGAGGTGTGGGAGAAATGTACCAATGTTTTAGCAGAGGAAACTAAAGTCTCGAGCAGCGGAAAAAGTCTCAAAGCATGGGGGAAAGTAGAAACGGCTTTACGCCGAGCGCTGGAACAACAAGAGGCTTGGAAAGCTGCACGTGCATGTTTATTAGCTACTCCTCAGCTGGGGGTAGGAGCAATAACACAGACCGACCCCGAGAGCGGTCTATCTGAGAGCGGGGGTTCGCGGGGACTGGGCGCGCTTCCCTCCTCCCCGGACCCGAATCCAAACGCCCCGGGGCCCCCAGAAAACCTCCCGACCCTTCCGCCGAGCCCGCCGGATCCACCCCCTGCCGCAGAAACTTCCCAAACGTCTGCGGTTTCCCCATCCGTCCCTCCGCCACCGCTTAGCGATCCAACGCTGAAAGCACAGCAATCCGCGCGATCTTTTTGGGAGAGATTGGCAACTGAAGACAGGGAAACCGAGAGGGCAGCTAGAGAGGGAGCGCGGGTGAACCCCCCTCCCCCGCCCTATGCAGTTCAAAATGGCGCGGGCGACCAAGGAGATGGGCGGGGCCAGGGTTTCACCGGCGGGAACGAACAAAGACTGCGAGCGTTCGCTGCTGCGCATGCGCGAGAAGAGGGAGCTGCAAACGCGCAGGCACGGGAGAGCGGCAGAGAGCGCATGCCCAGTCAAGAGCCCTGCTCAATGCCATTAGCATTTAAAGGAGAGCCCTCCCCTTATGGGAAGCAAGGCAAGCCCAGGGGGCGGGACCGGCACCGCCCCTGGGGGGAGGAGCGGGGTCTGAGCCGTGACAAAAAGGCACGGAATCCCGGAAGTGCTCTGGCAGTCGACTTCCGGCTCTGAGTCCAACAACAGCTCCGCTAGCTCTGCTGAGTTATCAGAAACTGACAGAGACACAGAGTCGGAAGAAGCAGAGCTATCACAATTTGAAACGAAAACGAATAAAGTTTTAAATTACGCCGGAAAGCAATCACAATACAAATTCACCGACTAAGGAAAGATAAAAATAGCTTGTGCAAAATAGGTGCCCTCACCTACAGTCCATGCTTTCCCGGTGAGAACCACCGGGCAAAACGGGAACCAACAACAAGTATATGACCCAATAAACCCCAAAGATATACAAACGATTGTCAAAGCAATCTCAGAAAAAGGGATGGATTCCATCATTGTTTCCACTCTCATAGACGGCCTTTTTAGCAATGAGAACCTGCTCCCCTTTGATATCAGACAAAGAGGTCGCATGATTTTTGATGGGGCAGGAATGATTGTTTTTAAACAGGAATGGACAGACAATTGTGCGAGCCTATTAGCCCAGTCCTCTGGGGCGGGGCAACCACTGCATGGCTCGAGTTTATCTAAGCTGACAGAGAAACATGATGAGATGATTACACCTCAGCAGCAAGCTGCACAATTGCGAGCTGAGGAAGTCAGGGCCACAACCCGAGCTGCCAGAGAAGCCATTCGTGCTGCATCTCGTGTGGTAGCTAAGCCTTCACCGTGGTCCGCCATAAAGCAAACAGAAAGTGAAAGCTTCACAAAGTTTGTGGACCGCCTACAGGCAGCAGTAGACGCCTCTACCCTGCCTGCGGCGGCAAAAGGACCCGTTGTAGCAGACTGCTTGCGGCAACAAAGTAACACTATTACCAAAGAAATCTTGCGCTCCGTTCCAATAGGAGCCAGCCTGGCTGATATGATCAAACATGTAGTTAGGGAAGAACAGCTAACCCCTTTTCAGGCTGTCGTACGTAATCTAACTAGTGCAATAGCATGCTTCAAATGTGGACAGGCAGGCCACATTGCAACAGACTGTCCCCATAAATCCCAGCCTCCCCCGGCAGAGCCTCCATCTCAAGCGCGCGTGAGAGGGGCCTGTTAGAGCTGCGGGAAGAAGGGACACTTCGCTAAGGACTGCAGATCCCGACCCCAGGGAAACGGGAGGGGGAGGGGGCATGCGGGCCGCACCCAGCCTCCTCCCGCTGCGAATGCAAGGCGGCCCATCTATGCCAACCCCCAGTGGGGTGGGGGACCCTCATTCCCTATGCCCCCGCAAGAGACAGCCAGTCCTGCACCCACACAAACGGTGCAAATGCAGAGTTTCACAGCACCGCCAGCAGCACCATTGCACCCACTACAGCCACAAGCCGCACTTGTGCCACAGGGCCAGCAGGGGGCGCCCCAGAGCGGAACCCCTGGGTGGCCCTGGCCATGAAAGTAGGGAAAGAGCCCCTGATAGTGTGGGGGACATGCCGCCTCTATGGCAGTCAGGATCCCCACGTCATAGGGCTTCAGTTTTGGGCAGACACGGGTTCAGATTGTACAATTATTCCCCAAGCACATTGGCCACAACATTGGCAATTTACAGAAGTCCCCCCAGTGAATGGTGTGGGAGGGCCATCCCAGGCGTGGAAAAGCACCCAGTTGGTAACTATAACACTTCATTTCGTATGTTAGAAGCTACCTTTCTTTCCCTGAACGAATCCAACCCGAACCTAACTGATTCCTGCTGGCTTTGCTATGACGTCAAACCCCCCTTCTACGAAGGAATTGCTTTAGATACCCCCTTCAGTTACTCCACAGCTGACTCCCCTCACCAGTGCAGGTGGGATACTCCCCGCAGAGGAATCACCCTGAGTCAAGTCACGGGTCGAGGCAGATGTTTTGGCAGTGCAACCTTAGCAAAGAAAGGCAACATCTGCACCAAAGTTGTCAAGCCCAACAGAAAGAATAAGTGGGTGGTTCCATCCGCATCTGGGATGTGGGTTTGTCAGCGATCTGGAGTGAGTCCTTGTGTGTCTCTTGCCAAATTCAATGATTCCACTGACTTTTGTGTCCAAGTTCTAATTGTTCCTAGGGTCCTGTACCATACCGACGAAGAGATGTACCACCTCTTTGAGAAACCCGACCGGCTCCACAAAAGAGCACTGTTAACAGGTGTAACTATCGCAATGCTGCTCGGCCTGGGAGCAACCGGAACGGCCACGGGTGTCTCAGCTCTTGCGACCCAACACCAAGGGCTGTCTCAGCTACAAATGACCATCGATGAAGACTTGCAGAGGATCGAGAAATCCATTTCCTTTCTAGAGAAATCAGTTTCTTCACTCTCAGAAGTGGTCTTGCAGAACAGGCGAGGATTAGACCTCTTGTTCATGCAACAAGGAGGCCTTGTGCCGCCTTGAAAGAGGAATGCTGCTTTTATGCAGACCACACAGGAGTCGTCAGAGACTCCATGGCAGAGCTCCGAGATAGGCTAGCTCGGAGACAGAAAGACAGGGAAGCCCAACAGAGCTGGTTTGAGTCCTGGTTCAATCAATCACCATGGCTCACCACACTAATTTCCGCCTTGGTAGGTCCATTGGCAATGTTGTTTTTAGCTTTTTACCTTTGGACCATGCCTGCTGAACAAACTAGTCTCTTTTATCCAGACCCGTCTGGAACGGGCCAACATTCTGTTTTTAGAACCTCAACAAATGCTGTAATCCAAACTGCAAACACTGTCAATCGCAAGACTTTTCTAACTTGCCTTGCGAAATCTACTCAGGTATACCAAACCCCTTTTCCTTGTCAAGTTACTACCTCATACCTCACTTCGATACATGTATATATGACTACCTCATTCATTTGTGAAAAAAGGGGGGGGAAGTGTGGTAGATAGGGACAGGCAGACGGAAGATCTCGCGATGTGACGGAAAGCAAGGGCAGCATGGAACCCTCCTCCCTTCCTTCCTGCATGATAACAGATCACCCAGGGTATGCAACTTCTCCTAACCCAGTAGTTTTCCACTCCTTACTAACCCTAGCTATCCCATCGTCCCCTCTCTGACGTAGTGAAGCCCCCTAGACTATTTAACCTCGTGAGATAAGGAAATAAACGCCATTTGACCATCCACCACATTGGTGTCTGTGAGTCCATGGCCCGAGTGCGGGTGAGGCCGGGCTGCCGTGCTGTCACTCTTGAACCAGGTCGCCTGCCTTCATAGCAAGAAGGCAACAAGGCCCTGTACCCTCTGGGGCTTGGAGCTCTGCAATTTGTTTTGTCTTTCTGCCGAGGGAAAGGCCAAGGAAAATTACTGGGGAAAGTAGCCACTAATACATTTGGCTACAGAGCTACTAATATATGTGCAAAGAATACACAGAACATATAAAAGGAGAAAAGGCAAAACTCAAAGTGGCATCAGTTCTGCAGAGTCACTATGGACCCTTGGTTCCAAGAATTTCCGTACTGTAAACAATGCTTCCATTGTTCACACAAGGCCTTGCTGTGTCACAATGGCCCCTTGGTTCCACAAAGCCTTTCTCTGTCACAATGTACTTTTAGTTCCATGAGGTTTCTCAGTGTCGCAATGGCCCCTTGGCTCCATGTGGCCCCACTGTGTTAAACTGGATTTCGGTTCCATGCAGCCCCACAGTGTCACAATGGTCTCCATGGTTCCATCAGGTTCTGCTGTGGCACAACGAATCCTTTGTTCCATGAGGTTCCACAGTGTCACAGTTGACTCCTTGGTTCCATGAGACCTCACGGTAACCACATCTCCAAAATATCAGAATAAGACTCCTTAATACTAATTTGGTACAAAAGGGGCCATCATTTATTCATGCTCGAGGTCCAACATGGAATAACCCCTAACCTGAGGTGGGCATGTGATTCTAAAAGGGTGTTGCTTATAAAATTGCTACATGCATATTACAATTTCCCCATAACCATAAAACCCATCCCAAGTTCCCAGATTCACTCCTTGTTTGCTCTATCTCACTACACTTGGGAGTCAGATGTCGTCTTCTCTTCCAACTGTCCCTCCTGGAAAAGCAGTCCCTGCATGCCTTGTTCCACTGCTAAAAGTTCACAGACACAGTAAAAATTGAATTAACCCTTTTGGTATCAAGGCCAAGGCTTTGTGTGGCCAGGCAGAGGCAGGCAGGACGCAGAGCTGTCAGCAAAGGAAGGGGCCAGCCAGGTGGGGCAGCCAGGGCATGAGGACAGCCTGCAGGGACAGAGGCGCAGGGCAGGGACACCGTAGCACAGCCTGGGCTGCAGAGGCCACAGGCATGGGCAGCAGCTGCAAGGCCCTGCCAGAGGCAACTCCTGCAGCACTTTGGCCATGGCTGCTGGCCCTGGGCGTGAGGCATGAGGAGGAGACAAGTGAGCCTTGCTGTGCTGGGGCCTCATTGCCTCCTTGGCCCTGCTCAGCAGCCTGGCAGGGGCCGCCCCATGGTGCTGCCCTTGCCATTGCACATGCCCACATGGCAGTGGCCCGGGAAGAGGCCTGAGCAATGAGGGAGGGACAGGATGTGCCTTGCCAGGGGCTGGGGCTCAGGCCTTGGCCCTTTGCATTGCTGAAACACATCCAGCTTTGCTCAGCATCACAGACACCTTTGCCTTGTTTGTCCCCAGCTGCCATCACTGCCTCCAGTGTTCTGCTCTAACTGGAACCTGGCGACACTTTCTCAGTTGTGTCCCTCAGTGGGACCCATTAAAACTTCAAGAAACTTTGGAGTGTGATTGTGAGTTTGAATTCTTGAGAAGTTTTTTCAACTCCCTCTCAGGGACTGATGTTCAGGGACTCAGCACCAAAGCCCCAAGAGGGTCATTCCAGTCCTTGTGCTGTGTCTGTGCTGCTGAGCTGGGCCGGGCTCCTGGCACAGAGGCAGCTCCTGGCAACCAAGAAGAGCTTCAAAAAGCCATTTCTCCTGAGGAGCAGCTCCTCTCCCAGCCCAGCAGGGCTGAGGGCACTGCCTGCAGGCACCTGAGAGGAGTGAAGCACACAGAGGCTGAAAGCAGCTGGAAGGACAATTCTGAGCTTATTCATGGAGAAATCTTCACCACTTGTGACACAGTCAGTCTCTGGCTGCAGGGATCTTGTAAAGCTGCCCCAGGACACGACTGCTGTGAGTGTAAGGATGGCTGTGCTGCCGTTTGTGGTTTGGGGGAGGATGTGGTGCAGAGTGGGGCTGCCCTGGGCACCGTCAGAGGGACAGGGCAGGACGGCTCCTGCTGCCAGGGACGGCTGCAGGGACAGCTGAAGGTGGGGGTGCAGCCAGGGCTGCCCAGGGCTGTCCTGCACAGCAGCTCCTGCAGCCCTCAGGGCTCTTGGCCAGCCCAGGCCATCTGCCACCTGCCAGGGGCAGCTCTCAGCCTGCCTGGCAGCTCCCCATGGCCGATGGAGGGGAGCTGTGGGTGCAAGGAGTGACTCCTGCCAGGGCAGGTGCTGCTGCTGTGCAGAGGCTGCTGTATGGGCCAGGGCTGCTCAGAGCTCCAGCTCATGCCCAGCTCATTTCTGAGGGCACTTTTCAGGAGCACATTCAGGCCAGGGCTTTCCTGCTTGAGTCTCTGCTTTACTCAATATCTGCTCCCACTTTTCCCTGGCGCAGCTTGGTGGCAAAGGAAACTCAGCTGTGCAAGGCAGAGCAGGGGCTGAGGCTCTTAAACCATCACACTGAGCATTCCTGGGACCCTCAGCAAGTGCCTGCACCTGCCCAGCCTCCAGACCCATCCAGCATCACCTTTCCATGGTGGCCAGGCCTGGGGGAGCTGTTCTTTAATCCCTGCAGCCCCCAGCAGCTGCAGGGCAGAGCTGGCCCAGGGGCTGGGCTGGGCTCTGGCAGCTGTGGCAGGGAAGGAGCCCGGGCCCACAGGAACAGCTCCCGGCTGCGACAGCTCCAGCAGCAGAGCCATGGGCAGGGAGGGAGGGAGGCAATGCTGAGGGAAGCTCTGCTGCAGGGGACATGTGGCACCTGCGGGCCCTGGCCTGCAGTGCAGACACTGGCCTGAGCAGCACAGCTCTTGTGTCCCCTGGCAGCCAGCACAGCCCTCAGCCCGGGGGCTCGGGGCCCTCAGTGCCCTCCTGGGCCGGCAGAGCAGCAGCAGAGATGAAGGGCATCTCTCCTGCCATGTGCCCATTCCCTGCTGCCCAGGGCCTCAGGGCCACTGTCCTGCCCTGCTGCTGCCTGGCAGGGGCTGTGCAGGGCTGGCCAGGGAAAGGCTTTTCCTCAGGGCCCGGCTCTGTCTCTCCTTGCCTTGCTCAGGTGCTGCTGGCATTGCTGAGGGGCTCTGTGGCAATGGCAGCTGCAGCTGCAGGGTCAGGCCCAGCCCTTGGGCTCCTCCTGTGCAGGGTGAGCCCAGCAATGGGGTGTCCCAGCTCCCTGTGCCCCGGGCAGCTCTGGGCAGGGCAGCCTGGGAGGCTGGCAATGAGCCCACTCTCCTCCAGCAGTGCCATGGACAGGACCCTTGGTGTGTCCTCGGGATCCATCCAAGCTGTGAGCTGCCTTCCAGGGGACACTGGGGACAGGAGTGTCCTTGGCCAGAGTGGGGCTGAGACTCTGAGAAAGGCTGAGCCAGTTTGCTCTGCTGTGGCTCCCTCTGCTCTCAGCTGTGTCAGGTTGATTTTCAGGGGCACACAGTGACTGCCCTCGATCTCAGAAAGGGCAGCTGGGGACAGATGGAGCTACAGAGCAGCTCCCCTCACCCTTCACTGAGTTACAGCCAATGCTCCTGCACTGCACAGTTCTCTCTGTTCTTCCTGAGCACAGCAGGAAATCCTCTCCAAGTGCCTTTGGCCATCACCATTCCTTAGCCCTGGGACAGGAGATGCTGCCAAGCTCCTCTGCCTCAGGAGCAGTTTGGGATGATGGAATCCAACCCCAGAACTGGCCCCTATCCCCTTTTCCTTGACCCCACTGATGCAGAGCAGAGCTGACCCCTCGGTGTCCACAGGCAGGGCCCCTGCTGGTGACAGCAACAGGGCCAGATCCCAGCAGAGCTCCAGGCACGGGGCTGAAGGAAGGGCTCTGAGAAAAGAAAAATTGGGTAGCACCGAGAGGCAGGGGCAGGGCTGGGAGAAAGGGCTTGGACATTGCTCAGGAAAGTCTCCCCTGACTTGTCACTGTGACAGATGACTGTCTTTCCTCCTTGAACAGGTGCCCATGGCCAGAGCCAGCAAATGTCCAACAGCAGCTCCATCAGCCACTTCCTCCTGCTGCCATTGGCAGACACGCGGCAGCTGCAGCTCCTGCACTTCTGCCTCTTCCTGGCCATCTCCCTGGCTGCCCTCCTGGGCAACGGCCTCATCATCATCGCCGTAGCCTGCGGCCACCACCTGCACACCCCCATGTTCTTCTTCCTGCTCAACCTGGCCCTCAGCGACCTGGGCTCCATCTGCACCACTGTCCCCAAAGCCATGCACAATTCCCTCTGGGACACCAGGGACATCTCCTACTCAGGATGTGCTTCAGAGGTCTTTTTCCTTCTGTTCTTCATTGTAGCAGAGTATTTTCTCCTCACTGTGATGTGCTATGACCGCTATGTGTCCATCTGCAAACCCCTGCACTACGGGACCCTTCTGGGCAGCAGAGCTTGTGCCCACATGGCAGCAGCTGCCTGGGCCAGTGCCTTTCTCAATGCTCTGCTGCACACGGCCAATACATTTTCCCTGCCCTTGTGCCATGGCAATGTCCTGGGCCAGTTCTTCTGTGAAATCCCTCAGATCCTCAAGCTCTCCTGCTCACACTCCAAACTTCGGGACTTTGGACTTCTTGCAGTTATTGGCAGTTTATCATTTGTCTGTTTTATGTTCATAGTTTTCTCCTATGTGCAGATTTTCAGGGCAGTGCTGAGGATCCCCTCTGAGCAGGGACGCCACAAAGCCTTTTCCACGTGCCTCCCTCACCTGGCCGTGGTCTCCCTGTTCCTCAGCACTGGCTTTTTTGCCTACCTGAAGCCCCCCTCCATCTCCTCCCCATTCCTGGATCTTGCAGTGTCAGTTCTGTACTCGGTGGTGCCTCCAGCCCTGAACCCCCTCATCTACAGCCTGAGGAACCAGGAGCTCAAGGCTGCAGTGTGGAGACTGATGACTGGATGATCTCAGAAACATTAAACTGGTTGCCAATTTCATCAAATAATTTGTAATAAAATTAATCTTTGATTGTTCTTGTTGATATTATTTCGTGTGTTCTTTCCAATTTAGTTTTTTTATATTGTCCACAAAGCAAGGCCATTGTTTTGCCATTTCTCATTTTGTTTCTCTCCCTCTTTGCTGTGGGCCCAGACTGTTTCAATGAGAAACTCAGCTTTCAGTGACTTTAAATGAATTAAAGGATCTCTCAGGAAAGTGTTCACTATAGGTCCCCATTTTACTGCTTTCTCTGGGGCTGCAGCAGCAATGTCTGTGTGCAGAGCTGAGGGCAGATCAGGGCTGGCACAGCAGCTCTGCCAAGGAGCAGCAGCACTTGGTGTTGCCAGTGCTGTTCCCGTGCCACTGGCCCTCGTGCTGCCCTCCTGGCCCTGCTGTTGCTGTAGGGCCTGAGTGCTCTTGGGCTCACTCACAGCCCTGGGGGTGGCAGTGCCGGGGCTGCAGCAGGGACAGGCCATGGGCACTGCTGGGGCAGCGCTGACGCCTCAGGCCAGGGCCTGGGGGCTCCAGGCTCCTTGCCCAGGCTCTCTCAAGAACACGCCCAGGCCAATGCTCAGCACAGAAAAGCCCCGTCAGCAGCCCCAGGCTGGCCGTGGGCAGGCTGGGGGCAAACAGCATGGCTGGGGCTCTGCAAGGTCCCTGGGGGAGATGGGAAGGAGCAGCAGAGCAGGGGCTGATCCATCCCCACTGCGCTGGACAGCCCAGGGCAGCGTCCCAGAGCGTCCTCATGCACCTGCCAACAACATCCCCCCTCTGCAGCCCCGGCCTCTCCCCAGCTCACAGAGCTGCTGCATCCTTGCAGGCACAGACACGGCAGCACTGGCTCACCAGCCCCTGTTTGCATTGCACAGAGCAGGTGTCAGCACCCCCTGGTGTTGGTGTGGGGACATGAACCTGAGTGAGCACAAATGCCATCAGCCCCTGGGGGCCACCAAGGGCTGGGCGACCACAGGGAAACCACTCAGGTTTGTCGTGGCCTCTGAAGTCAGCCAGAAAGTTTGTTCCCATCAGCTGTGAGTTTCCTGTCCCACTGCAGACATTGTTGCTCCGAGCCAGGGCTGCCTGGCAGCCACCCCCAAACAGCCCTGAGCATTTCCTTTGCTTCACCTTTGCTTTCTTTTCTCTTTCCTGCTCCACATTTCTTCCTCTTGCCCATCCCTGTTCCTTCCCCTGCAAACAGCCCATCCCTGTTTGCCCTTTCCTCTCTGGCCCCACTCCCCATTTCAGTTCCTGACTTGGCACCATGGGAACGGCCCTTGGGCAGCAGGATCATCCTACAAGTGCTTCAGGAATTGTCTGCAGGCTCCTGCAGTGCCTCCTGCTGTTCCCTGGCCAGAGGCACCACAGGCCAGGGGCCACATCTGGGCCGGTGTGTCTGGGTGTGGGGCTCCCTGTTCTGGGGCAGTGAGGAGGAGCTGCAGAGGCTGTGCAGGACTGACAGGATGGGCTTTGGGGCCTGTGTGGAGAAGCTGAGGCACCTGGGCTGCTGGAGCTTCTGAAGAGGAGGCCCAGGGCTCATCCTGCAACTGCTTCAAGGGTGCTCTCAGAGAATCACAGAATCAGCCAGGCTGGAAAAGACCTTGGAGATCATCAAGTCAAACCTGTGTCCTGACACCACCTTGTGTCCCCTGAGCCTCCTCTTCTCCAGGATAAACAACCCCAGCTCCCTCAGACACTCCTCACAGCACTTGTGTTCCACACCCCTCACCAGCCTTCTTGCCCTTCTCTGGACACACTCCAGCCCCTCCATGTCCTTCCTGAATTGGGGGCCCAGAACTGGACACAGCACTCGAGGTGTGGCCTCACCAGTGCCAAGTCCAGGGGAAGAATCCCTGCCCTGGTCCTGCTGGCCACACCATTCCTGATCCAGGCCAGCTGCCATTGGCCTTCTTGGCCACGTGGGCACACTGCTGGCTCATGTCCAGCCTGCTGTCCATCAGTGCCTCCAGGTCCCTTTCTGCCTGGCCACTGTCCAGCCACTCTGTCCCCAGCCTGTAGCACTGCAGGGGTTGTTGTGGCCAAAGTGCAGGAGCTGGCACTTGGTCTTGTTAAACCTCCCCTTGTTGGACTCTGCCCATCCAATCATTCCAGGTCTCTCTGCAGAGCCCTCCTACTTTCCAACAGATCCACACATGCTCCCAGCTTAGTGCAGTCTGCAAATTTACTAATGAAAGACTCAATCCCCTCATCCATGTCAGCAATGAAAATATTGAACAGAACTGGCCCCAGCACAGACCCCTGAGGAGCACCACTGGTGTCTGGCTGCCAGCTGGATTCAGCACCGTTCACCACCACTCTCTGGGCCAAGCCTCCAGCCAGTTCTTGACCCAGCAAAGAGTGCTCCTGTCCAAGCCATGGGCTGCAGCTTTCCCAGGAGTTTACTGTGGGAGACAGTGTCAAAGGCCTTGCTGAAGTCCAAATAGACAACATCCACAGCCTTTCCCACATCTACCAGGTGGGTTACCTGGTCATAAAAGGAGACCAGGTTGGTCAAACACAACCTACCCCTGCTAAATCCATGCTGGCTGGGTCTGATGCCCTGGCCATCCTGTAAGGGCTGCCTGATGACACTCAGTACAAACTGCTCCATTACCTTACCGGGTACTGAGGTCAGGCTAACTGGCCTGTAATTCCCAGGCTTCTCCTTCCTGCCCTTCTTGTGGATGGGCGTCACATTGGCCAGCTTCCAGTCATCTGGAACCTCACCAGTGAGCCAGGACTGTTGGTAAACCATGAAGAGAGTCTACACAAACTCATCTGCCAGCTTCCTCATCACCTTGGGATGGATCCCATCTGGTCCCAGGGATTTATGAACATCCAAGCTGCTCAGCAGCTCTCCGACTGCCTCCTCCTTGATACCAGGGGGACCACTCTGCTCCCTGACACCACCCACCAGCCCAGGAGGACAGCAGTCCTGAGGACAAGCCGTCTTCCCACTAAAGACTGAGGCAAAGAAGGCATTAAGCACTTCTGCCTTCTCCTCATCTGCAGTTACTGAGTTCCCTCCTGCATCCAGCAGAGATCAAAGGTTGGCCTTACCCTTCCTTTTGCCATTAATGTATTTGTAAAAATATTTTTTATTATCCTTTGCAAGAGCTGCCAAATTAAGTTCTAACTGAGCTTTGGCCTCCCTAATTTTTTCTATGTGCCCTAGCAACCCCCTTAAACACTTCCTGAGAGACCTGGCACTCCTTCCAAAGATGATATATTCCTGAGTTCCTTCAAAACCTCATTGCCCATCCAGTCTGGACGTTTGCCTCACTTACTCATCTTTCAGCACACAGGGACAATCTGTTCCTGTGTCCTCAAGATCTCTGTTTTGCAGCACGCCCACCTTTCCTGGACTACCTTGTTTTTAAGGGCAGCTTCCCAAGGAACTCTCTGGACAAGTCTCCTAAATAACCCAAAGTCTGCCCTCCAGAAGTCCAAAGTAAAAGTCTTATTGATGTTCCTCCTCATTTCATTAAATATCGAGAACTCCATAATTTCATGATCACTATGCCCCAAGCAGCCTCCAACCACCACATCTCCCACCAGCCCATCTCTATTTGCAAATAACAGGTCTAACATAGTCCCTCCCCTGGGGGGCTCACTCACCAACCGTGGCAAAAAGTTGTCCTCCACACACTGCAAGAACCTCCTGGACTGCCTCTTCTCTGCTGTATTGGGCTCCCAGCAGATTTCTGGTAGGTTGAAGTCACCTACAAGAACAAGGGCTGGTGATTCTGATATATTCTCCAGCTGCTTATAGAATAAGTTGTCCACCTCTTCTTCCTGGTTGGGTGGATGATAACAGACCCCCAGAAGGATGTCAGCCTTGGTGGCTTTTCCCCTAATTCTTACCCATAGGCATTTAGCTACATCATAATTAGTTTCAATTTAATAGTTCTTGTTGGTTTGGTTGTGGGGTTGTTTTCCCTTTGTTAAGTTTTTTTAATATTGTCTATAAGCAGAGGACATTTTTGTGCCATTTCTCATTTTGTTTCTCTCCACCTTCGCTGTGGCCCCAGACTGTGTCAATGAGGAGCTCTGCTCTAAGTGCCTTTAAATGAGCTAAAAGAATCTCCCTGCAAAGTTTTCACCAGAGATCCCCCTTTTGTTGCCTTCTCTGGAGCTGCAGCAGCAATGTCTGTGTGCAGAGCTGGGGGCAGATCAGGGCTGGCACAGCAGCTCTGCTCCTGCTGGCCACACCATTCCTGATTGTCGCCGTCCGCTCGCCTCCTTGGTGGCTCGGAGGTGAAAGCCACGGAGAGCGGGTGCGACTCGGGTCGTCAGTGGCCAACCTTGACCTTCGTCGCCGGGCGTGGATAGCCCTTGCTTCTCGGCAGCTCTTAGGCTAGCGAATGAGTCTCCGCAACCTCAGGGGGTTCTCCCGACCCGCGGTGGTAGAGAGACACTGACACAGTGGTCTTGCGCTCAGGTCACCAGGGAGTCGGAAGACCCCGAACTCCCTCTGACACGATCTTTTATTGTACACAAACAACCAATGGCAGAGGGGCAAAGGGGAGGAACCAGGGAGGAGCAAGGGGTAGGGAACCAACCAGGGGAAACTGGGGGAGGAGAGAGGATAACAGACAGGGGAGGGATACAATCAATTGAGGAGTAGAACAGAACCTTCTGGATGCGTGGCGGTGGCTACGGTGATGGGCGGATGGTGCTGTCCAATGAGCCTTGGGGGTGTCAACCTTTCTCAAGCTCAGCCCCTCTTGGGCTAAACCACTGAGTGCTCTTCCCCAGGGGAGCACTCCTCCTCCCCCCAGGGCTTCCTGATTGGAAAGTCCTGCTCTTGGCCTAGCTGCACCACCGCCACATCTCCCCCGTTTTTATTACTTAAAGCAAAAGTTTTGTTGACTAAAGAAATGACAAAACTTTTGACACAACCCAACAGACAAAGCACAGCAAGGAAAATCACTAAAATCCAAAATAAGGTCCGTAAAATCTGAGACACCCAACTAGAGATTCCCCATCCTGAAAAGAGGCTGTCGAGCCAGTCCTTTCCTTCAGTTTTTACTTGATGTATCTGGTCCCGCATCTCCTGGATAGTAGCTTTTATGGAGGTGGCGTGCGATGACAGGTTGAAACAGCAGAGGCCTTCGAATTCTTCACACCCATGACCGTGCAGCAGCAGCAGGTAATCAATGGCCGCCCGATTTTGAAGGGTGGCCTGCCTGGTAGCTTCCTCGTCCGAGAGGAGTTCCGACAACGCTTGTGATGTTAAGTTGGCCTGCTTTCCCAGCCAACACTCTAGGTGCGAAAGCTCACCTAGGGCTTTGGCCGCCGCCACCCACGGCAAAAATACCGAGGCCGCTACCCTCTTGGAGAACGACCAGGAGACCACACTGTTATCGCAATTTGGGTCTAAATCCAGGGTGGTTCTCTTTTGGCGAGTCTGATTTTTGTGGTCTCTCCATGCAAGCAACTGGCCGATCCCCGGTGTCAGCAGGGAAAGCTTACCTAGTGTGTACGGTCCACCTCTGGGACGAGATGGGATCCCAGCCCACACCCTATCTCCGCAGATCAAGAAGACTCCTTTGGGGAGTCTCTTGGGGGAATTGGTGGACGCGGACCATGTGAAATCAGCAAATTTGCACCAGGATTTTTTGTTGTACAATTGCCAATTATTTGGGGAGACGTCGAGGACTCTTGGAACAACCGGAGGCACGGCCAAAGAGCTTGTTTTCGGCGGGAGAGGCCGCACTGCTGCTGAGCCGGAGGTGGCAGCAGGTGCTGCCCTACCGCTTGCTCTGGATAGCATTGCCCTATAGCTCGCCCCCGATACGTCTGCCCACTCTCTAGGTTTTTCTTTTGGAGAATCTCTGTAGACCTCCCACGTCTTTCTACGATCCCATCCCGGGCTGTACAAACTTTGCCTCCGGTGCCTGGGAGATCTAGGCTCTGCAAAAATGGTGCAGAATGCCGGTTGGGCCGACCCCAGTAGGTCCAATTCCTGGGGTTCGGTGTCCATGGATGGAAGGGCCTGCATCCACTGATCCCAGCCGTGGGTTGTGCGGATTCCCGTGAGAAAGGTGTTGTTTTCGGGCCATGTTTCTGGGATCCCCACCAGGCAGGTACTCATGGGGCCATTTACCGAGTCGACGTGCAAGCAAAGATCTTCCTGGCCGATGGCCCTGGCCAGGGTTGCCCACACGTTCGCTCGGGGCTGCTGCACTAGCCACGGGGTGGATGCCGGGATTCCCAGGAGAAGCAGGACGAAGACGGTGAGTCGGACTGGCTCCATTTTCACAGGAGATTCTGGTGGGTAAACTGAAAAGAAAAGATCTCAAAACCTAGCAGAAGCAATTAAATCAAAATCAACAAAAGGTAAGTTAAATCAACAGAAGGTAAGTTAACTTAGCTTGGGACTCCCCCTCTCTCCCCACTTTCTTTTTAACTGGGTATGGGATTAGGGTAGGAACACACAAAAGGTAAGTCAGAGGGGTAGGTTGGGGAAGGGAAGGAGGGGGTGTACAGTCCATGAAGAGCTTCTTTGGACGTCCTGTCCGTCTTCATTTTCTTTATGGTCTTCTCGTGAGGATGTCGGAAGCTCGTCGAATCCAGGTAAGTTTCTTTTCCTTCTGCTCTTCCAAACCTCTGCGGCTCGGAAGCCGTCTTCTTGGGATGTTGCTGGTGTTTCCTTGTCTGCAACATTGGCTTGTTTTCTCTGTCTAGGGCCCCGGTACGGGCAGACGTACCTCGCCGGTACCCACCTTGGCCCTTCGGGGGTGGATACGCAAGCGTAACCTCTGCCCCAGACGATCAGTGGGAGAGGCCCCTCGACCTCGTGGGTCTCGGGGTCTCTCACCAGCACCAGCGGATGTTCTTTTAATTTAGAGTTGGCCGAATTGGTGAAGTGCCGGAATACAGGGGGGACGGGCTCTTCAGGTGTGCAATTCAAAAAGTTGATTGTGAAGAGCGCCTTGCAGAGTCGCTCAATGGGCGATCTTTTCTCTGCACCTCCCTGCTGCTGGTAGAGGACTCTCTTGAGTGTGCCGTGAGTCCTCTCCACGATGGCCTGCCCCATAGGGGAGTGAGGGATACCGGTGACGTGGGTGATCCCCCACTCCTGCAGGAAACTACGGAGATGGGCAGAGATGTACGCTGGGCCATTGTTGGTCTTAATTTTCTTGGGGGTCCCTAGAACAGAGAATGCCATTAATAAATGCTTCCTCACATCCTTTGCCTTCTCGCCCGTATGGGCGGAGGCGTATGTCGCATGGCTGAATGTGTCCACTGACACGTGGACATACTTGAGGCGTCCAAATTCTGGTATATGGGTCACATCAGTTTGCCACAATTCATTTGCTGCCAGCCCTCGGGGGTTCACCCCCGGATGGAGCGAGGGCAGCTGATATGTTTGGCAGCTGGGGCATGTCGCCACAATCGCTCAAGCCTGCTCCAGAGGAAGGTGGAACATCCTCCGGAGGGCTGGAGCGTTTTGATGGTAAAACTGGTGGGACATCTTGGCCTGCGCGAAGGTGTCAGGGATGTTTGCCAACATGACCTGCGCAGCCATTGCCAAGGCATCCGCCCTGCGGTTCCCTTCGGAGATGTAACCTGGGAGATCCTGGTGCGACCTAACATGCATCACGTGAAATGGGTGCTCTCGGTGGGATACTAAGGACACTAGCCTCGAGAGCAGCCCGAACAATTTTTGGTTCGAGACCTCTTTGAGCAAACTGTGTTCTGCCCTGACAGTTACTCCAGCTACATAGGCCGAATCGGTGACCAAATTGAGAGGCTCCTGGAACCTCTCGAAAACTCTGACCACGGCTGCTAACTCTGCAATTTGTGGGGAACCTTCCACCACCTGGACCTCAGACTCCCACTTCTGGGTCCTAGGGTCCTTCCATGTCATAACAGACTTATGGGAGGACCCTGAGCCGTCGGTAAAAACGGTCAGAGCTCCTTTTACTGGTTTTTTGGATAGCATGAATTTAGGTGCCAAATTGAAGTTTGTGTTAAACAAATGATGTTTCAATTTCTTCCCGGTAATCTTGCCTGGGAAACTGTCAAGGGAGAACTGGAGGCTCTCATTAGACTGGAGCAACTTCTCCAAGTCTTCGTCCTTCCAAGGTACATGGATGCACGAGAAGTCACACCCCGCAAGGGTGCGGAGCCTGGCCCTCGCTCTTGTCACCAGCGAGGCCACCAGCTCTTGTGGCGTGGTGATAGTTTTGGACGGTGTATGAGGGAGGAACACCCACTCTACGATCAAGAGGGAGTCCTTCAACCTCCCGTCCCACTGGAATATTAGTCCATGGTATTGAGGGACCTGCCCCAGGATGATAAACTGGAAGGGCAGGTCCGGGGCCACCCTATGGGCGTGCCGGGAGACTAAGGCCTTGCGCACCTTACCTATGGCTACCTTGGCATCGGTGGTCAGTTGCCTCGGAGAGTCGAGTCCCTCGCCGCCCTTCAAAAGGTCGAACAAGGGGGCGAGGTCCGCCGTCGTCAGCCCCAGCAGGGGACGAACCCAGTTGATGCTCCCGCAGAGCTGATGGAGTTCCCGCAGGGTCCTGGGCTCGTCCACGATGTCGAACTGCTGGGGTGCGATGGTCCGCTCTCCGATGCGGATGCCAAGGTATTTCCACGGCTCGGTGCGCTGTACCTTATCGGGGTGGATCATCATCCCGGCACGCTGAATGGCGGTCATCGTCGCTGTCAGGGCCTCTTGTAAGAGAGTCTCAGTCGGTGCACAGACGAGAACGTCGTCCATGTAGCGGTAAAGGGTCACACGGGGGAAGGCCCTCCGAACTGGCGAAAGTACTCTGGCCACGTACCACTGGCAGATTACTGGGGAATTTTTCATTCCCTGGGGCAAAACGCGCCAGTGGTACCTCTCCTGGGGCGCCTGCCTGTTTATTGATGGAACTGAAAACGCGAAACGCGGCGCATCATCCGGATGGAGGGGGATGGAAAAGAAACAGTCCTTTATATCGATTACCGCGAGTGGCCATGCTCGGGGGAGCATTGCCGGGGATGGTAATCCCGGCTGCAGGGGACCCATGTCTACAATGGCCTCATTAATTTTTCTGAGGTCGTGGAGGAGCCTCCACCCGCCTCCGCCCGCCTTACGGATGACGAAGACGGGGGAATTCCAAGGGCTGTCAGATGGCACGACGTTGTCCTTGGCGACTTGCTCCTCCACGAGGGACCTGAGGGCGCTTAGCTTTTCTCCCGTCAGGGGCCACTGCTCCACCCACACCGGCTCATCGGTTTTCCAGGTTAAGGGTGGTACAGCGGCATGGGTGGTGCGCCCTGCAGTGGCCCCGGCTAGAAATCCCCCGATGACTTAGGGATTTCCAGCCTGGTCCCCCATTGAGACATGAGATCCCGGCCCCAGAGGTTGAAGCCGGAGGCCACCACGTAGGGCCTCACTGACCCCACGTGACCATCCGGCCCCTCCACCAAGATGCTGTTGGTGGACCTCTGGGGCATCACGGCTCCCCCAAGACCTGTGATGTTATCAGCTGAGGGCCGAAGCCCCCAGCCAGGTGGCCACTCGGCGGCGGAGATGATGGTCACATCCGACCCGCTGTCCATCATCCCCCGGATGTGCACCGCTGACTTGCCGTTTCAGGCGGCAGGACAGGGTGGGCTTGTCTGTCCCCAGGAGGGCCGAGTACATTGCCAGTGTCTGTGGTTGTGTCCTAGGAAGGCCTTCTGGCAGAACTAATGCATGTGCTACCCACTGGCCCCTGGGCAGAAACCAGGGAGCCGAGTGGCAAGCTGCATTTATAGCAAAAGTCTGTCCGGGATTGGCGGCTACAATCTGGGGTAACACGAGAAGCCCGGGAGGGCACCTCGTCGAATCCCCGATAATCAAAAGTTCTGTTCTTTTGTGAATGTCGCCGCACAGAAAGACGTCGTATGGTGCAAAATCTGTGGACGTGATGTGCTGTGGGCGGGCACTTACCAGGTGAAACCTGGTCCTGTCCATAGCTCCCAGAGTGTCCCCTTCTCCTGCCGATGGTGTGGCAGGCGGTCTCACCGGAGCAGCGCTGTCTTCGGTGGTGGAATCAGCCTTTAATTTGATGTCATAGCGCGGTGCTGCTCCGCGCTCCTCTGCCCGTTTCCCTGTCTGCAGCATGGGCAGTGTGCCACTCTGGGACCTGTAGGAGACTTAACACAAGGGTGGTTAGATTTCCGGGGCTTAGGACAGACGCGTGCAATGTGCCCGCTTTGTCCACAGTTAAAACATTTCACGTGTCCAGTCCGGGAGGTGTCCATGTTCGAGGCGGCAGCCCCCGCTGCTGCCGTGATTTTCCTTTTCTGTGGGGGTCCCTGGGTTGATGTCGGGGGGACTACTGGTGGCTCTGGGGAGATGTCCGCACAGGCCTCCAACATTGCCTCTAGGGTAGGTCGAGGCTTTTTCGGGAGTGTTTTCAGAACCGCCCTGCAGGCAGCATTCGCGTTTGAATACGCCACGGACCTGAGGAGCTTTGCAGCGTTAGACGGGTCATCCTCCTGCTTGTCTAACGCTGACTTCACTCTCCCCACGAACTTCGAAAAGCTTTCCTCAGGTCCTTGCATGATCGTGGCATACCCTTGCGAGGGCCCCCCCGTCGATGGTATGGTAAAGAGGGCCCTCAATGCTGCCTGCTGCACGTCCCGAACCGCCTTGTTGGGCAACTGTGCAGCTTGGTCCTCCCCCTTGGAGTAGTCCCCTTCGCCTGCTAGATGCTCGAGGGTGAGCTCATCGAGTTCATCCTCCCCCTCGTACTCCTCCAGGAGCTCTTCTAACAGGCGCTTCCAAGACCCTTTCCACAGGAGGAAGTCCTCTGGAGTTAGAATCCCCTCCATTATCGATTTCAGATCCTCAGGGACCAACAGATTTGATCTGAAGGTCGCTCTGAGCATACCCTGACTGTAGGATGATTCCAGGCCATGGTCAGAAACCATCCTACACAGGTCCCTCAACTGGGAGAAGGGGAATGGCTCCCAGCGAGGGTTTCGCCCTCGCCTACCCAGATGGACGGGTAGGGCCGCTAGGCCTTGCCCATCCCCACAGGCCGCGTCCTCCAGGCTGCCGGGTTCTAGGTGTCGCAAACCCGGACAGGCCTGGGCCCGGTCCCGGGCCTCGGCACAGGCCGCGGCACAGGCCTCGGCCTGCAGGCCTCCGGGTTCTAGGCTCCGGGGCCTAGGTCCCTGGTAGGCCTCGGCCTCCTCCCTTCCGGGTTCTAGATCTGCAGAACCGGAAGGGGGGGCGTGGGAACTCGGGCCGGAAACTACGGCTCGCGAGGAGGCGGATGTCACGCGGGGCCTACGGGAAGTCCCGGTGGCAGGGGAGGGGCCCGACGCAATACCACGCCTCGACGCAATGTAGGAGGTGGGACGGCCTAGGGGGCGGAGAACTTGATGGGCAAGCTCAGGGGAGGAGTCTGGCGAGGATGGGGGGTCTAACTCAAGATGGCTCCTCGCGCCAAAACGGGGGGTGGAACAAGGAGTTGGCGCGCGGCCGGTGCCATCTTGCAGCGCGCGGTGGCCATCTTCTAACTTATTATTTCTATATGGGGGGGGCGCAACAGGCGCAACCGGGTACGTGGGCATAGGTAGAAGGGGTACGGGAAGGTCCAGTGTGGAGGGGCCCTCTCCACACTGGTCGGGGGGCGCCGAGGGCCGTGACGGATCAAGCGAGAACGAAACCCGACGCGGTTCTCGACGCTTTGGGGACGATGGGTGCGGGGAAGCGGGTGGAAGGGAAGGTGGGGTAGGAGGAACCGGGGTGGAAACCTTTCCCTTGTTCAAAGCCCTAACCGAATCACAAATTAAAATTAAAATAGAATAAAAACGGGTCACCCTTTGATCCCCTTCTCTGACCTTCTTGGTCATCACCTCCCCAACTTTGTCCCAAAACCCAATGTCCCGAACTGAATCTAATGAAACTGAGGGAAATTGAACAAAAATCCATTTAACGAAATCCCTCAGAAGTGGTTTTGAAAACCCTTTTCCCTCAACTGTTAGGGCTCCCTTAACCTGGGAGTAAAAGCCCCTCTGCTGCTGACTAAGCCGGGCTCCCATTTTCTCAGCAGCACTCCCAACTAGAGTAAAAGGAAAAACTGAAAGAACTAAATCTAAAAGGCGGTGGGGTCAGGGACACTCACGGCACTCGCGCTGCGCAGTGACTTCTTGGCGCTGGATCCTGGTATCCAGGCACCACTCTCCCTGGCCTCCGGTCTTCTTTTCTAGTCGGGGGGGTTGCGGTGTCCGAGGCTCTCCTCTCAGTCGCTCCGTCGAGAGAAGAGTTTTCTCGGACTCCCTTCCCGAAGAGTCCACTAAAACGTGGAGCGATTCAGGAAGGGCGGCTGGCACAGCAACAGCGCAGCTTCTTCCGAAGGTCGCTTTTGAGGCCACTGGTCAAGCTGACCGAATAGCCAACTGACCAAATGGCCCCACGGTGGGCACCAGCTGTCGCCGTCCGCTCGCCTCCTCAGTGGCTCAGAGGTGAAAGCCACGGAGAGCGGGTGCGACTCGGGTCGTCAGTGGCCAACCTTGACCTTCGTCGCCGGGCGTGGATAGCCCTTGCTTCTCGGCAGCTCTTAGGCTAGAGAATGAGTCTCCGCAACCTCAGGGGGTTCTCCCGACCTGCGGTGGTAGAGAGACACTGACACAGCGGTCTTGCGCTCAGGTCACCAGGGAGTCGGAAGACCCCGAACTCCCTCTGACACGATCTTTTATTGTCCACAAACAACCAATGGCATAGGGGCAAAGGGGAGGAACCAGGGAGGAGCAAGGGGTAGGGAACCAACCAGGGGAAACTGGGGGAGGAGAGAGGATAACAGACAGGGGAGGGATACAATCAACTGAGGAGTAGAACAGAACCTTCTGGATGCATGGCGGTGGCTACGGTGATGGGCGGATGGTGCTGTCCAATGAGCCTTGGGGGTGTCAACCTTTCTCAAGCTCAGCCCCTCTTGGGCTAAACCACTGAGTGCTCTTCCCCAGGGGAGCACTCCTCCTCCCCCAGGGCTTCCTGATTGGAAAGTCCTGCTCTTGGCCTAGCTGCACCACCGCCACACCTGATCCAGGCCAACTGCCATTGGCCTTCTTGGCCACGTGGGCACACTGCTGGCTCATGTCCAGCCTGCTGTCCATCAGTGTCCCCAGGTCCCTTTCTGCCTGGCCACTGTCCAGCCACTCTGTCCCCAGCCTGTAGCACTGCAGGGGTTGTTGTGGCCAAAGTACAGGACCTGGCACTTGGTCTTGTTAAACCTCACCTTGTTGGATTTGGGCCCTGGATCCAGCCTGTCCAGGTCCCTCTGCAGAGACCTCCTACCCTCCAGCACATCCACACTCACACCCAGCTTGGTGTCACCACGGTTCCATGAGGCCCTAGAGTGTCACAATGGTGTCCACGATTTCATGAGGCTCCATGGTGTCACAATGTCCCTTGGTTCCCCAAGGCTCTGCAGTGTCACAATGGATCCATGGTTCCATGATGTCTCACAGTGCAGCAATGCTCTCCTAGATTTCATAGTGTCACAATGGCCCATTGGTTATACGAGGTCCTGCATTGTCACAATGGTCTCTGTGGTTCCACGAGGCCCCAAAGAGTAACACTGGTTGGTTCCATGACGCCCCAGAGTGCCACAATGAACTCCTTGGTAGTGCAGTGTCACGATGGCCCCTTGTTCAACAAGGCCCAGAGTGTCACCATGGCCCCTTGGCTCTATGGTGCCATGCAGTGTCACAATAGCCCCTTGCTTCCCTGGGGCCCTGCACTGTCACAATCATCACAGAATCACAGAATAAACCAGGTTGCAAAACACCTTTGTGACCATCAAGTCCAACGTATGACCCAAGACCACCTTGTCACCCAGACCATGGCCCTGAGGGCCACATCCAGTCTTTCCTTAAACACCTCCAGGGACTGTGACTCCACCACATTCCTGGGCAGCTCATTCCACTTCCCAATCACCCTTTCTGTGAAGAATTTTTTCCTAATTTCAAGCCTAAATCACTCCTGGCACAGCTTAAGGCTGTGTCCTCCTGTCCTGTCACTGACCCTTGGGAGAGGAGCCAGACCCCCACCTGACTGCACCTTCCTGTCAGGAAGATGTAGGGAGTGATGAGGTCTCCCCTGAGCCTCCTCCAGGATAAACAACCCCAGCTCCCTCAGACACTCCTCACAGCACTTGTGTTCCACACCCCCCAACAGCCTTGTTGCCCTTCTCTGGACACGCTCCAGCCCCTCCATGTCCTTCCTGAATTGGGGGCCCAGAACTGGACACAGCACTCGAGGTGTGGCCTCACCAGTGCCAAGTCCAGGGGAAGAATCCCTGCCCTGGTCCTGCTGCCCACACCATTCCTGATCCAGGCCAGCTGCCATTGCCCTTCTTGGTCACGTGGGCACAGTGCTGCCTCATGTCCAGCCTGCTGTCCATCAGTGCCCCCAGGTCCCTTTCTGCCTGGCCACTGTCCAGCCACTCTGTCCCCAGCCTGTAGCACTGCAGGGGTTGTTGTGGCCAAAGTACAGGAGCTGGCACTTGGTCTTGTTAAACCTCACCTTGTTGGATTTGGGCCCTGGATCAAGCCTGTCCAGGTCCCTCGGCAAAGCCCTCCTACCCTCCAGAAGATCAAAATTCGCAGCCAACTTGGTGTCACCATGGTTCCATGAGGCTCTAGAGTGCCACAATGATCTCCATGATTCCATGGAGGCTCTGTAGAGTCACAATGGCCCTTGGTGCCCCAAGGCTCTGCAGGGCCACTATGGACCCTTTGTTCTATAAGGTTTCGTACTATCAAAAGGTGTCCTTGGTTCCACGAGGCCTTGGTATGTCACAAAAGCCCCTTGGTTCCATGAACTGCCGTAGTGTCAGCATGGTCTCTTGGGTCTGCAGAATTGCAATGGACGATTGGTTACAAGCAGCCCCACAGTGTCACAATGGCCCCTTGGTTCCATCACCTTCTGTACCATCAACAATGGTCTCCTTATTTTCATAGTGTCAAAAAGGCCCCTTGGTTCTGTAACGTTCCTCAGTGTCACAGTGGTCTCCTTGGGTCTCCTTGGGTCTCCTTGGGTCTACGAGGCTCTGCAGTGTCACAACACCCATAGTTTCCATGAGCTTCCATACTGTCAACACTGTCCTTTGTTCCAATGAGGCCCCACAGTGTCACACTGGCCCCTTGGCTTCACGTGGAGCCCCTGTGTCACAATGACCCCTTGGTTCCATGAGGTTCTCTAGCATCACAATGGTCTCCTTGGTTCCATGTGGCCTTGCACCATCACAGTGGCCCCTTGGATCCCTGAGGTTCTGTAGTGTCACCATGATCTCCTTGGATCTGCATTGTCACAATGGACAATTGGTTTCATGGGACCCTGCTGTGTCACAGTAAACCCTCAGTGCCATGAGGTCCTGTAGTGTCACAATGGTCTCCCTGGTTCAATGAGTCCTTGGAGTGTCACAATGGCCCCTTGGTTCCATGAGCTTCCATAGTGTCAACAACGGTCTCCTTGTTTCTGCAGTGTCATAATGGACCCTGGGTTCCCTAAGCTTCTGTACTGTCAGCAATGGTTTCTTTGTTCCAATGAGGCCCCACTATGCCACAATGGACCCTGGGTTCCATGAAGTTCTTCAGCATCTCAGTGACCCCTTGGATCCATGAGGTTCTGTAGCATCACCATGGTCTCCTTGGATCTGCATTGTCACAATGGACAATTGGTTCCAGGCAGCCCCAATGTGTCACAATGGACCCTTAGATCCATGAGCCTCCAATGTGTCACTATGGCCATCCACACTTGGATCCATCAGTTTTGTATTGTAACAATGGACTCCTTGGCTCTCTGAGTTACCCGGTTTTTAGCAGGGGTTTCTTTGGTTCCAACAAGGCCCCGCTGTGCCTCAATGCACCCTTGGTTCCATGAGGATCTGGAGTGTCACAGAGGCTCCTTGGTTCAAGAGGCCCTGCGGTGTCACAATGTTCCATGAGGTTCCATAGTGTCACCATGGTCTTCTTGAATCCACAGTGTCACAATGCACCATTGGTTCCATGCAGTCCCACTGTGTCACAATGGTCTCCTTGGTTCCATGAGGAACACAGCTTTGCCTAAACAAAGAGCAACACCTGCTTGACACAGCTGGGCAGATCTATCTGCATTAAAAGAGGGGTTAAAGGTGAGAATTGCACCATCAGCTTCTGTCTGCAACAGAGATCCTGGGAACAGGCAGGGATATGTGCTAAGGCCTGAGCAGCAGCCTCAGCCAGAGCTGACTTACAAGGTGAATCCTGGGCGCTGTGTGAACACCATCAGTGTTATTTAGCTCAAAATAGATGACAAAGATGCTTATACTAGCTCTGTATAATCTTGTGTAGTTACCTGCAAGAAATGTATCATGTTAAGAAACTTTCCCAAGTGACAGGAATAGAGGTCTGTTTGTAGGGTATTTCAGGGGAAATTGTCCCAGCCAAGGTCTGGGCCCTGGCTAAGCCCTGTCCCTGGCTGGTCAGGACATGTGCCATCAGATGCAGGAGTTTCTGTGCTAAAAATATAATTGACTTGCTGGCTTGGGCCTATAAAAGCTGGTCCCTCTTTTGGGGTGAATTTGGAGACCTCACCTACAGGTGGATGCACCTGTGTAGGATTTTCCCAATTGCTGGGAAGGGTTCTATCAAACCTCGCTATGAAATTGGGCTCCCCAGGGACTGCGGACTCTGGATGATGGTAAAGTATTGAGGCAATTGATGATGTGTCTTTCTCAATCACTGATGTATCAATGATGTATCTATCACTATCCTTTCTCTCCTATAAAAATAAGCATTCCCTTGCTTATTTTTGCTTGTTGCTAAAGCCAAGCAGGTAGTAAGCTGATAATTTTATTAAATGTATCATTTTACTGTTGTGTTGCCTCCTATTCATAGTAAAATCAAACCATTTTTCTATTGGTTTCTGTGTCCTTTAAAGCACCTCTGTCAACTGACAAAACACCCACTGAAAGGAATCCACTGCTCTAATCCCAGCCTTGACGTTACCTCAAAGACAAAGCCCAAATTCAGAACTCTCTGACATCTATCCTAATCCCAAATTGACATTGCCTGTATGAAAACCCAAGCTTTTATCCTAACCTGACACAAAAAGCTCTTCCCTTAAACATGATCCAGACACTGACAAGCTCCCTGAGCTTCTGCCTAGTCCCTACCCTGAGCTCTAAACCCCAACCATGACCTTTAACCACCCTCACACACCCCTGGGAGCTGGGCAAGGACCCTGAGGGCCCAGAGCAGGCACAGGGTGTTGGAAGAGGATTGTGAAGTGACCTGTGCCTGATCAGCTCATGGGACACGAGGAGGAGAGGGGTGGGAATGCTGTGAGGAGTCAACTGTGCCTCAGGGTCTCAAGGAGGGCCATGGCTGGGAAGGGGCTGTGAGGCCACATCTGTCACATTCCTGCCAGGCAGCAGCAGAAGTGGGCACCAAGAGTCAGATGAGCCATCTGTGCCACACATTGAGAGCTCCACCAGTTGAGAGTCACTGTGAGGGGCTGTGAGCTGCCTTAGGGGGAACGTGGTCACCCAGACAAGGGACTTGTCACCCCCCTGGACTCAGCAGTGGGGTAACCACATCTGGACTGGTCTGTCTGTGGGGCTCCCCATTGTGGAGGAATGAGGAAGAACTGGAGAGAGTCCATAGGAAATCTGCCAGGTTGGAGCTTTTCTTGGCACTGGAAATAGAAGAAAAACTCGGTAAAGAGCAGCTTTTGGAAGGTTCATACAGTCAATGAGGAAAAAGAAATGTTAGTGAGAAGACAGCCTGGTGATGCCAGAGATGACCCAGAGGGAGCCTGGCCCATGCCATGGCTCTGTGTGCCAGGAGCCGGCAGCGCTGGGCACAGGGACCCCAGGGAGGGCACAGAAATGCTGGGTGACAAATGCTGGGGGGGACAGCGAGATGGGCGTGTGCAGCCGGCCAGGGCACAGGAGCAGCACACACTGGGGGCACAGCCTGCAGGACAGATGGCCATGGGCTGGGCAGGGCTGGCACGGCCAGGGGCACCCAGGGCTTTGTCCCCTGGGCTCTGGCACTGCCCCTGGAGGCCCCAGAGAAGGAACTTTCCTGTGAGGGGCTGCACTTTGGTTCTCCCTCGCCCCTCCCCGAGGAGGCTGGCAGGGGTTGCAGTTTCAGGACATTTGTCCTTGCTGCCCCTCCCATCCCCCTGCCCCACAAACAGCCCCGAGGCACCCGGGAGGGACAGGCCCTGCTGTGCCAGGCCTGGCCTCAGGCCTTGGCCTTTCTGCTTCCTCCAGCCAAGCCAGGCCTTTCTCAGCATTGCACTTCCCTGCTCACAGCCTTTGGCTCCCTGCAATCCTGGCCTCTTCAGCAGCTTCTTCATCCTTCTCTCAGTGCTTCAGTCTCCTGCATTCAGCCCCAAATCTACTGTGGGGCTGATAGAAATCCAGAAATCCCTCAGAAGCTCCTTGTCTTCCTTCAGTTTTCTTCAAGTGTCCAGGGCTTGTGCAGCTGATGGGAGTCAGTTTGGAGTTCCCTTAAGGAGGGAGATTTCAAAGTGCACCTCATGACTTTTTCTTTTCCATTAATCAATGGAATTGATTTATGGAATCAATTGATCAATGGAATATATTTTTACGTTTCAGTTCAGAGAAGAGGTGACAGAAGCATTCCCCAAGTGGTGTTGATGCTGAATGTGTCCTTAGGAGGTCTGGGCACAGAGAAGAATGAGCCCCTTGCAGGCTGACCCTGTTTGGACAAGCTGCTCCTCAGCCCCACCCTCACCATGTCTGACATCGCCCACCTGGCACTGACATCCCTGTCCCCTGCATCACAACCTTGTCCCCTGAGCTCTGCAGCTGCGTGTCCCAGCCCATTGCACCATGTCCCACCTGCTCTCCTCAGGGCTCTGCCTGCACACAGGCCCAGGAGAAGTTTTTCTGTTGGTGAGGAAAAAATGGAAAAGCCTGAGCAGGTTTCCTGAACAACAAACCTCACTCAGGGAGCACATGCTCAGTCCAGACTGCCTGGAATGATGTCACCTTTCTCCAAGGGACAGTGTGAGCAGAAATGATCTCTGTCAGCAGAATTCTCTGAGTCTTTCAGCTGACTTCTCTGTCCCTGTCCTTTGCCTGGGTCTCTGTTGCAGATGGAAGCTGCTGGTGCCATTCTCAGCTTTAAGCCCTCTTTTGACGCAGACAGATGTTCCCAGGTGTGTTGCTCAATGTTTATTCAGAGCTTTTGTATCCTCATGGAACTACATTGTGACACAGTGGGGTCTCATTGAACCAAGGAGACCATTGTGACACTTTGGAACTTAATGGAAATATTGGTGCATTCTGACACAGTGTGTCCTCACGGAACCAAGGGTCTTTTGTGGCACAGCTGCGCCTTCTTGGAACCAAGGGTCCATTGTGACAAAGCCGGGCCTAATGGAACCATGACAACCATTATGACACTAAGGAAACTCAAGTAACCAAGGTGACCACTGGGACACAACAGAACCTCATGGAACCAAGGATCCATTCTGACTCTTGGAACAGAGGGGCCTCATGGAACAGAGGATCCATTGGGACACAGCTGGGCCTGTGGAACCAAGGAGCCTTTGTGATACTCCAGACCCTCATGGAACTAAGGGTGCATTGAGGCACAGCGGGGCCTTGTTGGAACCAAAGAAAGCACTGCTGAAAGCAGGGTAACTGAGAGAACCAAGGAGTCCATTGTCACAGTATAAAACCTCTGGAACCAAGGATCCATTGTGACACATTGGGGCCACATGGAACCAATTGTGCACTGTGACAATGCAGATCTGAGGAGACCATGGTGACCCTACAGAAGTTCATGGAACCAAGGGACCATTGTGACACAGCAAGGCCTCGTGGAAGCAAGGAGGCCATTGTTACATAATGGAACCTCATGGAACCAAGGGTCCATTGTTACAATCCACAATTAAGGAGACCATTTTGACAGTACAGAACCTCATGGAATTAGGATTCCATTGTTATACAGTGGGACTTCATGGAACCAAGGAGCCATCGTGACACAGCAGGGCTGCATGGAGCCAATGGTCCATAGTAATACTGTGGATCCAAGGAGATCCCGGCAATCCTATGGAACCTCATGGACCCGAGGGGCCATTGGGACACTGGGGGGCCCCATGCACCCAATTGTTCATTGTGACATTGGAAGGCCCCGTGGAACCAACTGTCCATTGTGACAATGAGGATCCATGGAGATCATGGTGACAGTACAGAACCTCATTGAACCAAGAGGTCATTGTGACACTGCGGGGCTTCATTGGAACAAAGGACATTGGTGATAGGATGGAAGCTCATGGAAACTATTGGGCATTGTGACATGGCAGAGCCTCATGGAACCAAGGAGACCACTGTGACACTGACGGATCTTATGGAACCAAGGGGCCATTTTCACACTACAGAACCAAGGATACCATTGTTGACAGTACAACAGACTCAAGGGGCCATTGTGAAACTGGGGCCTCGTGGAACCAAATATTCATTGTGACGCAGTGGGGCTGCGTGTAACTAATCATCCATCGTGATACTGCAGATCCAAGAGACCACGGTGACACTACAGCAGTTTATGGAATGAAGGGGCTGTTGTGACACACCAAGGCCTCATGGAACCAAGGAGAGCATTGTGGCAGTGCAGAACCAAGGAGGCCATTTTGACAGTGCAGTCTCTAATGGAACCAAGAGTCTGTTGTAATACAGCAGGGCCTCCTGAAACCAAGGAGCTATTGCGAAACTGTGGAGCATAATAGAATCAAGTGCAATTTTTACAGTGACGATTACAAAGAGATGTTTTAACCAAGTCCAGCTGGATAACCATGAAGGAAGTTTGGTCCATATTTCTTCAAATAGCCAGGAGGAGTCACCTTGAGCTACGCATTGAAAAACTTCTTAAACTACAATACTCTGTCCCAAAGTCAGTTCTTGAGCTTCCTTTATCAAGAGAAGAGCAGCTGCTACTTCCCTCAGCCAGCCCAGCCAGCCCTGGCTGACACTGTCTGGTTGCTGTGAAAAGTTGGTCACAGCCCTGCTCTGGTCCCCAGGAACTGTGACAGCACTCCCCATGCTGGGTTTTGTCTCTCATCGGGAAACAGATCAAACGGGTCCATGGGGTCTGGGAGCCCCAAATCTGGGCCTGCATAAAGGCTTGTTGGAGCTGTAAAAAGGCAGCCCATGAATCACCAGTCCAGACTATAAAGCCCTGCTGAGCTGTCTTCAAGAGCTCACACAGGGGCTTTACCAGCAGCTCATAACTGCTGATGCACAGGTGACACCATCCTTCCACCCTGAGAAATGTCCGCAACTCTCTCACTGTTAGTGGCTGTGGGAGTTGGAAAATTGCTTCTTTTCCTTCCTGTCCCAATCTCTTTTGTCCCTGGAGGGTTTTGAATCCCAGGCAGATTTCTGTGGTCTGGCCTTTTTGTGCTCTATATCCACTTAGTCCCAGAAAATTCCACAATGCCTCAGTCTAATCCCAGCATTGCTGCTGAGTTTCAGTGGCCTCAGAATGTCATCTCCATACTGCAACACAACTCCAAGAGAGTTCTGATGTTTCCATTCCTCCAGTTCTTTTGTCAATTGCCTTCAGAATATGGTGGGAGTAATTTTCAACCCCTGCAGTAGAACTGCCCAAGGCAGTCAGGTTCTTCTCCCTGTTTTTGGACTCAAAAGCAAATAGTTCTTGACATTCAGTACTGAAAGAGATACAGAAAAAGCCACCTTTCAATACTATGAACTATTTTTCACTCAAGGTTGTTTGCAAAGTACAAGGATTTGCTAGTGACAGGTGTATATCTTCTACTGTCTCATTTATGGCTCTAAGATCCTGTACCAGCCATTAATCCTCTCCATTTGCCTTCTTAACTGGCAAAATAGGGGTATTAAATTCGGATTCACCTTCAATTGGCCTTATTTTATTAAATTTTTCCACAAGGGATAATAACTCCTCCTGACTTTCTATTTTCAAAGGGTGTTGCTTTTGCCTTACTGGTCCTACTCCAGGTTTCAATTTATTTCATACAGGCTGTGCTTTTTTGGGTCACCCTGGTACCTCTCCAGCCCAGATTACCAGATTCACTGCATCCTCAAGTAATACAGATAGCAGATGGATCACATCTGATTTTGAAGACTGTAGTGCAAAAATAGAGGCTTCCACTTAACTAGATTCTGGAGTAATAACCTGCATTTTGCCATTTTAAAATCTGATTTTAGCATTTACCATTTAGTTTTTCCAGAAAATCTTCCCAAGGAGAGGCTTTGGTACATTGGGTAGATACAAAAACTGGGGAGTCGTCAATTGTTTTCCTAATTTAAAATCAATGGGCTTGAAAAATGGCCGTGTTTCATGATTCCCTGTGGCACCAGTGATTGTTATAGAATCATTACTCAAGTTTCCTTTTGCTGTATTTAGCACAGAGTTATCAGCTCCCATATCCAATAAAAATTCTGTCTCCTCATTGACCTCCTCCCTGCCCAGCTTAGCTGTGACCAGAGGTTCTGCTGGGGAAGAATCCTCTGGTCCCCTCAGTGTCCATCGGTGATGGCCACGAGAGGGGGGTTTGTGTTGTAACTGCAGACGGTCCCTTTTCCAAGGCCTGTCTTTCTTACAATGTGCACATTGATTAACACCAAGCCTCTTTTCTTCCTTCCTCTGCTATTCTTTGATGAGTTCTCAGGGAAAAGATTGATTGAATTGTGGAATAACTCAGTTTGGAAGAGTTCTTTGCAACAGAGCCTTCAGCTGTGTCAGATGTGACTTCACTTACAACTGTTCTGATCGGTTCTGATAATCCACCTGCCCTGTGGTCTCTGGACTGTGGAAGCATCTTAAGTAATTGCAATTTGCTCAGTTTTACTCAGCTGCGCAGCAGAAGGTGCTGTAGGGGTCTCTGGAGCAGTCAGAGCCTCTACCCAGGGTGGTGATCACAGCATTAATGCACAAGAATCGGCCTGGGCACAGCAGGATCTGCCCATCTCTAGAGCTGCTCCGAGTTCCCACTGGGAAAGGTCCCAAATATTTCAGTCCAACAGTTAAGTTTGAAGGTGACTCACTTTTGCTCATTTTGGAGTTGGTTCATTGTGAAGGCTCTTGATTGAACTCAATCACTCTGTTTTAAGTTGATGGACAGTCTCAGACCAGTCTCTCCTTTGGTCTATGTGGACAATGAGATGGGAGAGTCCTTGGGCCACCCAGGGGGTCAATGACTTCCGTGCTCTGGTTGCACATCAACAGAGCTTTTTTCCACTGTTTCAAACCCCCCCTCTCCTCTTCTCCCCCTGGCATTGTGAATCATTCTGTTTTTAAAATCCTCTGTTCTGCTCTTCTCTATATCTAAAAGCAAAACAAAAAAGTCAAAAGGGAAAGCACCAGTCTTCATTGCATATATTTTTCTCATTCTTCTTTTGTTAGCTGTGTATTTTGGTTTAAAAACAGATAAGTTAATTAATCAGGGATTTGAGACTTGAACAGTGAGTTTCATCTGCTCCCCTGCAGGCACTCAGGAGAACTTGTGCTCTCGAGGCTCCCTCTGTAGTCAGTGGAGACCAGAGAACACTCTGGAGGCTGGGTGCTCCCAGGTGGCACACAAAAGGAAGGTTACAGATCTCTTCCTGGCACTTTTCTCTGGTTCTGCACTCGGGTTATTTGATAGCAATGGCAATAAAGGACTGCATGGGAACAGGTGCATTTTGGTGCAGACAGGTGACAGCTGAGCCTGTGACACTCTGTGTGGATCCACAATAAATTCCAGTCCTGATTCAGAGTACTAAAAAACCAGGAGGTACTTGGTCCCTATTCCGCCCTCCCCTCTCCTTTCCTGAAGAGCCAGAGAGGAAGAAGCTGTGGAAGAAACCAGGGGGTTGCAAAAGAGATACTTGGGATTGCTTATTTTGGAATCAATGGATCCTCAGTGACTCCTGGTCCAAAGGCAAGTACTGAAAAGTAAAAACAAGGGATTTCAATGGCCAGATTGGATGTAATTTCACAGCTTAGTGTTTATGCTGTAGGTGAGAAATGTTTGGCACATGGGTGTGACGGGTGTTTGCAGTAGGTCTGAGTGAGCTGGGAATTTCCCAGTGATGGGGTGAAACAGACAAGAGCCTCTTTAGAATCCTCTGTTCTGGTGAAAGAATTCTTTGTGAGTGTTTGGAAAAGGTAGAATGAAGACAATAAAATCTCTGAGGGCTCTGCCTGAAATGTGAAACACAACAATCAGGGTGTGAGAACTGCTTAAGGATGATTTCTGTGCTCTGTAGGAAGACTGCAGGAAAAGAAACAAGCAGAGAAGGAGGATGGGAATATTTGTCCAGACTGTGAGATTATCACTCTTGTTTTTGCCATGTTCCTGTCTCAGCAGGATGAGCTGGAATTCAGCATGGGGCCAGAAAACAAAACAGCAGTTACTGAGTTCATCCTAGAGGGCTTCCTAGAGCTTGATCCAAGACTACAGCTACTTTTCTCTCTGGTCCTTCCGCTCATGTACCTGACCACAGTGATGGGGAATGCAACCATCATTTTCCTCGTGTGTGTGGATCACCACCTGCAAACACCCATGTACTTTTTCATTGGCAACCTGGCCTTCCTGGAAATCTGGTTTACATCCTCCACAAGCATCAAATTGTTTGTGATCCTGAGTACTGGCCAGAACACTCTCTCACTAAGCAGCTGCTTTGCCCAAAACTATTTCTATTTTGCCCTGGGCTGCACAGAGTTTGTCCTGCTCGTTGTCATGTCCTTTGACCGCTTTGTTGCCATCTGCCAACCTTTGCTCTACGCTGCCATCATGAAGCCTCAGCTCTGCTTCCACCTGGTTGTTGCTGCCTGGGTCCTTGGCTTTGCCCTGCTGAGCTACCGGCTGCTCTTCCTCTCTGAGCTGTCCTTCTGTGGCTCCAAGATCCCCCATTTCCTTTGTGACACCTCTCCCTTGTTCAAACTGTCCTGCTCTGACACCAGCCTGCTTTGGAAAATAGACTCTGTCCTCTTATCGTGTGTCGTGTTGGGTTCCTTATGTTTGACTCTGGCATTTTACATCTGCATCCTTTTCTGTGTTCTGCACCTTCCAGCAGCCTCTGGGAGGAGGAAAGCTTTGACTACGTGTTCTTCCCATCTCATCACCTTATCCATTGCCTATGGAAGCTGCATTGCTCTCTACACGTGCCCTGCAGAAGATGTTTCCCGGAGGACCAACAGAACTGTAGCTCTGCTGAACACAGTCCTGTACCCATTCTTAAATCCATTCATCTACAGCCTTCGGAACAAATCTGTGATCCTGGCCCTGAACAAATCCATTGCCAGGGCAAGAGCAAAGCTTTTCCCCTAACCCTGGTGCATTCCTGGAAAGCCATCCCAAGAACCTGGTGTCATCTGTTACACAACACCAGTGCGTGTGTGTGCAGCCTCCGGACACGGCTGCCTCAGGAGATGATGCTCCTGTGCCAGGTTAAGGCATAAGAGACTCATCTGCACACCCAGACAGGGCACCAACAATGGCAGGAGGAGAAACTCAGTCCATTCCCTGCCCTGGCTGCTCCCAGGCCCATCACTGGAGAGCCACCAGCTCATTAAGAGCCCATCTCCAAAACATGGAAGAGCTCAGAGGAGCAGTGGCAGGTGACAACCAAATTACAGCTCCTGGGCAATGGACACCTTGTCCCAGCTCCTTCCCTAGGACAGCCATCAGCCCTGGTGCCCAGGTTTGAAACGCCAAAGTCATTGAGAGCAGGTCACCATTTGATCTAAGGGGATTGTGGCCCTGGCATGTAGGACACGTTATGGGATGAAGGGGAAGAGCAGTTTTGGATAGCAGAGGACTTGTGGGAAGGTTAACGGAGGACCCAAACCAGTGCAGTCTGTCCTGTGTTCTCATTAAACCTAACTTCTACCTCCTGTGTGAGCAAATCTCTGTTCTGCTTGAGCAGGGGAGCCTGAGGGTGTGAGGGCAGCAGCTGGGGGAGGACCAGGACACCCAACAGCCCATCTGTCACTGGTGCTGGCCATGGAGTGACCCCAGGGACGGGACTTCAGGGTTTGGGGGTGTGGGGGTGTCTGGTCTGTACCAGCACCTGGAACGGGGCTGTGGCCTCAGGGCTCAGATGTCCAAATGCCTCAGCTGGTGGGACTGGAATCCAGGGAAAGCTGCTGAGCAGAGGAGTGTCTGAGCACAGCTGCTGCAGGCACCAGCACAGGAAACATCAACCTAGGGCATTTTCTTGAAAGCTGGCATTTTAGGGCATTCTTTTATACAGAAGAGCCAAGTAAAACATTTTCAGTTTTCTCTGTTTCCCCAAATGGGACAAAAGGAACTTATCCAACACCAATTTGGTGTGAATAAGCAGACACTTCTTTATTCAGGTGCCAGGAACATGGGGGACAGCTCCTATGTGCTGGTGGGTGCCTTGGAAGTGATTTCTTTTCATCCTGTCCAGCTACGGCTTGGATAATCACCTGATTCACTGCAGCCTTGTTAATTTGCTTCCTTAAACAAGAGTAGGCCCATGTGACTGCTAAAAAGACTATCAACAAAATTAATACAGTGTTAATTTGTTATTTTACCCATGAACTCAGATTCCATCCCAATCCACTACAAATTTGATCAATCCAACTTTCTTGCATGTTTTATTGAAGCTTGTGAGTATTTTCTTCTACCTTTTCTAATAAGTCCAGGTCATGCTCTACATTTGTGTCGCATTTGAAATGTGTGCAACAATGATCAATTCTGTCTTTGAAATATCCCCACACTCCATGTTCTTTGAGCAAGAGCGTATCTAAAGCCATTCTATTTTGTCAAGTCATCCCTGAGGTTGCTTGTAACTGCACGTTTAAATCCCTAAATCCTTTCCTGGTTACATCTGCCAGCCTTTCTGCCTGTCCTGTGAGTTTGTTTATCCATCCTCTGTTCCTGTATGTTGCTAAAGGAGTCAATAAAGACTCGAAAGCCCAACTGACTTTCACTCCAGATGCAGCTTCATTCCATCCTTCATCCATTTCTGACCTTTTCACTCGTTCCTACTTCAAGTTTTCTACTGTTTCCCTAAAAGAAGATTTCTTTCAAATGCACATAACCTTGGCATGCCTAATGTAATTTGCTTTACTTTACCATCCAAAGGTAGATGAGTTGTCCAAGTCCCACCACTCATTGCCCACACTAAATGTCCAGGGCTCTTCATTCTGCCTCTTTTGCAACCAGAAAAGGTTCCCCTTCCCCTCCTAAGGGTGTGTGTCAGTCGACTGGAGGTTATTTTTGGGGCCTCTACAGAAACATCCATACTTTAAAGCAGCAGTTAAAGGAGGAATAGCTTATATTACCTTATCAACAATACTACAAATATATTTATCCTCCCACATTTCCACCATGACACCACATTTTCCTTTTCTCGATATGAGGTTCCCCTTCCTTGCACAAGTGGCCAATTTACAAAAACTGAACTGTCCCAAGGAAAACACCAAGGGGCCTCAGCCATACAGTGAAACTGAGAGAAGATTGTCATGGACCAAACGGAGTCCCAGTCTGCCTCCTTTGCTTTTGTTTGATTTGTTCTGCCACATGTCCATTCCATAAACATTTGGCTCACATTTTCTTTATTTGTTCACCATATGAACAGCACCCTACTGTCCAAAATCTACCTATTTTGGTGAAAAGAGAATTTGGTAATTTCTCACAGTTAGCTCTGTTCCCTGGGGACTTCCATTGTTTCCTCATTTTCTCTCCCTGTTCCTTCCATCCAATTACAGGTTTCTGCTCACACTGTGGAGTTTCATTTTTTATGTTCCACAAGAGTCAAATTCATGGTTAGGATTCCCCATGGAAGGGACTCACTCACTGCTCTTGATGTAGGTAAACAAGCAGCAATCTGTGACACATTCTGCAAATTGGCAAACTCCTCCATTAATCCCAACATCAAATTTTCCTCTGGAGTTTTTCTTGGGAGGTTTATTAATTGCTCTGACTCTCTTTGTCTTTCAGTCTTCTTTTCTTTTTCCTTCTTGATGTGAATGCAATTCTTTCCAAATAACTGAGCTGGCAAATCACATTCCCTTGGTCACTCTCCAATTCCAGACAACATCCCTGCCTTGAAGTTTGGTATGTTCTACAAACCAATTCTTGTTTTGGACTCTGTAACACCAAGTCCTGTGTCAGAACCCATCATTCCTTATTCTCCATTGGATCGCAGACTGCAGCAAAAATCCCTTTTACTCCACAAACAGTGGCACTGACTGCCATCCTTCAGGGGGACAGGGTCTGCTGCTGTGCCATTTACCTCTGCATCTCATCTCAAGGACTGCTCTTTTCCATCCTTTTCCCAACTCATTTGTAACTTATCAGGATTGAAGTTTGGAATCTGAATAAAATCACACTTCAAGCTCAATGGATCTCCATATCTTATTGATACGTCTTCTTCAGTTTTTATCTTGCTCCAGTCTCCCAGTAACATGAGTTCCCAAATTTTTGACAAAATTTCTGACTAAATCTCCCCAAAGAACTGGATTTTCGCAAAGGTTACTGTTGACAAACAAGTTATTATAAAAGTTACATTCCATAATCTGCTAAGATTTTGCAATAACTTTAAAACCATATTCTTCTTCCCAAAAATTAAAAACATAGTTTCTAATATTATTATAAATATTCAATTATTTAACTCCATTTAAATCCAATAAATAGTATCCCCCTAGAAAATAATCATTTATACCTAAAAACAATAGGATTTATATATATTATATATATATATATACAAACTCCGTGGTGTTAGTCAGTCTTGTCTGTGAGGGAGTTGAAGAAACCTCACAGGAACTGAAATTCACAAACTCCAAAGTTTCTGGATGTTTAAATGGGTCCCACTGAGGGACACAACTGAGAAAGTGTCCCCAGGTTCCAGTTAGAGCAGAACACTGGAGGCAGTGATGACAGCTGCGGACAAACAAGGCAAAGGTGTCTGTGATGCTGAGCAAAGCTGGATGTGTTTCAGCAATGCAAAGGGCCAAGGCCTGAGCCCCAGCCCCTGGCAAGGCACATCCTGTCCCTCCCTCATTGCTCAGGCCTCTTCCCGGGCCACTGCCATGTGGGCATGTGCAATGGCAAGGGCAGCACCATGGGGCGGCCCCTGCCAGGCTGCTGAGCAGGGCCAAGGAGGCAATGAGGCCCCAGCACAGCAAGGCTCACTTGTCTCCTCCTCATGCCTCACGCCCAGGGCCAGCAGCCATGGCCAAAGTGCTGCAGGAGTTGCCTCTGGCAGGGCCTTGCAGCTGCTGCCCATCCCTGTGGCCTCTGCAGCCCAGGCTGTGCTACGGTGTCCCTGCCCTGCGCCTCTGTCCCTGCAGGCTGTCCTCATGCCCTGGCTGCCCCACCTCACATCCGTGGTGTTCCTGCAGTGTCACAATGGCTCCTTTATTTCACAAGGCCCTGAAGTGTCACAATGATCTCCATGGTTCCACAGTGTCAGAATGATCTCCACAGGAAGGAAACCATGGAGCCCCAGTTTTTCAGGGGCTGATGAATGGCAGCTGCCAGATGCCACGGTCTGGCAGACCTGTCTGTCCTGGCAGGTTTGCCTGGCAGTGACCCTTGGATATACACAATTTTGTATGTGGAATCCCAATTTCAGCCATTTGTTCCTGGAGAAGAAGGATGGTTCTTTTCCATAAAAAGGAAAGCACAGAACCTGAGTGTTTGGAGAGCACGCAAGTGCTGGCACTAAGGAGCTTAAGACCAGCCAGACTTGACAGAAATGACAGCTTTTTTTTTCTGGGAGCAATCCTTGCATATAGAGGAGTTTGGAGGTTGAATCTCAGTTTTGGCCATGGATGCCAGGAGGAGTAGGAGAGTTCTTTTCCATATGAAGGAAATCCCAGAGCCCCAGTGTTTCAGGGGCTCTCTAAATGCCAAGATCAGCCAGATCTGTCAGGTGGCCTCTGGGTGCCCAAGGCAGCCCCACCTTTTCATGTTCCCTTTGTTCCATGGGGCCCTGCAGTTCCACAATGGCCTCTCCTTCCATGAGGCCTTGCAATGCCACCGTGGTCCCTTCACTTCCATGAGGCCCTGAGGTGTCATAACAGCCCCTTGGTTACACCAGGCTCTGAAGGGTCTCAATGGTTTCCCTGGTTCCACAACACCCCACAGTGTCACAATGGTCTCGGATCCATGGAGCCCCTCTGTGTCACAATGGCCCCTTGGTGCCACAAGGCCTTGAACTGTCATTGTGGTGACAATGGAAACAACCGAGCGCCAGTGTTGCAGGGGCAGATGAGGGGCACTCACCAGAGGCCAAGGCCAGCCAGACTTGATGGCACTGGCAGATTTTGTCTAGGAGCCACCCTTGGATACAGGAAATTTTGGAGGTGGAATCCCAGTTCAGCCATGGACACCCTGATGAGAAGGACGGTTCTTTTCCATTGGAAGGAGGGCCCCGAGCCCCACCCTTTCAAAAGCCCCTTGTCTTACTTCAGTTGTCTTCTCATCTCCAGGGCTTGTGCAGCTGATTGGAGTCAGTTTGGAGTTCTCTTAAGGAGGGAGATTTCCAAGAACACCTCATGATTTTTTGTATTTTCTATGAAGTGAGTATTTTTTTATTTTACAGTTCAGAGAAAAGCCTTTAGAAGCATTCCCCAAGTGATGTTGATGCTGAATGTGTCCTTAGGAGGTCTGGGCACAGAGAAGAATGAGCCCCTTGCAGGCTGACCCTGTTTGGACAAGCTGCTCCTCAGCCCCAGCCTCACCATGTCTGACATCGCCCACCTGGCACTGACAGCACAAAATACCCAAGAACATTTATGTACTTTTTCTTCGTAATTAGTAATGCAATTAATTCTTTATTTTTAATATTTAATTATTACATGTATTAGTTATAATTATTTAATATTTATAAGAATACCATTTTCTATTTTATTACCCAATTTTTATATACAAACACAAATCAATTCATTTTCTGCAACAAAAGAACTTCATATTTGTTAGTTCTAAGTAACGTGATTCCCTTCATTAATTAATTCACCTCTATTGGTTATTGATTTCTCCCTCTTTGTGCTAATTAGTCCTATTTTGAGACCTTTTGTAGTCTTTTTTATCATATTTTTCTCAGAACAGCTCAATGGGGGCACTTCGGGGTGCATGGAGACATTTCTGGGACACATTTGGGGCAGTTTTGGGTCTGGGGAGGGAATTTAGAGGTTCCTTGAGGGTCTGGAGGACACTTGTGGGGCCGAGCGGGCACTGGGGGGCACTCAGGGATCCTGAGGGAAAGTCTGGGGTTGGGAGCGGCCCTTGAGGGTCCAGGGGGGCCCTTGGAGGTCAGGGAGGGGAATTTGGGGCCCTGCGGGGTCCGGGCGGGCCCTTGGGGGCTCTGACGGGGCTCTCTGCGCCGCGGGGCATCATGGGAGTTGTAGGCGCGGGTAGAATACGGGTCAACGGCGCCGCGGAGCATCACGGGAGTTGGAAGCGCTGCTACAATGGCGCTCTGTGTGCCGCGGGGAATGACGGGAGATGGAGTCACGGCTGTAACGGAGCTCTACGGGCGCCGCGGAGCATGATGGGAACTGTAGTCCCGGAAGCGGCTCGAACGGGGCGTTTGGGGGTCCGGGAAGGCCCTTGGGGGACACTTTTGCATCAGAGCCGCGACTTCAGCTCCTCGGGGGGAACGAACACGGTCCTGGAGCTCCTGGGGGGAGCTTGGGGAGCTCTAACCGGGCTCTTTAGGGCGAGGGGCGTGACAGGAGTTTTCGGCGCGGAACTGTGTTATGAGGGGCTCTGGGGCCGCGGGGGATTAGAGGAGATGAAGTCCCAGGAGTGGCTGTAACGGGCATCTGTGGAGTTGGGAGCACCTGGGGCTCCGGGGACGCTTTTGGGGGGTCCCGAGTGGGCACTGAGGGGGCACTGAGGGATCCTGGAGGGTCTGGGGGCCACTTATGGGGCAAATGGGGGCGGATACCGGGGGAATCTGTGGGGCGCGGGGCATGACGGGAGTTGTAGTCCCGACTCCAATGGGGCTCTATCGGGCCGCGGGGCGTGACGGGATTTGTAAGCAAAGAAATGGCTCTGTACCGCGGCACCGCCCCCGAGGCCCCGATCCCAGGAGCTGATTGGCTGCGGGCGGTGACGGGCGGGAGTCTCGGCCAATGGGCGGCCTGCAGAGGCGGGAACAGCCCACTGAACCACTCCAGTTCATCCCAGTTCATTCCCAGTACAGCCCAGTACACACCCACTGCCCCTCCAAGCCCTCCCAATACACCTGAGTTAATTCCCAGTCCCTTCCAGTTCCCCCCAGTGTCATCCACACTATGCTCCAGTGTTCCCCAGTCTTCCCCACGCTGTTCCCAGTGTCCCCAGTTTGTCCCAGTATCCCCCAGTATCACTCCCAGTATGTCCCAGTGTCTCCCACACCCTTCTCAGTGTCCCCCAGTCTGTCCCAGTCCTCCCCAGTGTTCCCAAGGAACCTTGAACTCCTCACGGTGTCCCTGGCAGCCAAACCCAGCAGTGGGGTCAGTGCAGTGTCCATGGCCACAGCCCCTTGCCATGGCCCAGGGCAGCTTGGGATGAGGATCCCCCCTCACAGCTGGCCCAGGCCAGGGCTGCAGTGGCTTTGGTGGCACCTTGGGCTCAGCACACACTTGAGGATTGTGTCTGTTTGCAGTGGGGAAACTCAGTAATAAAATACACCCTTTAAAATAGGAATGTGTATTTCTGAGAAACTCTTTGAAATATTTCTCCATAACTGTAGCAGGAAACCTTCCTGATGACCTGCACCAGAGCAGAGGGAAATCAAGGCAGAGCCATGGTTTGTTAGGAAACCTCTCAAGAATTCAAAGTCACAATCAAACTCCAAAGTTTCTTGAAGTTTTAATGGGTCCCAGTGAGGGCCACAAGTGAGAAAGTGTCCCCAGGTTCCAGTTAGAGCAGGAAATTGGAGGCAGAGGTGATAGGTGGGGACAAAGAGAAGCCAAGTCTTGGTGCCCTGGGGCACAGCAGGGTCTGTGCCACCAAGGGCTGGGAGGAGACACCTTGTCCTGAGGCCCTGGGGCCTCCTGGCACAGCCCCAGCAAGGCTGGCCACTGTCACCCCCTTGTGCTGCCCTCAGCATCCCCCCCACATCCCAGTGGCCTCAGGGATCTGCTGGAAGGAGTCCCTGGGGAGCCTTGCTCAGGAATGGCCCTGGGGGCTCCTTAATGCTCCCAGGGACTGCAGGTTTTTCCAAGGACTTTGGGTTTCTCTTTTGCCTTGGAGTCTCTGAGAGCTTTGTGCAATCCTGGCCTCCAATTCTCTGCTCTAATGAGTCCCTTGAGATTCTCTGTGAGTAACAACACTCAGTGGGGCTCATTAATGCTGCAGTCACTTCAGTTTTTTAAGGTTCTTTCCTTTCTCCTTTCCACACTGAGTCTCTGAGAGCTTTGTGCAATCCTGGCCTCCAATTCTCTCCTCCAGGGAGTCCATCAGGATCCTGTGTTGGGGATGGACCTCAGTGGGACCCATCAGTGCTTTGGGACCCTTTGGGTTTTTCCTCTGCCTTTGGCTCCTGGAAAGGTTTGTGCAATCTCCTCTCAGGCCCTGAGGTTCAAGGGCTCAGCACCAAATGCACCACGGGGCTCATTGGGACCATTGTGGAACTCAGGGGTGCCCATGGAACCAAGGGGCCATGGTGACACTGTGGAGCCCAGAGTGTCCCAGAGGAGCCATTGTGACACAGCGGGGCCACAGGGAGCCAAGGGGCCATTGTGACACTTCAGGGCTTTGTGGAACCAAGAAGCCACTGTGACACTGCAAGGTGTCAGTCAGCACCTGCAACACTTCAGAACCATGGGGCCATTGTGACACTGTGGGGCCTGATGGAACCAAGGGAGCATGGAACAGGCCTGAATGACTTGGCCTCCTGGGGGCCACCTGACAGGTCTGGCTGATCTTGGCATTTCGAGGACCATTGCTCATCTGCCCCTGAAGCCCTGGGGCTCTGGGCTTTCCTTCCTATGGAAAGGAACTGTGACACTGCAAGGCCCCATGGAATCATGGAGAGCACTGTGACACTGAGAGGCCCCATGGAAGCAAGGGGACATGGAATGAGTCTGGTTGCCTGGGCCTCCCAAGGGCCACCTGACAGGTCTGTCTGATCTTGGAATGTGGAGAGCTACTTCTCATAAGCCCCTGGAGCACTGGGGCTTTTCTTCCGTGCTTTTCTTCCTATGAAAAAGAAGTGTCCTTCTTTTCAGTTGTCCATAGCCAAAATTGCTACTCCTCCAAAAATTTCCCTATATAAAAGGTTTCTCCCAGAAAAAAGGTGCCAGGACAGACAGGTCTGGCCAGCCTTGGCCTCTCGTGGCCCCCTCTCACCTCCCACTGAAACACCAGGGCTCTGTGCTTTCCTTTCTTATGGAAAAGAACGGTTCTTCTTGTCCAGGGCCAAAATTGGGATTGGGACTCCAAAATCCCATCTATCCAAGAGTTGCTTGCAGACAAAGTAGCGAGAACAGACAGGTCTGGCTGGTCTTGGCCTCTGGTGATTTTCTTAGGCTATAAGCAGAATGTTTTCATTTGTAAACACCTTGGAGAGGGCCCAGAGATATCCCAACGTGGGGTTTGGAGGCCTCAAGCACATGACCACTATATGGGGACAAAGGAGCTCTGTGCTCAGTGGAGTGGAGACTGAGGACACTGGAGGAGAGCCCTGGGAGGGACTGAAGGGTGGTTTCAGAGATGGTGGATCCTTTTGACATAGTAGAGAACATCTGGAGAAACAGTTAATGCCAAGTGCACCTGGGGAGGCCCAGACTGGACATGAGGAGAAAGGAATTTCTCTCCCAGGGCAGGGCTGTGGTGCAACACGTCCCCCAGAAGGAGTCTGGAGCAGCCCAAGGCTTTGTGTGGCCAGGCAGAGGCAGGCAAGAGGCAGAGCTGCCAGCAAAGGAAGGGGCCAGCCAGGTGGGGCAGCCAGGGCATGAGGACAGCCTGCAGGGACAGAGGCGCAGGGCAGGGACACCGTAGCACAGCCTGGGCTGCAGAGGCCACAGGCATGGGCAGCAGCTGCAAGGCCCTGCCAGAGGCAACTGCTGCAGCACTTTGGCCATGGCTGCTGGCCCTGGGCGTGAGGCATGAGGAGGAGACGAGTGAGCCTTGCCGTGCTGGGGCCTCATTGCCTCCTTGGCCCTGCTCAGCAGCCTGGCGGGGGCCGCCCCATGGTGCTGCCCTTGCCATTGCACATGGCCACATGGCAGTGGCCCGGGAAGAGGCCTGAGCAATGAGGGAGGGACAGGATGTGCCTTGCCAGGGGCTGGGGCTCAGGCCTTGGCCCTTTGCATTGCTGAAACACATCCAGCTTTGCTCAGCATCACAGACACCTTTGCCTTGTTTGTCCCCAGCTGCCATCACTGCCTCCAGTGTTCTGCTTGAACTGGAACCTGGGGACACTTTCTCAGTTGTGTCCCTCAGTGGGACCCATTAAAGTATGAGAAACTTCAGAGTTTCAACTTAACTTTGAGTTCTTGAGAAGTTTTTTGAACCCTCTCTCAGGGACTGAGTCTCATGTAAACAACACCAAAGCCCTGAGAGCGTCATTAAAGTCCTTGTGCTGTGTCTGTGCTGCTGAGCTTTAAAGGAGCAGCTCTGCCCAGGAGCAGCTCCTTTCCAGCCCAGCAGGACTGAGGGCTCTGCCTGCAGGCACCGAGGGCAGAGGAGCCAGGCAGAGCCAGGCTAAAGGGAATCAGGATTGGGAAGAGATTGAGCTGAGACTTCACTTGGGGAAACATCTTCACAGCCCTGTGCATGGTGAGTCTGTGCATGCAGGGCAATGTCCCCAGTGCTCCTGGAGGGATCTCCTGAAGCCAGCACAGCCCACAGCCTGGGGGATGTGTCAGGAGGACCCTCCCAGTTTCTCTGTTGCACAGCAGGACGTGGTGCAGAGCGGGGCTGCCCTGGGCACCGTCAGAGGGACAGGGCAGGACGGCTCCTGCTGCCAGGGACGGCTGCAGGGACAGCTGAAGGTGGGGGTGCAGCCAGGGCTGCCCAGGGCTGTCCTGCACAGCAGCTCCTGCAGCCCTCAGGGCTCTTGGCCAGCCCAGGCCATCTGCCACCTGCCAGGGGCAGCTCTCAGCCTGCCTGGCAGCTCCCCATGCACTCTGGGCAGAAGTTGGAGGGGGAAGGAGCCACCCCCATCAGGGCAGATTCCTCCTGCTGTGCAGATGCTGCTGCATGGCCAGGGCTGCTCTCAGCTTGCTCAGAAAGGAAAGGGAAAGGGGCTGTCACGTTTGTCTGTGTCACTGACACTCCTGCACTGTCACCCTGGCCATCAGCACATCTGCCTCACATCTCCCTCACAAAGTGCCTGCTCACCCTCCTCTGCCTACAGACAGCAGCAGCAGCACCTTGGCTTGCAGCATCTGTGTTTCTCTGAGTTGCCCTTAAGGCCCTGCTGGCAGGGAGATGTCCCTGGGCAGTGGCCTGTGCTGGGAGGGCTCTGCAGGGCAGAGCTGAGCCCCCAGGGCTGGGCTGGGCTGTGGCAGCACTGGCAGGGACAAGCCTTGGCTACGTAGAAACAGCTCCCAATAGGCACAGCTCCAGGCAGCAGAGAGCTCAGGCAAACCCGGGATATTCCTCCCTGTCCAGTTGCACAGGGAAAAGGAGAGGAGATTTAGAGAAATTGGAATAGAAACTCCAGCCTTTAAAATAAAGTCCGCTTCATTATTCCATTATGTTTTAAGTATGGTCATCCTGAAATAGAGTGAAATGTAATGAGCGAAGGGCATCTGTGTAGGGCCCAGCAGATCTGACTGCACTTGGGTGCAGAGTGCCCTCTTTTCCCTCTGGGCTCCCCAGTGTTCAGGCTGAGAGCAATGCTGAAGAGGAGGCAGTAATTCAGAAGGAAAAACCCGAATTCAAAAAAGTTTAACAAAGTTACTCGATGGGAAAAGCAGTATCTTTGAGGGGATTCAAATAAAATTACATAGGATTGACACAAGGAAATCTGTCCCAGGTTGTCATTGTTTTCTTCCAACAGGCCACGATACCCAGAGTGAAGAAATGTCCAACAGCAGCTCCATCAGCCACTTCCTCCTGCTGCCATTGGCAGACACGCGGCAGCTGCAGCTCCTGCACTTCTGCCTCTTCCTGGCCATCTCCCTGGCTGCCCTCCTGGGCAACGGCCTCATCATCAGCGCCGTAGCCTGCGGCCACCACCTGCACACCCCCATGTTCTTCTTCCTGCTCAACCTGGCCCTCAGCGACCTGGGCTCCATCTGCACCACTGTCCCCAAAGCCATGCACAATTCCCTCTGGGACACCAGCACCATCTCCTACACAGGATGTGCTGCACAGGTATTTTTTTTTGTTTTTTTCATGTCATCAGAGTTTTATATTCTCATCATCATGTGCTATGACCGCTACGTGTCCATCTGCAAACCCCTGCACTACGGGACCCTCCTGGGCAGCAGAGCTTGTGCCCACATGGCAGCAGCTGCCTGGGCCAGTGCCTTTCTCACTGCTCTGCTGCACACGGCCAATACATTTTCCCTGCCCCTGTGCCAGGGCAATGCCCTGGGCCAGTTCTTCTGTGAAATCCCTCAGATCCTCAAACTCTCCTGCTCCAAATCCTACCTCAGGGAACTTGAACTTCTTGGGTTTTCCATGTCTTTTGCTTTTGGCTGTTTTGTGTTCATAGTTTTCTCCTATGTGCAGATCTTCAGGGCTGTGCTGAGGATCCCCTCTGAGCAGGGACGGCACAAAGCTTTTTCCACGTGCCTCCCTCACCTGGCCGTGCTCTCCCTGTTTATCAACACTGTCATTATTGCCTACCTGAAGCCTCCCTCCACCTCTTCCCAATCGCTGGATCTGGCAGTGACAGTTCTGTACTCGGTGGTGCCTCCAGCCCTGAACCCCCTCATCTACAGCCTGAGAAACCGGGAGCTCAAGGCTGCCCTGAAGAATCTGTTGACTGGGCCTTTTAAGAAGGAGTAAACACTTTTTTTCTACAGAACATTCAGAATGGAATTAATTATACCCTCGGCCTTTCATCTCCTCTTTGTGGTTTTCATTGGTGCATTTTCTTATTATTTTTCCACTTTTAAAATGTATTTTAAAAATTCATATCATTACTCATACTATCTCTATATCCATATATACTCGTCTTATCTAACTCAAAGATTTTGAAAGATCTTGTTATATTGTTATGTTTGTGTAAAATCAAGTACCCGGGACTGACTTGTTCAAGGTGCTTCCTGAGCCCTTCTCTGTCTCTGCAGGGGCAGTGCCTGTGAGCAGAGATGGAGGGAAGAGACTCCCAGCACAGCAGCACAGCCAGGGACAATGGCCCTGGCTCTTCCCACATCTGTTCTTCCCAACTCCACCCTCTCCTTCCCAGCCCTTCTGTGGCTGCAAGGCCGCAGTGCTCGGGCAGCTTGGTCACTGTCCTGCTGCGTGTCCGTGCTGTGACCACAGGCAGGGACAGGCCATGGGCACTGCTGGGACACAGCTGGGCTCCAGCACAGCAGCTCCAGCAGCAAAGGGCATCTCCTGAGGGCAGGGCAGGAAGGCTTCGCTCTCCCTCCAGAGTCACTCTCAGCAACAGCCCCAAGGAACAGACTCTGAAGAGGCTCCTTGTGTTCCTTCTTCTGCCAGGGCTCACTGGGATGAGATCAGGGTCCCAGGGTGGCCTTCAGGGGACTCAGGGCTGGCTCAGGTTTGGCTTGTTGGTGGCCAGTGCCCATCAGATGGTGAATGGTCAGTGCTGAACCTTGCTGGGGCTCTGCAGCTTGTGCCAGGGCTGAGGGCAGGGGAATGTTTGTGTGGAGGGCCTTGGGAGGTGCCAGGAGAACACAGGGGAGCTGCAGGGCCAGTGTGTGCCAGGGATGAGCAGGGAGTGGAGCTCAGTGGGCACAGGCCTGTCCAGGCTGGGGTCAGGCAGAGAGAAAGGACTGAATGTGTGCTGTGAGCCAGGAGAGCTCTGCAGGGCCAGGGGACACAGCAGGGACAGGGACAGGAGTGTGGGCAGTGAGTGGTGTGAGGCTCAGGGAAGTTGCCCAGGAGGATGCAGGGCAGCCCCAAGGCCATGTGGCAGCCCTGGAAGAAGGCAGGCACCTGTGAGCAGCCTCCATGGGCACAGCAGAGCCTGTGTGGCAGGGGCTGAGTGCAGGCAGCAGCAGCAGCTGCCTCTGTGTCCCAGCTGCAGCAGCAGAGCCCAGCAGAGGCAGCCCAGGGCCGCGGGCAGCAGAGCCGCCGTGCTCTGCAGAGCAGCACCCCCAGCTCGGGGGCTGTGGGGAGCAGCCCAGGGGCTGCAGCAATGGCTGCTCAGGCCAGCACAGACGTGTTCCCCTGGCCAAGGCTCTGTGGGCAGCTGGCATGTGCCAGGAGCAGAGCAGGAGCCCGTGGCTGTGCACAGGAGCCCTGGCAAGAGGCTGCCCTGGCCCTGGGCCAGCAGGAGCTGCCTGAGGAGCCGCGGGGCCAACTCTCTGCTGCTGTGCTGGGCAGCGGGGCTGGCCCTGGGGCTGCACCAGCTGCCCGAGCTGAGCATCTCCTGAGCATTGCAGACACACAGTGGCTGTCCCTGAGCTCCAGTGCCTCCAGTTCCTGCTGCAGGGCCACACAGCACTGGGCTGCTCTGCGGGGCTGGGGCAGGGGCAGGGAGAGGAAAGCAATGGACCCTTGATTGTAAGAGTCCCTGCAGTGTCAGAATGATCTCCATGGTTCCACCAGGCCCTGCAGTGTCACAATGGCCCCTTGGTTCCATGTGGCCCCACAGTGTCACTGGAGTCCCCTTGGTTCCACGAGGCCCCGCAGTGTCACCAGGCACCTTTGGTTCTGTGGGGCTGCAGTCTCTGTTTTGCCTTTGGGCAGGGTCAGCACCAAAGACACAGACACAAAGTTTAGGAATAGTGTGATTTATTATAAAGCAAAACTTGAAACAATTACAAAAGAAGCTCAGCAAAGCACACAATCATCACTACCAAAGATTGCCTGCAGTGATTAAGGAAGAGACAGCACCAGTTGCCCTCAGACTTTACCATCAGCCACATCCACGCATCAGCTGGGGAAGCTGTCCCAGCCAAGGACTGCAGAGCCACTCCCGGACACTGGGAATTGCTGCAGGTGCCTCCAGACACAGGTGAGGCTTCCACCCTGGCTCTGAGAGGGCCCAGCTTTGACAGTGCTGAATGAACAAACTGACAGCACTTCTAGTGCGGGAACATCTGGTTTCATTCTCCTGTTTGCTTCCTCCCAAAGCCTGGCCAGGGCTCAAGGAGGAACCAAGGGAGTTGTCTTTGACCAGACACCCCCAAACAAAGCCAGATGTTGGATTTCATGGCCTTCTCAAGCTTCTAAACACAGAAAGGTAAAATCATGTTTCACTAATGAGTGGATACATCTATCACATCGCTAATGACCATGCAGATTTCAATAATGAGCAGATACAAAGAGAACCTTTGCTTGGAAGGTTCAACCAGAGGTCACCTTTGGCTCAGGGCCTGTTGTTCAGGCCTCAGTCAGGGCCTCTTGTCCATCCTTGGCACTTCAGGTACATGCTTTAGTGCTGGGCTTGACACTGCTGGGTGAACGGCTGGACTCGATGAGCTCAGAGGTCTTTTCCAACAGAAAGGATTCCATAATTCCATGATTCCATCTGCTGCATTCAGTCAGGTCCATGTTGGCAGCATTACTTTGGTCAAAAAGTTTCCTCTTGCTCGGCTCTTGTGGCCTGAGGCTTCAGTTCCTTCAGCCCCTGGTGCTGAGCTGCTCATGCTGAACGAGACGACTCGGAGAGAAGAATACAGTTCATCCAATTCCTTCTGGGACACTGAGAGGGGAGGGGGTGGAAACAGGAGCATTGTTTGGTGTGGCCTCACTCTGCCCTTGACGCCTTTCAGCGCTTTGAAACAGCCAAGAGCTTTCTCCAAGAGTGCAATGAAGCAGCTGCTCCTGCTCCCAGGTCTCGCTCTGCAGTCTCTGCCCTTGCCTGGTTCTGTCCCTCTTGCTGTGTCCTCTGTTCCCCCTGAGCTTGGTGGCTGCTGCCCAGGACTGTGGAGCTGGCACAGATCAGGTGATGGAGGGCAGTCCCAGAGCTCATCCTGCTGCAGGGACAAGGAAAAGGCAGTGGGAACACAGCAGTGAGGAGAGCTGAGGGCTGCAGAGCAGCTCTGAATGACACCGTAACCTCTCACAGCACCCCTGAGACACTGCTGCTGTGCAGGGCTGGGCTTGAGGGCAGCTTTGTGCCCTGCCAGCTCCTGGCAGGAATGGGAATCTCAACTCTGTCACACCCCAACTCCTTGAGAAGATGGCCTTCCTTCTTACCCTGTGAATCAGCTGCACATTCCCTTAGAAATTGTCAGGGGTTTCTTAAAGATGCAAAGTCCCACTTAGGGCTTTTTGCTTTGGTTTGGAATTGCAGAAGGGCAATTCTTCATCCATCAACTCCGGACTGCACTGCCTCAGGAACACGGCCCACTCGCCACTTTTGCCCACTTGTGGCACTTCTAGAGGAAGAAAGGGCAATTGCAGAATTCCAACCCAAAGGGAATGAAGAGTGGGACACACAAAACATCCTGTGGAGATACAGGCGTTCAGCTGGGACTGTGGAGAGCTTGGGTTCTTGCCAATTGGATGTGTGTCCCTGACTGCAATCTCCTGGCCTGCAGGAGAGTCTCACTCACCTGCAGAAGCAGAAAGCTCAGTCGGGGTGCTCAGAACGGGCTCGTCTGATGCAAAGCTGTCAGAGCCATGTGAGGGCAGAGCGGGCCCAGCCGTGCCCGGGGCTGAGCCCAGCAGAGCCCTGGCAGAGCCCAGAGCAGCCTCAGCATCCGCAGAGCCCGGCTGGGAGGAGAGAAACCAGAAAGCGCCCGTCAGCTGAAGGCTCCTGTCCCCCTTGTCCCAGCCGCCCGCGGTGCCCAGGCCGTGCTGGCCGTGCTCAGAGCCGTGCCCAAAGCTGCCCAGCACTGCTGCCCTTGGCAGGAGAGCAGGAGGGCAGGACATGTGCCCAGCCTGCAGCCAGCCATGGCAGATCCCCCTCCTCAGCAGCTGCCCAGAGCGGGATGCTCCTGTGCTCGCTGCCATCTCCCTAAAGCTCTTCTCCCACCCGTGCCAAGCACACGGGGACCCACCTCACGCCATCGGCCGCCGGGAGAAAAGCTGCTCCCAAACGATGTCCTCAGCCTTCTCCAAGGGCACGTCCCATCCACGCCGCAGCTGCTCCCGAGCACTTCCCCATCCACCCTGGACACCACCTAGAACGCTTCCTCTAGAAAAACAAACAACAAATTATTGAAAATAGATTACGGACAAAAAGGGGAAACAGGAGAAAAGGTAAAAAATCTTATCTCTGTCAGGGCCTTAAGGAAGGCTCAACCCCTCCATGCCAGGGAAAAACCCACCCACATGTGAGGGAAGGCCACGCTTTCTCCCTTCCCCCTGCACTGCCCCCCAGAAGTAACAGTGATCCCAAAGCAAACAAGGGGAGTGGAGCAGCCCAAGCCCCTCCTTGCCTGCAAAGCAAAGCAACCCCTGCACAGGTTCTGGAGTCCCAGCTCTGCTCCTGCCATGGGGGTTTGTTTGTGTCGGGCTGGCTGCCCCAGCCCCAGCCCCAGCCCGGGGCACGGTGGGTGCTGGGGGCTGTTGGCAGGGCCAGGAGCCAACTCCCACTTCATACCCACCCCAGCCCATGCCCCCAGCCCTGCCAAAAAGCAGCTTGGCAGCCACTGAAGAATTCATTGCATCTGCCCCAGCAAAGGGGGAACCTTTGGTTCCTGGCCAGGCTGTGCAATGCCCAAATCTGGGAGCATCCCCCTGTGTGTGGACTCATCTGCAAATTTGTTCTGGAGCCTGGCTTTGAACTGAAGTCCATCATCTTCAGCTCTCTGGTGGCCAGGTCCAGGAAGAGGCTGTCATCCTTGATGGCATCCTCGGTGTCTCCAGCAGCAGCAGCCCCACCTGGTACAGCTTCTGCAGGGGCTCCTCCTTCCCTGGGGGTGAGACCAGGCTGTCAGGGCTCTGCCCAGGGCCCCAGCTGGCAGTGAACCAGGACAAGCACAACCAGCTTGGATGGCGGCCACCAGTGCTGGGCAGAGCAGCTCAGCTCCAGCACAAGGGCTGCCTGTTCCCATCTCATGACCCCTGGCAGGGATACAGGCAGGACAAAAACGTCTGCGTTTCTTTGCTTCTGATTGCCAAGGCACGTGTGGAGCTGTAACTTACCAGGCCCCTGGATCAAAGTGTGCCTGTGGCTCTCTCCCTTCTTCTATGGCAGATGAATATCCTGCAGCCAAGGATCACAGAACAGATCTTCCAGTGAGGGCCTTTCCAAGTTGTGCATGGATAAACACCACCTGATCAGATCTTGGCACTCTGGGGAAAGAAACCAGAAACCGCCGGTCAGTTGGAGAGGGCTCCTGTGCGCTTTGCCCCACTATTGCCATGCCCAGGCCATGCTGGGTGTGCCCAGAGCTGGGCCTAAACTTTCCCATCAATTCTTTGTTTTGGAGGAGAGCAGCAGAGCAGGACATGTGCCCCCTCCTCAGCAGCTGCCTGAGCAGGATGCTCACGAGCCCGCTGCTGTCTCCCAACACTGGTATTCCCCCCGTGCCCAGAGATGAGGATCCACCTTGAGAGAGGCGTGGTGGCAGCGAGAGCTGATGGTCCCAGCTGATGTTCCGGCCCCCCCTGAAAGGGTGCTCTCCGCAGACCATCTGGTGCAGCAGGATGCCCAGGGACCAGACAGTGGCTGCCTGGCCATAGTACCAGCCAAACTGGGTCCATTCCGGGGGGCTGTAGGATGGTGTTCCTATGGAATAGAGATGGAGCTCATCAGGGGGATGCTGCTGGTCCCAGAGCCTGGCCCAGCATCCCTGGGCATGCGGGGGCTGCACCAGTGGCACACGGAGTGACCCGCTGCCCTCTCGCCAGCACCTGGGACTTGTGTACAAACTTAGGGTTGGAAAAGAAGCCTCTGGTGTGGGAAGAGGGCAGTGGAAGCCCAGGCAGGGCCCAACCATGACATGCAAAGGAAAAACCCACCCAGTGCTGGGGAAAAGCCATGCCTTCATCCTCCCTGCCTGCATTGCCCCAAAAAAGCCAAGGCAAACAAGGCCAGCAGAGCAGTCCAAGCCCTTTCTCACCTGCACACCAAACTGGCTGGTGCACAGGTTCTGGCCCCCCCTCTCTGCTACCCCCACCCAGGAGTGTTTTTGTCGGGCTGGCTGCCCCAGCCCCAGCCCCAGTCCTGGGCAGAGTGGCTGGAGAAGGCTGCCAGCAGGGCTGGAAGCTGCCCCCCACACACCCCTGCTCAAAAGCAACTCGGCTGAAGTTTCAGTGCCATGACTGGCAGCAAAAGGGAGAATCCCCGTGCCACACCCAGCTTGGGCTGTGAGATTTTGGGCCATGAGATGCCAGGACCGGGCACCTACCCCTGCGTGGGCTCACCTGCAAAGTGAGTGTAGGCTGTGTCTTGCAGGTAGGTGCCACAGCCAAAGTCGATCAGTTTTGCCTGGCCGCTGGCCAGGTCAACCAGGATGTTCTCTGGTTTGATGTCCCTGTGCAGGACCCCGCAGCTGGTGCAGTGCCACACGGCCTCCAGCACCTGGCGGAACAGCCCCCGCGCCACCTCCTCGGACAGGAACCCCCATGCCCGAATGAAACGCTGCAGGTCCTGACACGGCTCCGGCCGCTCCATCACCATCACCACCTCGTCGGGGAGCTCAAGCCACTCCAGCAGCTGGACCACACCAGGGAAGCCGGTGGACACCCTGTCCAGCAGCACGATCTCCAGCGGGGCGCTGGTGCCGTCGGGCTGTGGGAGGAGCACGATGCCGTCAGTGGGGCTGAGGCCGTGCCAGGGCTCGGGAAGCCCTCACCCAGCCCGGGATGCTCTCTGCGCCCTCCGCTGGCCCCACGCCCGCTCTCCTTCCAGGCGTCCCGGCGGCTCACACCCTGCCGAGCCTCGGCTCATCCCCGCCCGGCACGGCCCGGCTTCTGCCGCTGGCCCCGCTCACTCACCAGCTCGCCCCAGTGCCGGATGCGCTTCCGTGGCACCCTTTTGATGGCCACCTGCAAGCCAAGGGCAGCAGCGGGCTGAGCTCGCCGCCCGCCCTGCCCAGCCCCATCCTCCTCCTCCTGCGCCCCCTCCTCCTGCGCCCGCCGCCGGCCCCGCACTCACCGGGGCGCCGTCCGAGAGCCGCGTGGCCGCCAAGACGCTGCCGAAGCCGCCGCTGCCCAGCAGCGAACCCAGCCGGTAGCGCTCCTTCAGGCCCCGCTGCGCCTTCCCTGCCGGCGAGACGCGGCTGTCAGCGCTCGGCCCGGGGCCAGCGCCGGCCCCCGAGCGCCCCTCAAGCGCCCCGGGCCGGGCATCCCCAGCCGTTCGCTCCTTGGAACGGGACAGCGGCGGCTCGGGGCCGGCGGCCGCGCTGCCGAGCGGCGGAGCTCGGGCCGGGGAAGCCGCAGCGGAGGCGGCGGGAGCGGCCGGGCCGCGCGTGTCCTCCGCGGGCTCCGGGAGGAGCCGGGGCCGGGGCCGGGGCCGGGGTCTGGGTCTGGGTCTGGGTCCGGGTCCGGGTCTGGGTCTGGGTCTGGGTCTGGGTCTGGGTCTGGGTCTGGGTCTGGGTCTGGGTCGGGATCGGGGCTGGACCCCGCGTCGGGGCCGGGGCCGGCGCCGGCGGAGCCGAAGGGCGGCGATGCTGCCCCAGCCCCAGGCACTGATGCCCGCCCAGCAGCGCCACCGCCAGCACAGCGAGAGCCGGGCGGAGGCGAGACCGCGGCGGGACGCCCGGGGCCGGGGACGGGGCAGCCCCGCCCGGGGCCGGGGGCGGGCCGGGGGCATGGCCCTGCCCTGCAGGGGGAGAGGGAGACGGGGAAGGAGGAGGGGAGAGCACGGAAGGGAGACCGGGAGAGGATGCGGGACACCGAGAGCGGGTGTGGGACGGCGGGAGAGGGAGAGGAGAAGCAAAAGAGGGTCCACAGAGTCGCTGCTTTCGCTGCTGCCGCTGCTGCCGCTGCAACTGAAGCCCCGGGGCCGTTTTCCCCCGTGTCCGGGTGTCCGTGTGTCCGTTGCTCACTCGCCCTCGAGCGGAGCCACGCGCTCCCTGCGGGCAGCCCCCGAGTCTGTCCAAACACGGGAACTTTGCCGTGTTCAGCCAAGATCCAGGGTCCTGACTCCTGCCCAGTGGCACAGGAATCCCCTTGGTTGCTGCTGGGCATTGTCCCTGCTGAGGGTCAAACACCATCGGAGCTCATTCCCTGAATGCAGAAATTGTACCCAACGTCCCAAGCACTGCACTTATGTCTCCAGCATTGCTTTCAATGAAGGAACAGGGGAAGGCAAACTGGATGTAGCTCAAGGCATTTTAGTGTCTAAAACTTGCTAAGGCTTAGATATTAGAGGTAAGATCTATTTGGAATTAAGGGGATGGAGAAGTAGTGGAACATTGAAAAGGGGAGTATTGAAATAAAAATAGAGGCAAACATCTTGGATTGTTCCTTTCCATTTTTCTTTCACTTCTGGAAAGCTGTTTCCTCAGAATCTTCTCCACAGTTCTGTTTGCTCTTTCCAAGAACTTTTCCTGGAGAATGAGGTGCAGCTCCTGTCACAAGATGTGCCACCAATCTCAGCTTCTCTTGGCTTTCCACACTGTCTTTATGCTACCCCAGTAACCATAAGGTGTTCCTGAGTGATCTTGCTGTCAGTTAATAACAGAGCTTTTAAAGTGCTACTAATTTAGAAAACAAACCCTGACATCTTTGTCTTCCCAAAAGACATGTGAGGAAGTAGAGAGCTGTGTAAAGAAGTGCAGGTCCTCAAAGTGGATGCTGTTACAACTCCCTGTGCATCATCCCAGCACCCTGGATTTCTTTCAGAAATAGTTCTCACTAAATACGAAACAAAACCTCAGCCTATATGACATCCTGCACCCAAATTAATAAATACAAACATTAATAATCCAAAATGTCCCCCTGCAATAATAAATGAAAGCTTACACCTATATACTGAGACCGTCCATGGGTCATGTCAGCCAGATTTATATTTGACAAGGGCTGGGGTGTTTTTTTGCCTCCTTTGGGCAGAAGGAACCTCTGGGCTTCCCCAGTTCCCCATGGATGGCTCTGCACTTTGTGGCTGTGGGGGCTTTGGGTGCCCGGGGCCACTCTGAGTTCACTGAGCCAGGCTGGGGACAGCAGGCAGGGCTGGCTGTGATGTGCTCTGGTGCCTGGGACACCCCAGGGGCTGTGTGACAATGGGGACAGCTGTCCATGTCCCCAGCAGGTCCCACTGTCCCAGTGCAGCCCATGCCAGCACAGCCCGTGCCAGCGGTCAGTGCACACACGTGGGGAGAGGCTGGGCTGGACGAGGGCTGGGGCAGAAATGCCATCCCCAGGACTGGGTTCAGCCCCTGCCTCCGGGGCCCAGCCATGGCTTTCCCATTCCTGCTTCTCGTGCTTGTGCAAAGCCTCCTCCGGTCCCCACAGGTGGTCAGGGATGGGCTGGATGAGGCCACAGGCGAGCGCAGGCAGCGGCGTGCGCAGCTCCTGGGCCGGGAGAGGACTCGGCTGCTGCAGGAGCTGGAGCAGGGGAGCCTGGAGCAGAGTGGCGGGGCCTGGGGAGCCCTGCTCGGGGCTGCCCTGCAGCACTGGCACTTCTGGGCTCGTGCTGGAGTCCTGCTCCTCTCGGGGCTGTGGTTTAGCTGCAGGAAAAGGAGCCATGAAGCTGACAGCAGTGGCAAGGATGAGAGCTCCAGCAAGAACTTGGGAAAGGAGGAAGGAAAAGAACAGCAAGAAGGCAAAGTTGACACAAAGGAAGATGAAGAAAACAATGACATGAATGTGGAGGCAGATGACAATGATCCTGGAAATGAAGAAGGCAGGATTTTGTTGCAAATGAAGGAGACAATGATGATGCAAATGAAGGAAATGATGATGTGAATGTGGAGGAAGACGATGTTGGAAACGAAGACAGCAGTGATGCAAACAAAGATATAGAGCAATGATGTGAATTTGGAAAGGAGAAAACAATGCTGATGGAAATGAAGCAGAACGTGGTAATGTGGCTGCCAATGAAGAAGAAGGCAGCGATGCTGGAAATGAAGGAGGCAGCAATGGTGCAAATGAAGAGGAAGAAAACGGCCATGATGTTGGGAATAACGGAGGAACGCTTTCAGCAGAGCACATCCAGTGGCCTGTTCAGGAGCTGGACAGAGGTTATTGAGGGACAGCTTCACGCGTGTCCTTGGACACAGCCTGTCCAAGAGCTCCTAGCCAGTGCCACAAGGAGCCATCAGGGTGGGCAGTGCCTTTGAAGGTCGGAGTCCCCGTGAGCAGGGTGTGCTCTAACCCGTGCTGATACCCCTGGATCCCCCAGGGCATACCCTGCACCCAGAGCTGGACACTGCAGGGCAGAGGCCAGCAAGGAACTTCTGCATCCCTGAGGAGCTCGGGAGCACCTGCACGAGGGAGCAGCTGGGTGAGAACATCTTGTGCTTCCTCCAGCTCTCTGAGGAGAAGTTGAGGTGGAATCAGAAGCCCAGCCTCCCACAGATCCTCTGTGCCAGCTCCTACGCAGACATGGAGAAAACTGCCTGCTGGTTCTACCAACTGGTGAGATCAGCGTGGTTGCTTTTGCCTCAGTCCTACCTTTGGAATTTGGTGTTTCAGTCCTGCAGCCGCTCCTGCAAATTCCAGCTGAGCAAAGACAAGAAAAGCCTCACGGCTGAGGTGATGTTTGGGGTGCACCAAGGCGGCTCTGACACCTTTGTGAGCAGCCAGCCCGCAGAGCCCCACTGCACCCCGAGCACAGCATGGCCTGAGACCTGCCCGTGGCAGAGGGGAAATTCTCCAGGCTCATCCCAGGCAGTGCCCCCTGACAGCTCGCACCTGGAATGCTGCAGCTCTTCCCTGCATCCTGATGGGCACAGGCTTTTCCAGCTCTGCCTGGAAGAGGGTTGGGATGCAGCTCCTCAGCACCACAGCCCTGTCACGGTGGTGCAGGAGGGTGGCACATCTTGGAACCCCTGCACTGCTCCCTGCAGCTGAAACACTTTGACCACTTTGTCATAGGCAACAAGAGGGTTCCTGTGCAGATCAGCTTCTCCCAGGTGTGTGAGTGGTTGAGCCACTCAACCTCTCCCAGCCCCTGGTGTGGGATCCGGCCGCCCACACAGAGGCCGTGCAAGCTCAGGACCATCTGCGATCTCAGCTCTGGGTGCTGCTCCACAGTCACTGACACAAAGCCTTCACACACAGAGCTGTGCCTGTGGGGCTCACACCCGATGGCAGGCACAGCAACACTCCCTGGTTGGGTCATTTAACTTTACATAGGAAAATATGTAGTGTAGTTCAAGCCATCAAAATGGGAATTGGGTTTATTTTCATTGCTTCGAGATGTCATTTACTACAGTTACGACAAAATTCTTTTGCAAACCTACCCTTATTTTCCCAAGAGGAAGACTCCACTTGCCAAGACTTGTCCAAAGGGGATGCTGACAGAGCCTCAGTGCAGTGCCCTTGGGAAGGTGACAGTGACAAAGAGCTCCCACAGGAGAATTGGGAATATGGGACTGTCCACAGCACCTGGATCCAGCCCTTGCCCCTGCAGGAGGATGAGTGGGAAGAACTGAGCATCCTGGAGCTGTCCCAGGGAGCAGACAGAGAGCAAAGACTGAGAGTTTTTGCAGCAGACAGGATCCCAGTGCCTGTCCCTTGCGAGGCCTGGGCTGAGCACCGGGCACTGGAGCTGTGCAGCCAAGGGCTGCTCTGTGCCTCACCTCTCACCTGGCAGCCCAAGATCTCAGAGGACCAAAAACCAAAGAGGAGTTGTGAGAAGATGACAAAGAAATCCCACATCCTGATTTGGGATGGGATGTTCACCCGTTTCTTCTGTCTGCAGGGACAGCCAAGTGTCTCCCCCCTCCCTTGCCCAATATCCAACAGCAGACAGTCCCTAGGCCAGCGTTCCTCTCCCTGGGAGCACCAGCAGGGAAGTCTGATGGCTCATGCAGCCCTGAGACAGGAGAAGGCAGCAATTCTCATTTCTCTCTTTCCCACACCAAAGGACACTGAGGCAATGGGAAAAGGAGCTGTTGTTGGTGGAGCTGCCCTGCAGGGCTCCAGCCCAGAGCAGAGGCTCCGGGGATGTCAGGTGTGGTCCCACCTGCAGCTTGGGCTCTCCTGACTCAGTCAGGGGCTGCTGGCACAGGGCAGAGAAGGAAAAAGAAACCGTCCCAACAGCAGTGAAGTTTGGCACCAACTGTTGAAAGGAATGAGGAGGAGGTGTCTTTACAAACAAACTGTGGGCCTGATGGTAGATAAGGCTGGATATGGAGAGGTGAAAGAAGCAATGGGGGGAACCATAAATTTAATATGAATTCCACTAATTGACACAGACTCTTGCTCACTCAAGACTGTGCTAAATCTCTGGATTTAGAGAGAAAGAACTGAGACACAAGTAAAAAGAAAAGCTGGGGGTGGGAGGGTATACATTAGAAGGGGGTCTTAGGTATTAGGCGTTTCAGGAAGTCTGTGCCTCTTAATTACCTCAGCCAGTAAGGAAAGAGACAGGGAAAAATGTGGCCAGGAAATTAGAATAAAAGGGAGGCTGTGTCGCCTAAAAATTTGAGAGACCCCAGGGGAAGAACTTGTGTGTTTGGTGTCCCATCTCACAGATCTGGTCCCAGAATCTCCAAAGGGGATTCTGGCCCTGGGGCAGCCGTGTGGCGATGCTAACACCCCCAAGCACGGCCATTGGGGCCGGTGTGTGAAGGCATTTGGGACTGCACGGATGTTCTTTAGCTGCAATGTGTGTCTTTATTCTCTCTGTCTCTATTCTCTCTGTCTCTATTCTCTGTCGCTATTCTCTCTCTATTCTCTCTCTCTTTACTCAGTCTCTCCCCGCAGCCGAGCGGGGCTGGCGGGAGCCGCGCTCCCCTCAGAGCCCCTGAGGGCGGCAGCGATGGCGGCGCCGCTCCCTCAGCGCCGCCCCGGGGCCGAGCGGGCGCCCTTTGGCCCCAGACGGGAGCGCGGCTCCTCCGGGTCCCGCTCGGCCACGGCCGCCCCCGCCGAGCCCGGGCACTCGCCCGGCTCCGAGAAGCCGCCGGCGCTGCTGCGGCTGAAGTGCGAACGCCCCGGGCGGAGGAGCGACCCCGCCGCCGCCGCTGCCGCCGCTGCCCCGGCCCCGAGCCCTTCTCCAGCCCGGCCAAGGCGCCGCAGCGGGCGGCGGCCGCCCCTCAGCCCCCGGGCCCGGCCCCGGCTCAAGGGCGGGGAGCCCTCGGCAGCGCCCTTGTGGCAGCAGGGCCCGAGCCCCGGCCCCGGGCTCTGGCCCCGTGGCGCCGCAGAGCCCGGGGGGACACGGGCAGGGACTCGGCGCCATCGCCGCCAGCCCCGAAGCCCCTTTGGCAGCCGGCCCGGGGCTCGGCCCCGCTCCTCCAAGGCCCTGCTGGGCTCCAGCTGCTGCTCGGCGCTGCCTGCGGATCTTGTGCTCGGCCCGAGCGGCCTTTGTTTGCAGCCGGGCTGCTGAGGAGCGCTCGGGAAATGGCACTGCCAGGGCAGTGTTTAAAATGATCGGCCCGGTGCTTCCTTTGTGCTGTGCCTTACGCCGATGTTTTATTCTGCTTTTAGAGCCGGCCTGTGAAGAGAAGCCCCCAGGAGAGCAGAGCCTGCTGAAAGACCTGACATCCTCACCCTAAGCCAGGGATGAAAGAGCACAGACTGCTGAAAAGATTCCAGCTGTTTTCAGGGCACAGAGAAAGCTGAAACTGTTTAACTTATTATTTGGTAGTCCATGTCTGTATAAAAGAATGCCCTAAAATGTCAGCTTTCAAGGAAATGCCCTAGGTTGATGTTTCCTGTGCTGGTGCCAGTCTTTTAAACCCAGCCTTGTGCCTGCCCTCTCTGCTGCTGTAGTTCCATGGACAGAGGTTGTTGTCTCTCACCCTTGCCATGGGCAGGCCGGTGTTCAGCCATCTCCAGGACAGCAGGGCCCCAGCCCACGTCCCTGTGACCTGGGAAGGCAAAATCCATCACTGCAAATGTCCCCCCTTGCTCCTCCTTCGCAGGCATTTGTCCCTGGCAGTGGGGTTTGCTGCTGGTTGCTGCAGGGAAAAGGAGACCCCTGTGACACTTTGGGGCACATGGAACCAAGGAAACCCCGGTGACACTGTGGGGCCACATGTGACCAGATATCCATTGTGACATTACGGAACCTCATGGAACCCATTGTCCATTGTGACAAAGCTGATTCAGGAAGACCAAGGTCTTGTTCAGTGTTTATGCAAAGCTTTTGCATTTCTCATGGAATCATGGAGCCCATTGTTACCCAGCAGTGCTTCATGGAACCAAGGGGCCATGGTGACACTTTGGGACTAAGGACACCATTGTTGAGTGTGGAACCCCATGGAACCAAGGGGCCATTGTGACAGAGCAAGGCCTCGTGGAACCAAGGAGTCCAAAGGCTGAGGCCTTGAACCTCAGGGCCTGGGAGGAGATTGCAGGAACCTTTCCAGGAGCCCAACTCAGAAGAAAAACCCAAAGTGTCTTGAAGCATTAATGAGCCCCACTGAGTGTTGTTACTGAGAGAGAATCTCAAGGGACTCGTTAGAGCAGAGAATTGGAGGCTCTTACTCTAGCTCTCAGAGACTCCAAGGCAAAAGCAAAACCCAAAGTCCTTGGAAAAACCTGCAGTCCCTGGGAGCATTAAGGAGCCCCCAGGGCCATTCCTGAGCAAGGCTCCCCAGGGACTCCTTCCAGCAGATCCCTGAGGCCACTGGGATGTGGGGGGGATGCTGAGGGCAGGACAAGGGGGTGACAGTGGCCAGCCTTGCTGGGGCTGTGCCAGGAGGCCCCAGGGCCTCAGGACAAGGTGTCTCCTCCCAGCCCTTGGTGGCACAGACCCTGCTGTGCCCCAGGGCACCAAGACTGGGCTTCTCTTTGTCCCCACCTGTCATCAGTGCCTCCAATTTCCTGCTCTAACTGGAACCTGGGGACACTTTCTCAGTTGTGTCCCTCAGTGGGACCCATTAAAACTTCAAGAAACTTTGGGCTTTGATTGTGACTTTGAATTCTTGAGAGGTTTCCTAACAAACCATGGCTCTACTTTGATTTCTCTCTGCTCTGGTGCAGTTCATTAGGAAGGTTTCCTACTACAGTTTTGGAGAAATATTTCTAAGACCTTCTAAGAAATAAACGTTCATTTTTTAAAGGGTGTATTTTATTCCTGTTCTCTTTAGAGCAGAGGTGATTGCAGCATTCTGTGATTGATATTGATCCAGGGTCTCTCCTCAGGAGCTCTGGCATGCTCAGAGAAGCTGTGCCTTGAGGTGTGACCCAGTGTGGACAACCTTGCTCCACATTCCCCAAGCCCATCCTGTCTCTCCTCACTCACCTGGGACCTACTTTGCTTGGAGAACTGGCTGCACTCACACAAAGAGGGATTTTTCCATTTTTTTGTTTTTGAAGCAATCACAGACTCCTGAGTTTCTCCACTGAAAACAGACACACTCCTCACGTGTGTGCCAAGCCCAAGCTGCCACCAAGGAGGTTCCCTTTCCCCAAGGCAGAACCCTGCAAGCAATGTTTTGGACACACAAGAACTTCTACAATAAACACAAATCCAGAGTTGGCTGAAGGCAGAATTAGACCAACTGCTGAAGGAAAGACCAGCTTTGGAGTCCTTGCAGCTCAAAGCACTCAGTGGGCTGTTGGAAGGTGTGTGTGTGACCCAGGAGTGAGGGGAACAGAAATGCAGAGAGCCCTGGAAGTGCCTCTGTGCAGACAGGCTGTGGGGAAGGGCACTGCAGCCCTGCCCTGGGCTGGGTGTGAGGGTGGATCCTCATCCCAACCTGCCCTGGGCTGGGTGTGAGGGGGGATCCTCATCCCAACCGGCCCTGGGCTGGGTGTGAGGGTGGATCCTCATCCCAACCTGCCCTGGGCTGGGTGTGAGGGGGGATCCTCATCCCAACCTGCCCTGGGCTGGGTGTGAGGGGGGATCCTCATCCCAACCTGCCCTGGGCTGGGTGTGAGGGGGGATCCTCATCCCAAGCTGCCCTGGCCCATGGCAAGGGGCTGTGGCCATGGACACTGCACTGACCCCACTGCTGGGTTTGGCTGCCATGGACACCATGAGGAGTTCAAGTCTCTTTGTAGATCCCCCTAAGGACCCATTTCTGCAGTCAGGTTCCATGGCCACTCACTTGCAGAGCTGTTGCTCTCCTCAGGGGCCAAGGCAGCCCTCAGGACAAAGCGGCTCCGGGGCTGTTGCCAGGTACAATTGCACTGACACTCGTTGGTGCCATCAGCTTCCATGGCCACGACCACAAGGACCCGTTCCTTGGTTTGGGGCCCTGGCAACCAAGGCTTGGACCCCTTGTGATGGGGGATGGTCACGGTCACCTGCACTCAGGGCCCGTGGCCGGGCACTGCTCCCATGGACACGGGCACTGAGCCCTGAGCCAGAGTCGGCTGCCAGGGCAACCATCCCAAGGTGCTGTGGCCAGGGTGGGGGCATAGAAAGGAGGCCCTGGAGCTGTGGTGATGGTGGATGGCCATGGGGTGCTGGTTTGGGCTGGGGCAGAGGGAATTTCCTTCCCAGGGTTTCTCTGGGGCTGTGTTTGGGTCTGTGCTGAGCACAGGTTGATCAGACAGAGATGGTTTTGTTCTTGCTGAGCTTGCACAGAGCCAAGGCCTTTCCTGCCCCTCGTCCGGCCACGCTGGGGAGGGGCTGGGGGTGCAGGGGAGGTTGGGAGGGGACACAGCTGGGACAGGTGACCCTGACTGACCCAAGGGAGATTCCAGATCATGGGACATCACACTCTGTGTATAAAACAAGGGGAAAAAGGGGCAAGGGCAGGATGTTTGGAGTGATGATCTTTGTGTTCCCAAGCTGCCTTTACTCAGGATGGGGCCCTGCTCTCCCAGAGATGGCTGAACACCTGCCTGCCCATGGGAAGGGCTGAATGAATCCCTGGTTTTACCTTGTTTGCATACACAGTTTTTGCTTTCCCTGTTGGTTTGTCTTTATCCCAACCCAGGAGTTTTCTCAGTTTTACCCTTCCCATTCTCTCCCCATCCCACTGGTGGGGGAGGCAGCGAGGAGCTGTGGGGGACTAGGGCTGGGTTTAAACCAGGGCAGGGACCCCTTCTTTAAATCAGGTACTTTCCTTGTCATTCCCTAAATCACAAAACTCAGACTCATAGAGGGCAGGACTTGAACCTCCTTGGGAGATTTCACACTCACCACTCAGACCTTCCTTACTCCAGAGCCCTGGGGTCAAATGCCCACTGAGGGCACTCAGGGTGTCTGGAGCTCTGAGGGGCTGGGACAGGAGAGTGCCCTGGTGTGACACAATCCCAGACTCACAGAATGGCCAGGGCTGGAAGGGACCTTAAAGATCATCCAATTCCAACCCCCTGCCATGGCCAGGGACACCTTCCCCTAGACCAGGATGCTCTGAGCCCCATCCAATATGGCCTTGAACTTGGACAGGGATGGGGCAGTCCCAGCCCTGTGCCAGGGCCTCGCCACCCTCCCAGGGAAGAATTTCTGTCAAATCCCATCTGGGATCCCATGTCCTAGCTGGGTTTTGACATTGTTAAAGAAAACTTTGACACTGGGCTCTCCTCTCCAGCAGAGATTTATTAGCACAGATCAATCACGATACCTGGGAGCTGCAGCTTGTGCCTGAAAAGTGGGACCTGAATAAAGAAATCCCTGGGAAATTATTCCCTTGTGATCTCAAGACCCCACCCCTCACAGGACAACCCTGTCCTCGCTGAATCTCTCGCTCTCCATGGCTTCACTGTTTTGTTACCAAGTGGTTGCCACGGGGTCACTTTACCCCTCTGAGGTTATTTTTAATAGAGTTTTTGTGGATCTGCAGTCCCTGTTGCAATGGGTATTTATTTTTAAGCAACGTTCCAGCTGCAGCTTTGTCCATTCTAATCACTGTTCATGTTCAGATTGTCAGCTCCAGGATTCACTCTGATCCACATCTCACTTCTATAATACAGCCATAAAATTCTGAAAACCTTCACTAATCAGCCTAACAATTCCAGGCACTCTTGTCTATTTTTAAATAATACAAAATTGTCAACACCCTTTGTGGTCACAGGACAGACACAGAGCAGGAGAGCACCAGAGCACCGAGAGCTGAGGACTCACACAAGGCACAGAAGGACAGGGTGGAAGGGCAAAGAGAGCAGCTCTGAAAACACCAAGTGCTGCTGCTCCCTGGCACTGCTGCTGTGCTGGGACAGTTTCTCTCCCCCTCGGCACTCAGGCACTGCCCTGGCAGATTCAGATGGGGTTTCAAAAGGAGGATTTTTGACAAAGAATTTTCTGCAGGATCCATTAATTTGCTAAAGTGCACAGAGAGGATGGTTCCTCATTTACATAGTCTGTAGTTAAAATGGAAGGCATAGTCAGTGAATTAGAAATAGGATGAATAATCCCAGTAATGGGAGGATAATGGGAATAAATTTCACAATTTTATGTGTAAAACATTATCACAAAATAAAGAGGGAAATCTTTCACACATATCACGATGAAATACTTCAGAAGACAGGCTGGGCCTGTAATGAGTTACACAGTAGATTGAAAACTGGCACATCCTTGCTTCTGAAAAACATCCAGTCATGGCTTTCCTCAGGGCACCCTTGAGCTCCTGGTTCCTCAGGCTATAGATAAGGGGGTTCAGAGCTGGAGGCACCACTGAGTACAGAACTGACAGCGAAAGATCCACAGGTAGAGAGGAGATGGAGGAAGGCTTCAGGTGAGCAAACATGATAGTGCTGAGGAACAGGGAGACCACAGCCAGGTGAGGGAGGCACATGGAAAAGGCTTTGTGCCATCCCTGCTCAGAGGGGATCCTCAGCACAGCCCTCAAGATCTGCACATAGGAGAAAACTATGAACACAAAACCGACAAAAAATAGAAAGGCATTAACAGCAATAAGCCCAAGTTCCCTTAGGCTGGAGTGTGAGCAGGAGAGCTTGAGGATGTGTGGGATTTCACAGAAGAACTGGGCCAGGATGTTGCCATGGCAGAGGGGCAGGGAAAATGTATTGGCTGTGTGCAGCAGAGCAGTGAGAAAGGCACTGGCCCAGGCAGCTGCTGCCATGTGGGCACAAGCTCTGCTGCCCAGGAGGGTCCCATAGTGCAGGGGTTTGCAGATGGACACGTAGCAGTCGTAGCACATGATGGTCAGGAGGGAATATTCTGATGTGATGAAAAGGACAAGCATAAAGACCTGTGTAGCACATCCTGTGTAGGAGATGGTGCTGGTGTCCCAGAGGGAATTGTGCATGGCTTTGGGGACAGTGGTGCAGATGGAGCCCAGGTCGCTGAGGGCCAGGTTGAGCAGGAAGAAGAACATGGGGGTGTGCAGGTGGTGGCCGCAGGCTACGGCGCTGATGATGAGGCCGTTGCCCAGGAGGGCAGCCAGCGAGATGGCCAGGAAGAGGCAGAAGTGCAGGAGCTGCAGCTGCCGCGTGTCTGCCAATGGCAGCAGGAGGAAGTGGCTGATGGAGCTGCTGTTGGACATTTGCTGGACATTCGAATCTGCTAAAGGAGGAAAGAAAGTGACAATTTTTGGGGATATCATAGAGAAATCAAAGCCCTTTCTCACAGACCTCTCCCTGCCACTAAACACCTTCTATCATGAAGAAAAAGAAGGTGAAGAGTTACAGATCTGTGTAACCAAAATCAAAGCCATTTTCCATACACCCTCCCATGTATCACAGGAGACACCCTTCTGTGGCTAAGAGTTCTACAGGGTTTTGTTTTTTAAGCTCCCCCCATATCTCTCCTAGTAGTTTTGAATATCAGAAATCTCAAAATTTCTGCTGCTCTTAGTGAGAGCAGAGCAAGTTCTGTGAAGCAAAGTGATGAGTGGAGAGTGAGGGGAGATGGTCTGTCATTCTGACCTGTTCACCATTTCTCTGAGCTTGAATCTTTCTCAGGTGAAGGGTGATCACCCTCCCATGTTTCCCTTAAAAACCACCAGGGCCTGCTGAGAGCAGGTGGATCCAGCACAGTCCAGCACCACATTTGTGGCCAAACACTCACATTGCTCATTTCACCACCCCAACAGCATTTTCACTGTCATAACCCCTCTGCCTTTCCTCGGGTTTTTTTCAGATAACACAAAGATGCTCTAGGACAAGTTTGCATCCTGGATTGGAGCTCCCAGCTTGGAAGGAAATCTCAGGGAGATTTTCCTAATGGTGGCACTGGATTGAGGGAGATCCAGCTCCTTCCCTGGCTGCACTGACAGCATTGCCCAGAGCCAGGCACTGGGGACAGCGTCACCCTGAGCCAGCTGTGCCCCCTCCCAGAGCTCCCCAGTTCCAGGCAGCTGCTCCCAGCCCTGGGCTCTGCAGAGGGAACTGGGCCCAGGGCTGCAGAGCTGCCCCACGGCTCTGCTGCAGCTCTGCCTACGCAGGAGGGGCTTCACACCTTGGACCCCCAGCCCTGAGGGCAGAGGCTTGGCTGGGGGAGAGGAGGGAGGGGAATCGTTCAGAGGGAGGGGCTGCACTGGAGGGGATCCCATGGAGATCTCTAAACTCTCCCTGCCACAGCATTTCTGGGTTTTGTTTTGTCTCTCTGCCTGATCTCTCTGCTTCCTGCAGATTTTCCTCCTGGAGGTGTTTCCCTGGGCCTGATCACTGCCTGCCAGCACTCACAGACCCCAGATTCCTGTGCACTCTCCTTGGCCCTACAGAAACCTGCCTTTTTGCAGGGCACTGGCTGGGGACAGGTTCTGTTTGCAGATGGGAGAAAGGACAGGTCAGAATGAGGCTGGTGGGTCCAGCAATGGGGATACTGGTGCTGTCCATGGGCAGACCAGTGGCTGAAAGCACTTTATGGATCTCCTGCAGAGCACTCAAATTGACAGTTCAGATGCCTTAGGTACTTTTAAAAAAGGAGAAGTAGTGTATTATTTCCCTCCCCCACCCATACCCCAGGAACTAGGGAACTGAAAGAAAAAGAATCAGTAAATTTTATCTTT